>CM066595.1:5682500-5735000 GCA_033816785.1 Picus viridis
AGCAGCTCATTCCAAATGGAGAGAGTAGGGTCAAAGAGCATCTGTAGGAAGGACTGTATTTTGTAAGATATGCTGCCTTTTAGTTTGAATGAGGGTAAGGTGACTTCCAGTTCCTCCTTTTCTTTTCTTTGTGTATGTGTAGACAGAGCATTTCCTGATTTTTCTCCCTTTGATTGTGATGATGAGATGCTTTGAAATTCTGAAAGCAAACGCTTGTAGCACTTTCTGAGTTGCCTGGCAGCCTGCAGAACCATTGTGCAGGATATTGAAGACTGCCCCAGAGATGTTCTAAATACATCGGCTTGTTTTATACCAATGCATTTCCATTGCTCTCAGTGTAACGATGTAACAGTGGACACAGGGTGGAAGATCTAGCCAAGTCTGACTTCAGTTGTTTTTCTACCTTTGTTTGACATGTAACACCATTAACCAGAAGGCTTTTGTTGCAGTTCTCTGCGGCTACTTCAAACCAATTTCATTATGCTTATTTATCGCGCACATGAAAGAAATGTGTATTTATGTTTAAAATGATCAGCCAAATCACGTAGAAGTACTATCACTACGACAGAAAATTTGCCATTTACCCAAATCTGGAAAGAAATCCAACTCCATGCAATTGCCAGTGACTGCAAATGCAGCCAGCAGAAAGCCATTAATTATATAATCCTTCTGAAATCCACCAATGATTGCAGTATGTTTTTTAATGTGGATGGTGGCTGGGACCAATACAGGTTTTATTACTCTTGCTGTAAAGCAGAAAATTAAACCATTTTGAATGGCTTTATTTAAATGTCAACAATTCAAATGACCACCAACCAACTTGCTTTATGCCTATAACATAAAATAAATGTAATTTGCTTTTCTGCTGAGTTCCTGCATCCATACAGTTTAAGGCTGTGTTGTATTTTGATATTTCTTCATGTGTTAATATATCTTCATATGCCTTACAAATCCCCAATTCTTCCTGATGTTCACAGTATCACCAAGGTTGGAAGAGACCTCAAAGGTCATCGAGTCCAACCTGTCACCACAGACCTCAGGACTAGACTATGGCACCAAGTGCCATGTCCAATCCCCTCTTGAACACCTCCAGGGACAGTGACTCCACCACCTCCCTGGGCAGCCCATTCCAATGACGAAGACTCTCTCAGTGAAGAACTTTCTCTTCACCTCGAGCCTAAACTTCCCCTGATGCAGCTTGAGACTGTGTCCTCTTGTTCTGGTGCTGGTTGCTAGAGAGAAGAGACCAACCCCTTCCTGGCTACGACCACCTTTCAGGTAGTTGTATAGAGGAATGAGGTTGCCCCTGAGCCTCCTCTTCTCCAGGCTAAGCAACCCCAGCTCCCTCAGCCTCTCCTCAGAGGGCTTGTGCTCAAGGCCTCTCACCAGCTTTGTTGCCCTCCTCTGGACACACTCCAGCAAGGCAACATCCTTCCTAAACTGAGGGGCCCAGAACTGGACACAGGACTCAAGGTGTGGCCTAACCACTGCAGAGTACAGGGGCACAATGACTTCCCTGCTCCTGCTGGCCACACTATTCCTAATGCAGGCCAGGATGCCGTTGGCCTTCTTGGCCACGTGGGCACACTGCTGGCTCATGTTTAGGCAGCTGTCAATCAGCACCCCCAGGTCCCTCTCTGTTTGGGAGCTCTCCAGCCACTCCGACCCCAGCCTGTAGCTCTGCATGGGGTTGCTGTGGCCAAAATGCAGCACCCGGCACTTGGACTTGTTGAATGTCATCATATTGGACTCCGCCCATCTTTCCAGTCAGTCAAGGTCCCTCTGGAGAGCCCTTCAACCCTCTAACGGATCCACATCTGTTCCCAACTTGGTGTCATCTGCAAATTTGCTGATGACTGTCTCAATCCCCTCATCCAGATCATCAATGAAGATATTAAAGAGGATGGGGCCCAGCACTGATCCCTGGGGGACACCACTGGTGACTGGCCTCCAGCTGGATGTGGCACCATTCATCACCATTCTCTGTTAAATGTCTATGGACCATGACAACTGTCTTTGCAGTTTCATCTGATTGCTTATTAGACAAGACACCTTGAAGATTACACAGACACTGCTACATTGTGGAGAATACAACTACTGTAAAAGAAATAAGGACATTCATGCTTTGGATGGTGAAAATGTTTAGGTGTGATCATATGTGGTATACTTGCTGATGCTTTTCCTAACATTCAATCCTATATATTCACAAAATGTTGCTGAGGAGCAGAGTCTTGCACTACAAGAAATGTCACACAAGATTTGGAGGTTTTCTGGGGTCAGCTATACAAAGTCTGCTTTCCCTATAGCTGGCTCAAAGTAATAGTATTTCTAAATCTAACAATCTATGAGTTCTTGAAATTTAGAAACTCTTCTATAATGTGTGTGCTTTAGAAAGTGGAAGCTGATCAATTAGCCTAAGGGTGGAAGTACAAAGGTGTACTTAGATACCTCTTGATTACTAGGCTTTGAGTGATTCTTACAAATGAGAGAGGACTAGTTAGCAATATTTAACAATAGAGCAAAGGATGGTTGCATTGTCCACATGGGCCAATTTTTGGTTTGGGTAGAAACTTTTCACCCAAGTTTATTACCTCCAGCTTTTTGAAAGAATTGTTACTAAGTCCATGCAGCTAAGCCTCTTACAACATGCTGTTCACAGTCTGTAAGTATTGATAGGAGGCCAAGATTTATTTTGTAGATTTTATAGGAGCAATGAAAGCATATTTCATCTAAACTACAAATGTGGGGAGATGCAAGAAAGGATAATGCAGAAACTAATTCAGCTTTCATCAGATTTTAGATTTTTTTCTTGCCTTTCACTCTAAGGACAAAACCATCTTTGTTTCTTCTTTTGTTCTAGTTAATATCCATGCTGGATTTACTTTGTGTTACTGTATGGCATAAAGCAGAACTTATTCTCTTGCCAAACAGGAAAAAGCAAGACAAAGGGAAGTTTTGAGAGGAGACTAGTTTTCATACCTCAAAATCAGTTATTAGGATGTCCTAACAACAAGCCTGCTTATCATCTCACACCTAGAGACACCTGGTGATCAAACAAATACAGTTAATTGAAAAGTAAACTGCATTTTCTAGAACACACAACAGACATAATCTGTTTAAAAAACTCTTAGTCCTTTTAACAATATTTGTTATCTGGTGGTAGTCATTGCTCACTTCTCAATGTTTATTCCAAAAGCAACTCTTATGCATCCTGAAATTTCATGATAGAAAGAAATGAAGTAGTTTTGAGTTTTACAAAGGTAAAAATAGCTTGCCAGACAGAGAAATTTGCCATTAATTATCATTGAGGTAAAATCTCACTTTCATAGAATCATTAAGTTTGGAAAACATCATTAAGATCATCGAGTCCATCTGTAATCCAACTGCCATGACCTCTAATCTATATCCTGCTCACACCACACACAGATGTCCTCTCTGGTGTTGTTGGGTACTACTCTTCCAACTTCGTTTATTCTGTTCTACTCTACTAATGCCAGGCTGAGACACTACCTTGTAACCAGTCACTTGGACAGCTACATGTTTTGGGGGAACTCTGTTTGTGCTCCCACATTCCTCCTGATAATGGCTTTTACCCATGTGGTCACCATGTTGGGTCTTCTGGGAAGGGACCACTTACAACCAACTGAGCTTACCTCTGCTTGGTGAGCAGTGACAGGTCCACTGCCCTCCCTGAGGCTTCTTCTCGGGTGTGGTTGTTTCTGTCTCCTTTAGCTGTGCTACTGGGGGTTCTGGCTCTGCCCATGCCACCTGAACAGCCTGCCCACAAGCTGCCAGCCCTTAGCACAGCTGTGCTGCTTTCCCCATCTCCAAAAAGCCCCCAGAAGAGCTCCTTCTTGGCCTCATTTCCCTGCGATTCCCTCTTCCAGCATTAGCTTACCTACACTGGAGCTGGTCTCCTTGGTGAATCACATTTTAAATACACATTCCTCTAAGCACTAAATTCTAAAACATGTGTTACCCTGTGAAAAAGAATTTAAGCTTTGGTTCTTTACAGTGCAAATAGTTTACTACATCAAAGAATTTACTTTGGATGAGTCAGCTGATAAGAAAAAATCCTACAAGCCCCATGTTTAATGGGGCAAGCAGAAAATTAGGAAGTTAATGACTCCAGATCACTTAAATGACACTTAATTGAAGATGATACTACTGGGCTTCAGTGTTCTCAATCTTTATTTCAAATTTCTGTATTGTTGTGGGTTTTCTTGCCTTAAATAATCATCCCTACTTCCCATTGCCAGTTCATCCTGCAGAGCTTAAAATATGCTGAAAAATACCAAGCTGTACGTTCTTGAAAGCCTTTGGTGGATTTGAGTTCTTTTTCCTTCCTGAATTTGATAGTCAAATATTTTTTCCCCCTTGAAAAGCAGATTCTTCTAAGTGAATGCCAAATAAACTATTTTAATTGTAGTTTCCTACAGATGCACCAAGTGAAAAAAACCCAAACAACAAACCAGTTTAGCAGATGTTTTGAGGTAGAGGATATCCCACCCAGTTTTGGGGTTTGGTCAGTTTGGTTGTTTTGGGGTTCTTTGTTTTGTTTTTAGTCTTTGCACTAATTTGGCTGATAATTTGTCTTTCTAATGGTTTCTGTGCATTACAGTTATTCTTCTATAATAACTCCATTTAAAAGTGGCAAATAATTTGCTGTCTGACAATATTTTTTAGCTGAACGTTTTTGGAGCAAGCTTAAATGTCTTTGAGTCTCTTTTCCTCATCTGCAATTCCCATAAACCTTCTGAAAACTTTGACTCTCTGAACTTGGTGCCATGGTTTAGTCATGAGGTCTGTGGTGACAGGTTGGACTTGATGATCTTTGAGGTCTCTTCCAACCTTGGTGATTCTGTGATTCTGTGAACTACAAAATTCCTTAGGTTCTTCTTATGGTATGGTAACAGGATAACCCAGTCCTCTGCTCCTTGGTTCTGTTTCATTTGGGCTTTTAATGCAGCCATTTTTTTCCTGGCCTGGATAGCTGGAGATACTGAGTTGCTGGTTGGAGTTTTGCTCTCATTGTGCTGGGGATGAGGAGGAGTTCCATACGGTTTAGTAGAATATAAGCATCCCTGAAAAACTATCTGGTTTAGGGGTTTCCTGCCTTCTTTAAACAGATCATACAGCATGTAGGCAAGGATGGGAATGGTTGTGTGTCTTGAAAGAATAACTGATGTGCCTTCTGTGGAGGCAAAGCACATCTGTTTTTAACATTTTAATATGTATCTTTTGTTCAGCTGCAGAAGTTCATATTCAATGTAAGGTTTATTGTACTACCAGCTCATTATGCTCTGATTATATCCTACAGTCAAGTGATGATGGCAGTGATGAATGTCATTCTGCCCCTGTACACTGCACTGGTTAGGCCACACTTCAAGTACTGTGTCCAGTTCTGGGCCCCTCAGTTTAGGAAGGATGTTGACTTGCTGGAGCGTGTCCAGAGAAGGGCAACAAAGTTGGTGAGGTGCTTAGAACACAAGCCCTATGAGGAGAGACTGAGGGAGCTGGGGTTGCTTAGCTTGGAGAAGAGGAGACTCAGGGGTGACCTGCTTGCTCTCTACAACTACCTGAAGGGAGGTTGTAGACAGGCAGAGATTGGTCTCTTCTCCCAAGCAGCCAGCACCAGAACAAGAGGACACAGTCTCAGGCTGAGCCAGGGGAGGTTTAAGCTGGAGGTTAGGAAGAAGTTCTACACAGGGAGAGTGATTACCCATTGGAATGGGCTGCCTGAGGAGGTGGTGGAGTCACCATCATTGGAGGTGTTCAGGAGGAGACTTGATAGGGTGCTTGGTTGCATGGTTTAGTTGATTAGGTGGTGTTGGATGATAGGTTGGACATGATGATCTTGAAGGTCTCTTCCAACCTGGTCTGGTCTGGTCTATTCCTATTCTATTCTATTCCTATTCTATTCCTATTCTATTCCTATTCTATTCCTATTCTATTCTATTCTATTCTATTCTATTCTATTCTATTCTATTCTATTCTATTCTATTCTATTCTATTCTATTCTAATAAATGAAAGGTAAATTTTTGCTGATTACTATGTCTATAGAAATTTTTTATCCAGTGGTTGAGGACCATGCCAGTAAACTGATATGGAACACAGATGAAAGGGTGCAATGTGCAGCATAATGGTAGTGTCGAGGGTTGGGATGTAATCAGGGTCACCAGCTCAGTGTTACACCAAATGATCGTGGTCTAGATTTTAATGTTTGCTAAATTTGATGGTCAGGAGTAGTGCTTTGTGGTGCTGTAATAACATGGTAATTTTCTATATGTATTTGGATATGTAGATGTCTTGGACTGTGTTGCTCTAAATAAAATGATTCCAGCCTGTAATGTATGTAACTTTACAAATTGAGGTGAAATGTAGCCTTACAGGTTTCCTCCTTTTGACTTCTGCACAATGTGGCTATGGCTCCACTGATCAGACACGCACAGACTTCTCCACCTTGTCCAAATGAGAAGTGTATCATATTTTCAAACATGTATTTTTTTACTAGCTATGAACAAATATGAAAGACCAAAAGGCAATTTTGTTTTTTTTTATTGCAAAGAGAAAGAAAAGGACAGCAAACAAATGGATCAGAAAAGTGATTACCATAAAAAGATGGGCTCATAAAGGTGAATCATCGGCAAAATTGTATTGATTTTTCTCTGTCAGAACTAGATGCCTCTCATGCCTGGTAACAAGGAGCACATAACATTAAAAGGAAAATATTCCTAAGTCATGTGGAGGTATAAATCATATCTGTATATTTAAGGGAGTCCTATGTTTGCATAACAGAGCTTTAAGTCTGCATTAGGAGAGATATTTTCTTTTGTGAGCAATTGTTAAGTCCTAGGTGCTTTCATTTTTTGTTTACTTAGAACAGGAGCTCATGTTGCCTCCCCCATACCCCCTTTTTATTTTCCAGGCATTGTTACATGGAATTTTGTTTTCACAGGTGGTTTTGATGTGAGAACAATTTGTAGTGGGCAGATTTTTCTCCTAACAATATTATTAAGAGTATAAGTCTTCAGATGAGCTTTCAAAACTGCTCATAGTAAAACAAAATCTTCAGACCCAGACAATTATATAGCCACAGTGAGCTGTGTTCCCTCTGGTTTAATTTGCTGAGCGAGATGGTGTGATGCAACTAGTTGACAGCAAGTACTAATAAGCATGGTAATTTACTTAAATTAGGTAATTTAACTAAATGAAGCTCATAGCTCAGTAAAAACAGACTTCTAGCATGAATTTGCTTTATTAAACTGAGTATGCATAAGCAAATTGGTATTTAATCATTATACTTCTAGATGACTTTTCTGATCATGTAAGTCAGCTCATAGGGGACATCTCTGTGGCAATGATGTGAGGAAAACTAGGGGTGTGGTGCTAGATCTCAGAATCACTTATGATCCACCAGTGTGAATGCCAGGCCATGTCTCACAACAGATTTCTAATATCAGCTGTGAAATGTTATGTTCTTTGTATAAGTCACAACTGCATCATTATCTGGTGGTTACAGTCACTTAATTCCAAACTAAATTAATTGGATATAGAGCAGTGGGATGATCAGAGGAATAATATTTGGGCTAACAAGGTAAAACCAGAAGAGGGTGGGTTTTCACTATGACAAAACTGGATGAAGAGGGTATGCCTCTTTGCTGCATGCACATCAGAGGCATGAGCACTGCAGAGGAAGGCTACTGAATCTGAAAGACTGCCCTGGCAGAAGAACAACTGGGAACAAATCAGTCATGAAGACATTCAGACACGAAGTAACAAGATACTATTTTTCCTCTGAATGCTTCTAATCATGTAAATCTCTCCAATGACTTAAATGTTATTAGTCTAATTTTGATTCTGATACTTGCATGTATTCCCCACTTACTGAGGGGTGGTTCCCTGTGATCTAATGTTTCCTGGGGTTCTGTTTCCTTTCCTTTTGAGAGAATAAGTCTTTATTTTGATCGATGTGTTAGACAATTGTGCCAGTTGGTAACAATTTCATGTTGTGTTGATGGGGAACATTTTAGATGTGTGCTTTTCCCTTTACCCTTTTATAGGATGAAGAAAATGTATTCGTTTTATAGGATGAAGAAAATTTTTTTCATCCTATAAAATGATTTACTTTCATAGCCCAAACATTTTGCTTCTCTCAGTCTTCCAAGTAGGCAATGCTGAAATAGTGCTGCCAGAAGACCTTGAAGGTGGCAGCAGGCAGGCAAAAGATCATTTTGGTATTTGTTCTTTCCACCCACTAATAATGAAAGATGAGCGATAAATCTCTGTGTCTACTGCTCTCTCTCTGACATTCTAAAACCAATTGCTTAGAACATATTGATTAAGAAAACGAGGCGATTTTGAAGCTGATCCTAGGATTTTGTTGTTGAACCAAAACAAGCCCTTTAAAGGAATTTGTTCAGGAATACAATCATCAATTACAGCCCTCTTAGTAAAATCTCATACCCTGAGAAGGAGCTCCAAGAGTTCAGCATCTTTTAGCTAATGGTTCCCACTGAAACCTCCCAATGGAATGCTGACAACGGTAGAGAGTAAACCATTTTGTAGCTTACAGGCAAACAAAGCAGGGCAGAGCAGTAACTGGTTTGACTGGCTGATCAATTGCACCTTTGTACTGCACTCCAGGCACAGAAAAACATACCCAAAAGACAATTGTAAACAATTATTTTATGTTCCAAGGGCTTCCCTACTGGTGCTACCAGCAAGTTGAAACACAGCATGGAAAAGCTGACAGCATTGCTCTTTCTCTTTCAAAAAGAAATTTACTGTGTGTCTCCAGCACTTTAGGGGAGAATTGTTAAAAAACTTTCATTCAGTGTATGGAAGTTGAAAGCAGGAGCTCCCTTCTGGAGCACAGTTCCATATAAATTCTCTTAAGTTTGATTAATACAGCAGAAAACTCACCAAACTCTTGCAAATCCTGCAGAGTTTTAGGAGACCAGGGTGACACATATACACTAATTCTTAAGAGATGCTGCTTAATCTCTCAGGTGTTGATCCTTGAGATGAGAATGTCCCAGAAATAATTGGCAGTTTTCTCTTGAAATTCTGAACAGTGGTAGAATAGAATAGAATAAACCAGGTTGAAAGAGACCTTCAAGATCATCACGTCCAGCCTATTATCCAACCCACCTAATCAACTAAACCATGCAACCAAGCACCCTATCAAGCACTCCTCCTGAACACCTCCAGTGATGGTGATGCATTCTAATCCCTCAGTTCTAGACATGGAAATGGTAACCTTTATCAGAAAACTACTTTTCCTGAGCACAGACCAGATTTCTCCATAGGGTAGGTTATTTTCAGGTCTGTGCTGAGTGTTGTGATTCTGATCCTGGGCCTACAGTAGATTTTGCAGAGTTAACATTGCATTTTTATGCCCAGCGTGGAATTGTCACACAGGAATACCTCTTGCAATTTCTAACATGAAGAAATGGGCAAGTTACTAAAGCCAAAATCTTGGTTTTGCCATAGATTTTTATAGAATTTTTTATAGTAATGGATTAGCACTATAAAATACATGTAAATAGCTTGTAATCAGGTACAGTCTGGAGAAGAGAAGGCTCCGAGGTGACCTCATTGTGGCCTTCCAGTATCTGAAAGGGGCCTGCAAGAAGGCTGGGGAGGGGCTTCTCAGGATATCAGGTAGTGATAGGACCAGGGGGAATGGAATGAAGCTGGAGGTGGGGAGATTCAGGGTAGATGTGAGGTGGAAGTTCTTCACCATGAGAGTGGTGAAGCCCTGGAATGGGCTGTCCAGGGAGGTGGTTGAGGCCCCGTCCCTGGAGGTGTTTAAGCCCAGGCTGGATGAGGCTCTGGCCAGCCTGATCTAGTCTGGGGTGTCCCTGCCCATGGCAGAGGGGTTGGAACTAGATGATCCTTGTGGTCCCTTCCAACCCTGACTGATACTATGATACTATGATACAGCACTGAATGAACTGGAGCTCACTGAGCTCATGCTTTGAGTTTCAACCTTGCTATATCTGTAGCCAGAAAAGTGGCTGCTGTTAGCACACACCCATTAGCTTAGTTATTCTCCATTAAAGTTTTCTGCTGGTTTAACCACCCTACCTATTCCTTTTTACATTATTTATTTGCAAAACTAAGTACAACTCAACTCTTCACAGCCAGCAGAAGTACCTAGAACGCAAAGTGCCAGATACACAAATTATCTTTTATGATAGTCTCCTGATAATGCTAAAAGCTGAACTATAAAAGTGCAAAACACTTTGTGTTGTTCTGTGGTTGCTGCAGCCCTCACCTTCAGTTCCTAAGAGAGTTTGTAATGTATTTTGCAAATAACTGGTCACATAAAACATCAATTTCACCAAGTTTCTTGATGTAGGATCCTAACTTAGGATAAGTTAACAAAACCTGTTGCCATGCCCAAAGAGATTCTTATAATGTTTATTAGCACAAAGCATCCTGAAAGTACAGCAGTAGCTAATAATAGTGAGCTGCTTTGTCCTTTATATTTTCTGAGTTCATGGACTGTGGCTTTTGAGTCCTTTCAGGTGTGACTATGAATGTAATACAATTTAATGTCTATATTTTTAGAGGGAAATAACTGCTCTTAGCAGTTTAATATTTCATTGCTTTGTGTTTGTGCATTTCAAGTGTTTTTCCTCCATCAAGCTTTCAAGGATAATTATAGAACTAAAAAGCCCCATAGAATCATAGAATTATAGAACTGTTAAGGTTGGAAGGGACCTCAAGGATCATCTAGTTCCAACACCCCTGCCATGGGCAGCGACACCTCACACTAGATCAGGTTGCTCAGAACCACCTTAAAAAGCTTCAGGGATGGGGCTTCTACCACTTCCCTCAGCAACCTGAAAATGGCATTTGTTTCATTCCCCTTTCATGTTTAGACTGAGAGCTGAACTGAAACCAGTTTCATGTGATGACATCACAGTGTTGGAGCAAAGTACGCAACTTAGTAGATTTACTGATGTAAAGAATAATGTGCATTTGAACAGCCCATATTCATGAAAGTAGTGTTTGAAAGACAGCACAAGTAATGCTCTGTAATTACAGCTGATGAGAAATGCAGTGCCTTTCAAAAGATTCATCTGATGTGTGATTTTTGCTTGGGTTTTTGTTGTTGTTTTTGTTGTTTTGTAGTTGTTTTTGGTTTGGCGGTTTTTTGTCAAAGTCCAGCCATTTTAGTGGGAATTAGAGCCTGCACAGTGGGGTCTAAAATATCTTTTGTTTTCAGGAGAAATTAGTCTATTTTTTTAGAAAGTTATATTCCTTTGCTTCAACTCTACTAGAAAAAAAAAAAAAAAATTCTATATTATATAAGGAGCAATTTGATACAACAGTAACTCTATTAAAACAGTAAATCTTTTCCATGACCTGTGAACTTTGAAAGCTGCTAGGCAGTGATTCTCCATCCCTATCAGCTCTAGTTTACGTGTAGTTGCTAGGAGTTTAATGAGGGAATGAGCAGAAGCAAACGCCAGACACAGCAGAGAGACTTCAAAGCTTTAACATTAAAATCTGGATTTAGTTTTAGCAGTCATGGTTCTTCTGTAGTTTGCAATTGAAATGGTGACTTTTGTTTTTGTGAATGCTTTTAGTTGCTGTTGCTGTACAGTTTATGGCTTTCTCTGCTGTGATATGAGAACTAGGTAGAAGCTTTTCAGCAGTGTTAGGGGGCACAGCAGCTCTCTTGTATGGTAATTAACATGCAAGTGATGCAGGATTTTTGGTGTTGAGTTTTAGCTTAAATTACTAAAAAAATAGCTGTTTACAGTTTCTTCTGTATATGGCTCCTTGTGGGGCTGATCTCTCATAACCATGAGATTCTCTCCATGTTTTTTTCTTCTCCCCAAACATATCCCACAGCTTGTCATCATGCACTTTGGTCTCTCAAAAGTTTTATGGTTGATGGCCTTCCCTTGATAGATTTGGCAATATTGTTTACATTGTCTTTACGTTTATATCTTATTTCCATTTCTCATATTCCTGGTTAATCAGACCTTGGTTATTCCACTGAGATCTTACACAGCTCTGTGGTTGGAATCTGAGGACAACACATTTCACAAAGCAGCCCGAGAAAGCTTGCAGCCAAGAGCTGATGTTTGCAGGCAGCCTTCATCTTCATCAAGAGCTATTTGCTACCACAAGCAGCTCATGAGAGAAAGCAGCACTTTCAGCTGGTTTCTTACTGTTCACAACCCTCTGAATTATAATGATAGTGCTCATAGATTTGCTGTGCCAGCTAGAGCCAAGCATGAGCTCACAGCATAATTGATGCTATCTGTTGGTGCTAGACTTTTCCTCAGGTAGTTTTATTCTTCTGCTGCTAACTTTTTATTGAAGAGAACAATATTATTTTCAAAGCACTGGTGCCATATGAAAAAAAAAAAGTAAGTAAATTTTCTGGTAAACTGTGATTTTTATCCTAGTTTACAAAGGTTTCATATCTTTGAGACAAGAGGTATCAATACTGGCCAATAGTGTGTATAGTGTCGTGCAATGTTCTGGGCAGAACTGATTGAGGAGTGAACAGTTTCTGATGATTTCCAGTTCTGCTGATATTTAGACAACAATACAAGCAACTGAATTTGACAGATTTGGGTTTGGATATTAGGAAAAATTACTTGGCTGAAAGAGTGCTCAGGCATTGGAATAGGTTGCCCAGGGAGGTGGTAGAATTACCCTTCCTGAGATGTTCAAGAAAAGTGTGGACATGGCACTTCGATACATGGTTTAATGGCCATGGTAATGTTAGGCTGACAGTTGGACTTGATCTTAGAGGTCCTTTCCAACTGAAACAATTCCATGATTCTGAAGTTATTGCTTACATAAAATATTTAAACTGATAAAATGGAAATTATCCCTGGGATCCATCAATGTGATAAAGCTGCCAAAACAAACCTTAAAAATTTGTTTGACAGTATGAAAACTCTGTGGGAATCCACAGTAAAATGAAAGATAGAATCAGAACTAAAAGCATCCTACATTAATTGTAGTCTGTAAGATGTTCCTTGTCAGATGTTACACATGTGCAGTTAATAGTCTGAAGCCTCATGAATATTAATCCTGAGACATCAAAGGCAGACAACTGTGTATAACAGCAAGCTAATCTGTGAATTCAATAAACACAGTATACTTTTAATTTAGATAATGAAAGGCTTAGGGTCTAACCAATATAAACTTTGCATGCTGGTAGAAAAATGGATAGTTTTACTGTCCTGATTTACTGACTGGGATGGAAATGCTGCAGCACCTTGTTCTTTCTCTTTAACCCTAAAGCTTTTAATCTTTTCGTCGCGTTTATTTCATAATGGATCACTGGCACATTTAAGCTGCTGTTTTAGGGTACCACTATCAAATCCATCACTGCTGGAAGCTTTGCTTAATTCAATGCCTGCTTTACATAAGGAGGCTGGCTCAAAACTGTTTATTTCTAAACCGTGTTAGAATTAGGGGTTAGATGTTTTAAAGCTTTGCACCTGAATCTCCAGTCTGAGACATCTTAATCACGGAATCACAGAATGTTAGGGTCTGGAAGCGACTTCAACAGATCCTCCAGTCCAACCCTGCTGCCAGAGCAGGATCACCTATAGCAGATCGCATCCAGGAGGGTTTTGAATATCTCCAGAGAGGGAGACTCCACAACCCCCATGGGCAGCTTGTTCCAAACTTCTGTCACCTTCACAGTGAAAAAATGTTTCCTCATGTTTACACAGAACTTCTTATGCCTCAGCTTCCACCCATTGCCCTTTGCCCTGTCATTGGACATCACTGAGAAGAACCTGACTCCATTCTCCTGTGCTGTTTTTCAAGAGGCAGAGTGATCTAAAGATGTTTCTAACTTTTGCCTTTTCTGAAAGCCCTTTCACTGAACACAAATGGTAGCTGAGTGCTACTTTGGGGAACTTTGTTTACTTTAGAACCTTTACTCAAGTTTTGCTTGCTATGAGCAACTTAAATGATTGAGAATGCAAGACTTACATGAAGTAAAACAAATATTTCAGCAACAGATCTCAGTATTTGAAGTTATATTTGATAGCAAAAAAATTCTTTGTCCACAGGTAACTGACAATTAAGGCAAATTATGAAGCAATAAGACAACTATGATGCTTCGTAATGATCAAATTATGGTTTAAAACACCCTTTCTAATTTACTTTTGACAGTTTGGATGTCAACAGAAGTGCATTTTTGAAAGCTGGCTGTGTGTTTCCATAACAAAATCAACAAAATATTGGGGGAAAAGATACAATTAGGCATTTTCTTGCTTCCAAATAACATATGGTATGTGTGTAATTATTTTTTTTTGTTGTTGTTTAAATGTGCAATTACACTGCACCATGTAAAAGAGTGGAAATAAGTGTAAATAAGAGGAAAGTGTGAAGCGGAAGAGGAATAGCAATCCCCTGAAAACACAGGAAATGTCTATTATTTTTCTTTAAAAGAACATACACTTTAAAAATACTTTTAACTGCTGGCTAAAATTGGATTGAGATAGCTTGAAGACATTGCACACATGGCTGGAACTAAAGATTTTAATAATGATCTCTGTAGACAAATAAATAAAAGGAGCACATCACAACCATTGAAATAGTCTTAGAGAATGGAAAATAAAAGTGAGTTCCATCTGGTCTGTGCTCTGATGCACAATATAACGGATTGAAGTGATTAAACAGGAGAAGGATGTATGAAAAGTGTATTGGTGAAGCAGCTGAAAAAATAGCACTCCTTTTCTAACAATTTGGACAAAGAAAGGTCAGGCTTATTGCCTGTTGGAATAA
The DNA here is from genome assembly GCA_033816785.1 of Picus viridis. Lineage (NCBI taxonomy): Eukaryota > Metazoa > Chordata > Aves > Piciformes > Picidae > Picus > Picus viridis. The sequence goes on from CM066595.1 coordinate 5,697,286, forward strand.
GCTGACTTTATTTCAGCAGTTTCTGCATGGCAATAATAGAATTGTTATTACTTAACTGAAAGCAGAGCATTGCCTTTGCAGCGGGCAGTGTCATTGCACCTTGTAATTCTGAAGGATACTGTCATGTATCGCTCAAAAAGCCTTAAAAATACAACTGTGGTAGATGCTTTATACAAAATCAGACAAATTAAGCAGTTTGCAGTATGTGCAAAGGTATCACAAATACGCTGAGACAGCTTTACTTGCTTTGTCTGATTTTACTTTCCTTTTGAAATGGCATCACATAACCATGAATTATCTCTAGCAAGCAACAGTCCAACTGCATGAGAGACTCTTGCAACTATTTTTATGACTGAAATTAGAGCTGAAGTTATGTTTTTTGACAGTGTAGATATTCTAATGTTTCCCAGAGCTTGAAAGCAAATGCATGTTTCTGGGGTAGAGAGTTCTAATATGCCACTGGAGTTTTGTTGGTTTCCTGTAAAGACTGCTCTCATGTTTAAAGGTTGGAAAGGACCAACTGGTAAAGAATTATGTGATAGAGCATTGAAGTATTGCTTTACAAGTGTTGTTTCTGCTGTCCTCAGTGGGATGCAAATACATCCACTGCTTCTCAAGATCAAATTTAATATCATCTCTACTTTTTCTCTCCCACTGTGTCAGGATTACAAAACACTAGGGCATGGTTTCATAAAGAGTTTGCTCTTAAGTAATAGATGTTCCATAACAATAACAAAGACTGCATATTATAAATGGGCTGACTGTTAATGTATTTCAAAACCTTTATAGTAATTCAGTGGCGCTAATTTTTGCCTCTCTGCAACATCTTAACCTAGAGGAATGAGGAAAGGCAAGGGAAAAGGAGTTGGGACAGTGTTTGGTAAACTGCAGTCATGTAGGCATTCAGCTTTACTAGAAAGCATGTCAGCAGTTGTTCCACAACATCAACCAACTGAAATAATTGTATGTCTTCTTCTAGAACAAAATGGCAAGTTTCTAAAGCCAACATTATCTCTTTTCATTTCTGTGCTACTTTTTTCCTATTGTGAAATCTGCCTCAGTTACTAGGAAATGTGCTTTTCTCTGAGCCTAAACCAAATTGGAGAGAGACAGAGAAGACAATTTGGGAGCTCATAACCCAAGCAGCATCACAAAAAGTAATTTATAGATAAGAAACCATTAACCTTGAGGAGGGGAAGGTCAGCAAACTGGCAGTACTTTTATTAAAAAGCTGTGTGGGAAGAGAAGAGCAGTGTCTCAAACCCATCACAAACACAAGAAATGCTATGATCATTTTACACCTCAGTAAGCAGAGATTCTTAAAGAACACACCTCATGAAATAAATTAGGCTGAACTATATGGGAACGTACCAAACGCACACTAGTAACCTCTGCAAAGAGTGCTGTGGCTATCCTGCCGTGTGTGTATGCAGGTCCTCATGTAAGCATTTTTAATCAAAAGGAGTGGGATCAGCAGGACGAGGGAGGTGATTCTGTCCTCTGCTCCCATGAGACCCCATCTGGAGCACTGCATCCAGTTTGGCACACCCCCCACACTCCCCACCCCTCCAGCATAAGAGGAACATTGTTGCTGGAGCAGGTCCAGAGAAGGTCCACGAAGACCACTAGGAGGTGGAGAACCTCCATTATGGGGACAGGCTGAGAGAGTTGGGGCTGTTCAGCCTGGAGAAAAGGTGGCTCCAGGAGACCTTATAGTGGCCTTTCAGTACCTGAAGGGGGCCTACAAGAAAGCCAGGAAGGGGCTTTTTGAAAGGGTTTGAGCATGAAAAGTGGCTTTTTGTACACATTGAGTGAAATAGTTGCCCCAGGGTGGTGAGTCCTTGCCTTGAAGTGCAGGTGTAGTTATCTTCCTGGAAAAGTCCTGAGCATTTGTTCTAATGATTTTTGGGACCTGACAAATTCTCTGATGCTGAAGGATTCCAGGATGATGATAATACCTTTATTTTACTTTTTTTCTTCCCCAGGCTTTTGGTCTTCTGTATATAAATGTTTTAGTGTAATGGGGTTTTCTGTGGCTTGTGATATATGGCCAAGAACTTTCTGGATTTAATGCCATTTACATTAATGGCTGTGATTACAGAGGTTTGACACGATGAGCCAGAGACCTCTTATGCTCTTTTAAGTCAGTAGCAGTACACTGATATTCATCAACATACGATTTGAACCGATGAACAATGCTGCTGATGGATGTCACCTTTTTACACAACAACATTTTCAAGTAGGCAGGCGTTGAGCCACAGAAAGTGTGAAGAAAAAAAAGGCTAATAGCTTCCATCAATCTCCATTTATCCTTGATGACAAGTGCATTAAAAAGCATGGGCAGCACCACTAATTCAGTGCAGATAATAGGCATGGTTGCTGTTTATAAAGTCCTCTTTTTGTTCCCAACTACCTTAATTGACTGTCCATTACATAAGTGTGCACAACACTTTTATAATTCCTCCTTTTAAATAGGTGAAAGTCTAAATATTCCATGGTGCATATTTGCCAGGTAACAATCACTGCTACAGTCATGCTCTAGCAGCTAAATATACAGAAATGGAAAAGAAAATGCTTTTGCTATCCCATCTACTCTAAACAGATCAACACACAAAATACCCCAGCTGAGCCTGTGACAGGCTGTGTGTGTGCATTGCATAGGGGCCAACAGTAACAAGAAATTCAAATACTGGAAACAGCTGCTGCTCTTTAACGAAGAACATTGGCATTGTGTACTCATTTGTTATATTCTGCTTGGGATAAATGATTTCATTATGAGATATGATTAATAGGCATGCCAAAATAATTGCAGTAGTTAGATGCTGGCTGGTTGAGAACGGAGACATGTTCATCAGGTACTAGCTGCCGACAATGGATGTGCCATTGCAATTAAATGTGTGTGCATTTACAGACCACTTAGATTAGGAAGGACTGCAAATGGCAAAGGGGAGTGCATATTGCAGAGTATTATCTATGTTCTTTCCATTTTTATAGAAGATTCTGTGCTAACAGGCTCAGAGAGATCAAAGTTTGGTAGTTTGCTTAGATATTCAGGCTCTGACAAGTCTGAGGGTTGCTTGTTATTCTGAGTGGAAGGTAAGGAAAATAAAATACCATACAAAGCCGGCTTTCAGTGAATGCCTTTATGCACATATTCTTGCCAGAGAAAAGTTATATGAAGCCAGCACTCCCTCAGACTTTCTTTTCTTCAGCTCTTTCTCCAATCCTTCACATTCAGGAGTGCATTACAGAGTTAATTAATAAATAGCAAATAAGGTAGAAAATGAGTACAGAGTAGAAAGCTCTTGAATTAATGCATTGCATTGCTGCCTATACACACATAAGGAAGACTGTAGAATGTTTTCTGATCTTTAAGCATAAACAAGTTTCTGATTATAGTTTTTCTTCATTGCTTCAAATGAAGAATTCAGCAGCTGGGGACAGGTAAACAGAAGTCAATACCAGGTTATTCCGTTTCCAACTGTGAACAGAGCTACTTCACCTTTCACAAAAAGAGATACCTGTTTCTGGAGACTATCCCAGGGATCCAGAAGCTAAATAAATACTAAAGTAGAATAGAATAGAATAGAATAGAATAGAATAGAATAGAATAGAATAGAATAGAATAGAATAGAATAGACCAGGTTGGAAGAGACCTTCAAGATCATTGTGTCCAACCTATCATCCAACATCACCTAATCAACTAAACCATGCAACCAAGCACCCCATCAAGTCTCCTCCTGAACACCTCCAGTGATGGTGACTCCACCACCTCCCTGGCAGCCCATTCCAATGGGCAATCACTCTCTCTTAGAACTTCTTCCTAACATCCAGCCTAAAACTCCCTGGCTCAGCCTGAGACTGTGTCCTCTTGTTCTGGTGCTGGCTGCCTGGGAGAAGAGACCAACCTCTGCCGGTCTACAGACTCCCTTCAGGTAGTTGTAGAGACAGGTAGTTGTAGAGAGCAATAAGGTCACCCCTCAGTCTCCTCTTCTCCAGGCTAAGCAACCCCAGCTCCCTCAGCCTCTCTTCATAGGGCTTGTGTTCCAAAAGTACAAAGAAGAATCAATGACATCTCTGCTGGTGTCAAAACTTTCTGATTTATTCCCAAAGAGAATAATGACACATGTCTCTCTCCATTAAAATGTGTCAAAGTTACTCATTGATTTTTAGGCTTAAACCCCACAAGTCTAGAAGTAAGGCATGGATTTGCTTGCTTGTTTACCTTCTATGTCCTGGTGTATCCCAGCCTTCAGGAAGGTTTGTAATAGGGTGATACTGAATAAAAAATGTCTGAGATTATAATCAAACTAACAGCAGTGTGGCCAGCCTCATTAAACGTTACCTTGAGTATTTTAATTTAGTTAGTATAAAATTCTATTAAAATGTCATTTATCTCTTACTCAGAAGGTGGTGAAAAGCGGTGAGCTGAAAGAGTCCAAATTAAAAGACAAGGAGAAATTTTGCTGATTAGAAATGTGATAGGTCAGATATTACCCAGTATAGTGTGTGAGAGACAGATCTCCTGGTATTGACTTGGTGTACAGGACAGCTAAAGAACACAGCTCTCCAGATAATGAGCTTTTTATGATTCAGAAAAGTGAAACTAGCAATAAAAGAAGTCTGCCACTCCCATATAGCCCTAAGTAATGGCCACTGTCACTTTCGCAGCTGATGGGCTCTAAATCACCATGGAAATCTTACAGCTTTGGCTACTGCTGACCTTATCCCAGAGATGGAAACAAAGACAGGCTCCCAATGTGGGCACAGCTGAAATATTTTTAGCATTATACTTTCCAATGTCACTTAGATATTTCTCTCAGACTAACTGAAACTTGTGATTCTTTACCAAGATTGGGATCAGTTTATATTTACCTGATAATGTGACTTAGCACAATATTTTTTTCTTTTATAGATATGATCTGAAATATTAATCATGTGGAGGCATCTCTGATGTCCTGCTCCCAGTTTCTTTCTCCTGTTTAAGGGATGTAAATTTTTCATGCTGAAAGTTTCCTGGTTAATTTTCAGGTTTTATAAAATCTTATAATATGCTTAATATTTAATATCCTAGTTTTGGGTTGTTGTACTTCATTAAATCATGTCAGGAACTCTTTAGTGCAGAAAACAATATTAATACCACTTTCAGCTAGAGATGCTAAATAACTGTGATAGGTCTGTGCACAAGGACCTGTTCCTCACCAGTACTTGAAAGAAAGGTTACAGCACTGTGTGAGTGGCTCACCATAGCCACTCATGAAGATTTCAGTGGTTTGTCAGCTGGAGAGGAGGGGAAAAGATGATGGAGGTATGTGGGGATGTAGGCAAACAGTGGAGTCACAGCTTCCTCACGAGGCAGAGGGTATTGAAAAGCCTACAGACCAGCACAGCACATTCTGTGTCCCTCTCTGGCAGTGCAGGTGCCCCACGGCCAAGAGCTACTTCAGGAAAGCCCTCACCAGGGTGTTTTGAGTAAGTGCCTTACATCCACTGAATCTAGATTTCAAGGCAGGTACTCAGAAACACTATTCACAAAGCTGGTAGGATGAAAACAAATTATTCAAACTGAGCTTGCACTTGGAATTAGGCAAAAGTGTGGAGAATGATGGCATAATCTATTTTGTAACCAGACTGTGTGGACGAGAAGCTCAACAGGAGCTCTCAGTGTGCACTTGCAGCCTGGAAAGCCAATCAGATCCTGGGCTGCATCAGGAGAAGTGTGACCAGCAGGTCAAGGGAGGTGATTCTCCCCCTCGACTCAGCCCTGGTGAGACCCCATCTGGAGTACTGCCTCCAGTTCTGGAGCCCCTATTACAAGAGGGATATGGAGGTGCTGGAAGGTGTCCAGAGAAGGGCCACGAGGATGATCAGAGGGCTGGAGCACCTCTCCTAGGAGGACAGACTGAAAGAGTTGGGGCTGTTTAGTCTGGAGAAGAGAAGGCTCCGAGGTGACCTCATTGTGGCCTTCCAGGATCTGAAGGGGGCCTACAAGAAGGCTGGGGAGGGACTTCTCAGGCTATCAGGTAGTGATAGGACTAGGGGGAATGGAATGAAGCTGGAGGTGGGGAGATTCAGGCTGGACGTGAGGAGGAAGCTCTTCACCATGAGAGTGGTGAAGCCCTGGAATGGGTTGCCCAAGGAGGTGGTTGAGGCCCCATCCCTGGAGGTGTTTAAGCCCAGGCTGGATGAGGCTCTGGCCAGCCTGATCTAGTGTGGGGGTGTCCCTGCCCGTGGCGGAGGGGTTGGAACTAGCTGATCCTTGTGGTCCCTTCCAACCCTGACTGATACTATGATACTATGATATGAATGCTTAGCAGAAGTCTTCAAAAATAGAAGGTGAGAAAGGCAAAGTATGATAGGTTGAAACAAAGGAGGAACAAATGCAGTTCTTTAAATAGATTCTTTTGGCTTATAGATTCTTTTGGCTTAATCAGACTGATTTGCATTCAGTCTCTGACAATCTAAAACTTCATGATAAGCCTGCTCTCCTGGGAGAACTTTATTTTTCCTCTGTTAAGAACCAGCTTTGCCATTGTTGGTTTTACGTTATTGCATTCTCAATCAGATTCTGTTTTCCTGTCACTATCAGTGAACTTGCTGAATGCCTTTAACCTCAAAACAAAATTCAGAAAGTCTGTTACTTCATTCCTCTGGTTCTTAAAACCCACTTTGTATGTTCACATCAATAGCTGCAGTTTCCACCCAAAGCACTGTGTCAGGGAATGCAGTCCCATTTCTGCATGTGTAACACAGGGTTTGAGACCACATTCAAATTTCAGAGATTACTCCATACGTGCTATAGAGTTGGGATAAATGTTTGTGGCAGTTTTAGCTTCAACCCGCCACAATTTGTGTGTTTGTTAGTTTCTTCTCTAAAACTGTGTGGTTGCTGTTTGACTTAGGGGGCTTCCTGAACCAAAGTACTCAGTGTCTATATTTGCTGACTGTAGGGTATTTTGGCAGCCAGGTTGGACAGCTTGGCTCTGAATACATTTTGCTCTCAGAATGTTCCTCAAAGATGAAGTGTTTTTTTCTGTCTTTAATGCCCAGACTGGATTTCTCAACACAAAAAGATGCAATTTAACCCTAAACAGAAATTCTGCAATGAACAGGTTTTTATGTCATTTCTTTGCTCTCCAGGAGGAAGTGTGTTTACTAATTATGGTGCTGGAAGGCAAAAATATTTGCAAGTGATTTATTTTAATGTTGATAAGGTTCTGTTATAAAAGCTATAGCTGATATTTAAACTGAATTCTGATCCATCATAGAGAAGTTGCATTGATTGTTCTACCAGGTGACTGGTGACTGCCTTAAACTTATAGCTATTGTGAATACCTGTTTTTTCTGTCCCACAAATAACATCCTGATATTCTCAGCACCCTTAGTTCTGTGGCATTGCCACCAACTATCAAGTAGGATGTGCTTATCTAGTCCAAGCAATGCCATGGTGTAGATAACCAAGCAAGTACAAAATCTGTCCAGCACTCTGTGCAGCACCAGGTGGATCTGGAAGCTTGAGCCCTGCAAACAATGTCCATCAGCCCTGAGGAGAGAGACTTGGGGGTGCTGGTGGACGAGAAGCTCAACATGAGCTCTCAATGTGCACTTGCAGCCTGGAAAGCCAATCAGATCCTGGGCTGCATCAGAAGTGTGGCCAGCAGGTCAAGGGAGGTGATTCTCCCCCTCGACTCAGCTCTGGTGAGACCCCACCTGGAGTACTGCATCCAGTTCTGGAGCCCCTATTACAGGAGGGATGTGGACGTGCTGGAACATGTCCAGAGAAGAGCCACGAGGATGATCAGAGGGCTGGAGCACCTCTCCTAGGAGGACAGACTGAGGGAGTTGGGGCTGTTTAGTCTGGAGAAGAGAAGGCTCCGTGGTGACCTCATTGTGGCCTTTCAGGATCTGAAGGGGCCCTACAAGAAGGCTGGGGAGGGAACTTCTCAGGCTATCAGGTAGTGATAGGACTAGGGGGAATGGAATGCAGCTGGAGGTGGGGAGATTCAGGCTGGACATGAGGAGGAAGCTCTTCATCGTGAGAGTGGTGAAGCCCTGGAATGGGCTGTCCAAGGAGGTGGTTGAGGCCCCATCCCTGGAGGTGTTTAAGACCAGGCTGGATGAGGCTCTGGCTGGCCTGATCTAGTGTGGGGTGTCCCTGCCCATGGCAGAGAGGTTGGAACTATCTGATCCTTGTGGTCCCTTCCAACCCTGACTGATTCTATGATTCTATGATCTGGGCTCGAGCCAAGGTCGTTAGTTCTGCCTCCCTGGAAAGGTGATTAGTCAGACGCCACACTGGGGCAGCTCTGGTGCTTCTGTCTCCGGAAAGTGCTCAGTACAGTACAGCCAGCATAAGTGGCTCTATGTGGTCCTGCTCCTCCCAGCCCAGGCACAGGCATATTTGTCCTTAACATAATGGAATAGCTTTGTCTCCTTTGAATTGCTGCATCTCTTAATCATTTCTCTTTGTAATTTGAAATAAGTAAAGCAGCTATGGTTGTACTCTGCATATGAAATGTTACCTTCATATTGGCTAAATGAAGGTCAGATCTTTTCTCTCTTCCTTAATAAGTTCTTCAAGTAAGCTACATCTGTTACAAAACTATTATGGCTGACCAGAGTTCAGTCATTACAAATGCAATGTGTTGCAGGACACCATTTATAGTTAATGTGTGCAGTCAGGTGATCATTTAGGTAGTTTACCTTATCATGTTTACCCCATTTAGGCTCTGCAGTCTCTTCTTAAATGTGTTCTCTTGAAATTACATTATTGAAGTCTATTCCTTCTTCAGCCCTGCATCCCATAGCACTAACTTGCCTCTCTTACCTTTATTTAATCTGAATTTTCAGCATTTTCTTTTTACATCACCTCATAAGGTTTTCCTTTCTAAAGCAAATCTTAGCTTCTATCAGAAGTACCACACTGGTTTATAATGTGATATAATATCCAGAGGCACAGACATAAGTCTTTTAACTACAAGCCAAAACAAGTTGCTACTGATTATTTCAACCAAAACACCCAAGTGCTAAAATTGCCTTCCAGTGCTGACTCTTATGTAAACAATATAATGACATTTATAACTGCCAGGCAGTTTTTGCAGCCATCAATATCGCAAAAGTCACTGCTGAAATGTGGCAGAAGTAAATACTGGAGATTGAAAAATGGTCCAGTCATGGGGGAGGTTGTTTGTTTGTTTGTTTGTTTTAAGTAAACACAAACCAAGCAAGATAACTTTCCATTATTTAGGCAGTTGTCTGTCTCCATTTTCTGTCTGTGTATGCTTAGCTGCCTGCAGAGCTTCATAGAGTGGGCTTCCAGGTTTTGAATGGTCTCTGTGAACTACAAAATGCCCCTCTCCTACACTTGAGGATTTTGCCAGATATGTAGTAGAAAAAACACCCACCCAGATATGCATAAACAACTGAGACTGCACCAGAAAAATCTTCCTATGTAGGAAGTGCCTGGTACTGGAATAAGTCTTTTCACATAGTGTACTCTTCAGTTGTTGTTTGAAGTGCAGATCTCTGCCCTCCTCTTGATATATCACTGTTGTAGTGAATGCTGAATAGCATTTTTCTTTAAAGTTTTGGTTTTGTTTTTTATTTAAGAAAGATTTTGTATCTCTTGCCAGACTCTAGTTCATCCATGAAGGGATGTTTGGGTGCATTCTACTCTGGCTTTCATCTGCACTCTATTTCCAGCCCGCTCTGAGCCTTCATAATTCATTCTTCAGTGGTTATGAGGTCAGGGTAATAACCAGTGTGATAAATATGTGAATATCAGGATGTACATCATGTTATTCATTGAAAGAAGGATCTTTGGTTGCAGTCTCTCTAGATATTGAATATACTTTCTGCATATTGACTCATAACTTAATTTAACAGAGTTAATTCCCTGCTGACTATATTCATCTATTGAGTCGGCAGAAACACATAAAGGCACAGACATGGTCAGTTCTACTTGACTATCCCTGAATCAAGGTGTTTTTCTGTTTTTGATACTCCAAGCTGATGTGATACATTCAGAAAAACGTGGTGATTTATTGTATACATTTAATGACAGTTCTGGGTTTATAATTTGATCTGCTGGCTAGGCAGATATTGCCAGGTGTTAATTCAATCACCGTATGGATGAGCTTGAAAAATACAGCAGGCAAAGAGATGAAAATCATCTACCTACCTTGACACTGATGTTTCAAGATTAAAGGATAAGGATAAGATTAAGATTTAGTTACTGATTTCCCATTCTGTTATACCCTTCAAAATAATTACTAATCAATATGGAAAAGCAACAGAAAATAGATTTCCTGTAACCTTGTATATTGGCTAGATTTAAATTAATAGGAACAAAAGAATTAGTTATATTGGATAAAATTAGGCCCATTTATCTTGATGCTGACAGAGGTTAATATCAGCTATTTTAGAAGAAACTTTAGAAAGCAAACTTTACTTAAGGGTATTAGTAGATGATTGTTTCCTGAGAAAGGGACTTTCTGCCTTCCTGTTACAGTACATCTGAGGAGACGTGGTCATAAGGCAACACAACACATTTTTTCTGTGTTACTAAAATCAGTTGGAAACTGTAAACACAGTACTGAAAGTATTTTTTTTTTAATGATTGGAATTTTTTTATTGTTCATGCTGCTCATCCCTTTTTTCTTCTTTTTGCTTTGTTTTTTTATTCTTTCACCTCCTCTAGTAAGAGTAACACAAAGACATTATATTTTTACAATGGTTTACAATGAGGATGACTGGGGGACTTGAACCTCTCTGCTACGAAGAAAGACTGAGAGACCTGGGGCTGTTTAGTCTTGAGAAGAAAAGGCTGAGAGGGAATCTTATCAACATCTATAAATAACTGAGGGGTGGGTGTCAAGATGAAGGTGCCAGGCTCTTTTTGCTGGTGCCCAGTGACAGGACAAGGAACAAGTACAAGGTAAAACACAGGAGGCTCCATCTCTGTATGAATGGACACTACTTCGTGGTGTGGGTGAATGAATCATTGGAACAGGCTTCAGTCTCCTCCTCTGGAGATTTTCCAAACCCATCTGGATGCATTCCTGTGTGACCTACCCTAGGTGATCCTGCTTTGGCAGGGGGATTGGACTAGATGATCTTTTAAGGTCCCTTCCAACCCCTAACATTCTGTGATACCTGGTACTACCAAAACAGTGCACTACAATTTAGAAAGGCTCTGCTTCATCTTCTGTGTGTCTTGGAGCTGTGTGCTAGAGTGCATGTTTTTACCATTGCAGTGCAAAGGGAAAACATAGCTCACAATAATTACAGCAATATGCAAAGGCTGATCATGCCAGAAGGAATTGTGCTTCCATCTCTAGTTCAGCTAACCTAAGTACTGACAAGCTATTTGTGTCAGTAGTAAATCCACAACAGCTTTTTTTTTTGGAAAAAATCATTAAATAATATGATTACAATTATGTTTAAAACATATTTTCATCAGCAACACAATACTACATTACTCAGGTGGGTGTGCAGATTATGAGGTATCGTCAAAAGAAGATAATGCATTTCAAACTTGAACCAGGCTGCTGACAGACAGGGGAAGATGCTGAGTGGCAGCACTGCGTGAGCAGCTATGGGAAGCACTATTAACCCTGACCTTTTAAGAAGTGAAAGGCAGTTTAGTAGAGTGTCAGTATTTTGCTGATCTCCTGATTCAGCCAGAGATGTAGCACAGTTTTGGTAGTGGCTAAATTGACTTCTGTGAAAGCCTGCAGTGCTATAAAAAGGTAAAAACTCCACAATGTAGCTAACTCGTTGGACTGCAGGAATAACATGTGCTAACTGTTCCTGCATTCAGCTGGTGTCTGAACTTTTTAGGGGGTCAGTTTTAGACTGGAAATTTGCCCTAAGAATCAGCACAAGTTTTACAGTATCAGAGTATCACAGTATCACTAAGGTTGGAAGAGACCTCAAAGATCATCAAGTCCAACCTGTCACCTCAGACCTCATGACTAGACCATGGCACCAAGTGCCAGGTCCAATCCCCTCCTGGACACCTACAGGGATAGTGACTCCACCACCTCCCTGAGCAGCACAATGACGAATGATTCTCTCGGTGAAGAACTTTCTCCTTACCTCGAGCCTAAACTTCCCCTGGTGCAGCTTGAGACTGTGTCCTCTTGTTCTGGTGCTGGTTGCTAGAGAGAAGAGACCAACCCCTTCCTGGCTATAACCACCCTTTTAATGTGCAAAATTTGTTTCTCCTAAAAATATTTTTCCAGAAAGTAGGTTGATTGCAGAGAGTGATTCAGACCTTTGCATGGGACATCAATCATATTGTTAAGAACACAGGCATAACAAATAGATGTGAGGAAAAGACTAGGACTGCTTAAGGAACATTGTCTAACCAACAAAGTGTTTCATGTAATGTGAATTTTATTTTAGTGTATAAAATGACCAAATATTTTATTTTTTTTAACATAGTCCTCAAAACCCAACATGGGAGTTATTTGTTATAACAGGACAAGAAAACATCATCAAAAATTGTCCTCAGTTGTTTTTCCAACTAAAACAACTGAGGCAGTCCTGAGAAGTATTAGTCACTCAATATGGTTTTTTTCTAAGTAGAGTGTGAAGAAAATGCTTACTTCTTATTAAAAAAACAAAATAAGAAAGAATAAAAAAAAAAAGAAAAAGGTTGTGTATTCTAGAGTGGAAAAAAACCTCTCTAAAAACAATGCCTTATTAAAGGGAATTGAAATTGCTAATTCTGCAGGGCCATTCATGCAATAATCAGGAGAAAAAAGCAGTTAAAATATGCTAACATAGCTTATGTAAGGTGAGTTGAGACATGTACTGGGTCTTTCCCATTTTTTCACCACAGAAAGATATTAGTTTTATCATTCCTGTTTCTCTGTCTCAGAACAGATGAAACAACTCATCAACAGACAGGCTTATGATGGATTTAAAAGTCTGCACACAAAACAGGATCAGTAATGTATGCTCAGCCCCTGCAGGACTGGGGTAACAGAAAGAAATGGCTAGATAATGCTCTGAAGAAAACTTACTATCAATCACATTATGTGTTCAGTGGGAAAATGTGCCATTCCCTGAAAGGTGGTGACATAGTGGGTGGTATTTTGGCAAAATATTTGTGCATAGCTATTCAAATAACTGCTGCTGCATTGTGTAGGCTTATGGCTGTTTGACATGTATTCTTGCTTAGCAATCCTTGTGTCAGATAGGAAACATTTGACATTGAACAGAAGATAACCATTCCCTTAAAGCAGATAAATGGGGATCTGGTCAGGTAGAGCAGGATAGAATAGAATAGAATAGAATAGAATAGAATAGACCAGGTTGGAAAAGATCTTTGAGATCATCAAGTCCAACCTATCATCCAACACTATCTAATCAAGCAAACCATGGCACCAAGCACCCCATCCAGTCTCTCCCTAAACACCTCCAGTGATGGTGACTCCACCACCTCCCTGGGCAGCCCATTCCAATGGCTAATCACTCTTTCTGTGAAGAACTTCCTCCTAACATCCAGCCTAAACCTCCCCTGGTGCAGCTTGAGACTGTGTCCTCTTGTTCTGGTGCTGGTTGCCTGGGAGAAGAGACCAGCCCCCACCTGTCTACAACTTCCCTTCAGGTAGTTGTAGACAGCAATAAGGTCTCCCCTGAGCCTCCTCTCCCCCAGGTATCTGCAGTGATTCCCTGAATATAAATAAATATAAGAAAAGATTCTATTATTTAACTTTTCCAGGAAGATCTTTTGACAAAATATCAGGTTGGGAGTGTACTTTTCATTTTTTGAAGCGATTGATTTGAACTCAGACTTACTAAATGTGATTGCGATCTTTTTATATTTAAAAGTGAAACTGATGTCTAGTTCCCTTCTCCATTCATATCGCTAAGTTTTGCCAAGTAAGGCAAAGGAAGTGGTTCATCTGTATTGTAGGTGAACAGCAGAGCTGTCCAAAGCCTTGGAATGTTTTGAGGCGGTGGAGAGGGACACAGCTGTGTGCCGTGAATTGCAGCTCCTCAAAATCCCAGCAGCACACCCAGCTTCAGGCCCAGACACATACTGCTGAATTGACTCATATCTGGAATCGAAGCTGCATGTCAGGGTTTGGCTGAGGCTGAACGGCCAAGGAAAACTCAGAATATTGACACAAGATTTATTATCCTGGTCATACACCATTTACAACAAATGCTTCATATTTCAACTTAATCAGACGTTGGCAGGTGTACCTGGCAAGGCATAGATTAAGAAAATGAGGCAATAGTAGGGTAGGAGTGAATGCAGATACAGTGTGAAGGATATGAGAAAGAAGACTGTTTAACCACATGCACTGCAACTTAGAGCTGCACCCAGACCTGCTGAAATTCAAATCTACCCTTGCAATGCTGATCCAGGGCCCACCAAAGTCAAGGGAAATATTTGTTATTGGTATGAAGCTGTTAAATGAGTTTTACATGATACCCTAGGAGGAGGAATGTGCACTTGTTTTGTTGGCAGCAGGGCTTATTAAGCAGTTCAAACACAGTATCACAGTATCACCAAGGTTGGAAGAGACCTCAAAGATCACTGAGTCCAACCTGTCACCACAGACCTCATGACTAGACCATGGCACTAAGTGCCACGTCCAATCCCCTCTTGAACACCTCCAGGGATGGTGACTCCACCACCTCCCTGGGCAGCACATTCCAGTGGTGAATGGCTCTCAGTGAAGAACTTTCTCCTCACCTTGAGCCTAAACTTCCCCTGGTGCAGCTTGAGACTATGTCCTCTTGTTCTGGTGCTGGTTGCTAGAGAGAAGAGCCCAACCCCTTCCTGGATACAACCACCTTTCAGGTAGTTGTAGAGAGCAATGAGGTCTCCCCTGAGCCTCCTCTTCTCCAGGCTAAACAATCCCAGCTCCCTCAGCCTCTCTTCATAGGGCTTGTGCTCAAGGCCTCTCCCCAGCCTTATTGCCCTTCTCTGGACACGTTCAAGTGTTTCAATGTCCTTCTTAAACTGAGGGGCCCAGAACTGGACACAGGACTCAAGGTGTGGCCTAACCACTGCAGAGTACAGGGGCACAATGACTTCCCTGCTCCTGCTGGCCACACTATTCCTAATGCAGGCCAGGATGCCGTTGGCCTTCTTGGCCACGTGGGCACACTGCTGGCTCATGTTTAGGCAGCTGTCAATCAGCCCCCCAGGTCCCTCTCTGGGAGCTCTCCAGCCACTCTGTCCCCAGCCTGTAGCTCTGCATGAGGTTGCTGTGGCCAAAGTGCAGCACCCGGCACTTGGATTTGTTGAATGTCATCACATTGAACTCTGCCCATCTGTCCAGTTGGTTGAGGTCACATTTTAGCTTTTCATTTCTGCTTTTATGAAAATGGCATTTTCACCATTAGTACCTGTCCCTTCCCTCTTCCACCAGCCCTTTTCTCCCCCTCTCTGTCCAGGCTAACTCCACTTCAGTAGAATTCAACTTACGTCAGGAAGGGCTAATTTCCCCAGTTATGTGGAAATCTTATCACAGCGGTTGTCATGGCAAACTCACAGTTTTTGTTCTTAAAATTTTATCATCTCTTCAGTAGCTAATATAAAGAAAGCAAAATGTGTACAGATGTGATAGAAGTTAATTTGTGACTTGAGGACTCTTAAAAATTGGAGATATCAAGGAAAAAAAAAAAGCTGAGAAAGTATTATTCTGTATTAATTAACAATAATTGTGCTTTCTTGCAGCGAAACACAATGAGATGATCTCTGCCTTTGTCTGGTAATGAGAAACAAAACCTAAGAGCTGTGTGAAATCAATTACTTCTATGACTGTTGTGTTAAGCCTTATGCAACCAGAGGCTGCTTTGCATTCACGATGCATCCAGAATCTCCAATCTGAATATGCTCAGTTATTCTAGCTGTTCCTCCAAACCTTTGTTTCTCCTGAAACTAAAATATCTGATTGCAATAATAGTGCAATTCACTGCGAAATTCTTTTTCATTCTATGGTATAAATTGACAGAATCAATATGTAATAATATTTCGAAGGTCATACATTTCAATTACACTCAGACTTATGCACAGCTTACAAACTGCTTCAACTGGGAATGTGTGAGGCAAACGCACAGGCTCTGAAAATGGTTACAGATATTGTTTTATTCTGCTCCCTGTTTTTATTTCTTAATAAATATTTCTAAGTGGGATGAAGCTGTTTTGCCTAAGACAGCTGCATAAACCCCACAGTCACTTTCTCTAGTGGAAATACTGATTTATTCCCCTAATATGAATACAATAGTTGGCAGGATAAGATCACATAGTGGCATTATGCTGCCATGTAGATATTTCTGTGTATAAGTCAGAATTTTGTGGAATGAGAACTGTTCTGTTGTTGGTTGTGTTTTTTTTTTTTTAAATCTAAAGATAATTTCGAATTTTCTGTTGATTTCTGAAAAGTTTGGAGGTATCCAATGCCAGATTCCTTCACCTTTCACCTTCACAAATAGGACAATAGATAAACAACTTGGTCTGCTTACTTAAAAATGATAACGAACATGACCATGGCTTTTAAATGTTGATAAAGAATGCTTCTAGAATTAACCCAGCTGAATTATGATTATTAAAGTATGAAATGTCATTCACTTTATTTTAGCATTGTAAATATAACAACCACTTAAGGAGCTGTAATTGCTGGAGGCACATAAATTGGAGCTCTTTGGGATTAAATGAGAAGAGATTCTTGCACTCTTGAACCCTTCAAGTTCACTGAATTTGATCATTCCCTTGAGGATTGGGAGAAATGCATATTTGTGTTTGGTGAAGTTATAGCTCAAGAACAGAGCTAATTAAAATAACATTTTAATTTTTTTAATGATGGATGCTCTGCTTTGCTGAAACTGAAAAAATTAGCAGAAATATATTGACCTGAATACAATTTTTAATAGGTGGAGTGTCAGAGGTCCAGCATAAAATGTGTTTTTACAGTAGCTGATAATGCTCTAGTGCACTCAAATGGAATTGGGGAAATATGGTCACCTTCTTCTTCCTGTTCCACTTCATTAGGTTTGTCTCAGTCCTTTTGCCAGAACACTTCTCTTTATTGTGCCTATTAGCAGAGGCAGAGACAAACTGATCTCAAAGAGATTAGGACTCTCTTCTGGGATGTTGTCCCAGGGGTGATAGGTTGAGTCCTCTGTTGCCTGAGCCACTTCTGTGCTGAGTCAGCATGAAATTAATCTGGCCAAGAAAAAAAAATCTGAAAATTCTTCACTCCTACAGGATCAATTTTCCACTGTCTTAGCATATTCCAGCAGGGTCTGACTGACATTGGTATGAGTGCACAGGTGGGAATAGAAAGAATGTACAGGTATGGAAGAATACAGTTGCATATCAGGAAACATCTCAAATACATAATGCTTGACTTTAGTCATAATCAAAATGTTTCTGGTTTCACCTACAGTTATTTGAGTGCAATTGGAACAATCCTAATAGTTTTCTGTCCCAGATAAAGATAAATTTCCTTAATATATGATTTTTTAATATGTTTAATTTGGTTCAGTCTATCTTAATCAAAGCTACTTCTTTATTTCCTTCATGTTAGGGAGGGACACAAATTTCTTTTCCATACTTCTTGTGCATTAAACCAATTTGGTGCAGTATGCATTCTGCTTACAGGAGGTTATAATAACATTGTTTAATTTTGAGGTACATGTGAATTGTGAAAAATGCAGTGTGTAAGGTTTTAGATGCCTCTCATAAGGAGAGGCTGAGAGACCTGGCACTCTAGTATGGAAAGGAGAAAACTGAGAGGGGAGCTTATAAATGCATATAAATATGTAAAGGGTAGAGATCATGAGGATAGGGCTGGGCACTGCTCAGTGGTGGCCAGTGGAAGGACAAGGGGCAACAGCTACAAGCTAGAAGACAAAAGGTTTTGGATGAACTTAAGAATAAACTTCTTTACTTTGAGGCAACAGAGTATTGGGATAGGCTGCCCAGAGAGGTCATGGAGTCTTCTCCTCTGGAGACTTTCAAAACCCACCTGGATACATTCCTGTGCAAACTGATCTAAATGAACCTGCTTTAGCAGAAGGGTTGGACTGGGTGACCTTCAGAGGTCTCTTCCATTCTGTGATTTTATTAACATGAGTGCTGCAGCAAAGCCAAAGGAAAAGAATGCCTGGCTAAATTTCTGACCACACACCCTGCCCACTAACTCTGCTGTGGCGTTTGTCACACACCATCTAGAGTGGCTCATCTTAAATCCTGGCAGGGATTTCCTAGAGATAGGACTGGAATATGTATGTTTCAAAAGTCTGCAAAGGCTTTTATTTTTTTTTTTTTTTTTCCTTCACTCTCAGCTCTCAGCCAGTCTCAAAATGAAGTAGCAAGCAACACAACTGGGAGAGTTGCTTTATAAAATCAATCAGCACCAAAGCAGTGATTAACCTGATGGAGGTTTAAGCCTCCTGGTTTCTTGAACGGTCAGTCCACAGAGGATGTTACTGATGTCTCTGTTGAAGAGCTATTATAGTGACGGCAGAGCAGGCTCTGTTCCTTTCCTTTTCATGAATGACTGTTTCTTTCAAAGCCTTTATACCTGCTAATGCATACAGAAGGAAGTGCATACCTTGCTTTTTCAAAACAGCAGATGCTGTGCTTGTCAGAGAGAGGAATCTCTTTGACAGACAGCAGTATGTTGCAATACACTTGGATAAACAATATGTTTTGTAGATGAGTATGCAAAGTGGGTTTGATTTGAAAATCTGGAAGGAAAATATGCATTACCTGTAAGTAATTCTTTGAAGAGAACTCTTTGTGAAATAATATGTACTTAAAACCAGCATAGAGAAGTTGCTCCAAATTTTCCTTTAATTTTTTTTTCTTCATTTTTCTATACCTTGCCCTTACACAGCAACCCCATGCAGTGCTACAGGCTGGGGTAAGAGTGGCTGGAGAGCGGCCAGGCAGAGAGGGACCTGGGGGTGCTTGTTGATGGGAAGCTGAACATGAGCCTGTAGTGTGCCCAGGCACCCAAGAGGGCCAGTAGCATCCTGGCCTGCATCAGGAAGAGTGTGGCCAGCAGGAGCAGGGAGCTCATTCTCCCCATGTATGCTGCACTGGTTAGGCCACACCTTGAGTCCTGTGTCCAGTTCTGGGCCTCTCAGTTTAGGAAGGATGTTGAGTCGCTGGAACGTGTCCAGAGAAGGGCAACAAGGTTGGTGAGGGGTTTGGAACACAAGTCCTATGAGGAGAGGCTGAGGGAGCTGGGGTTGCTTAGCCTAGAGATGAGGAGACTCAGGGGTGACCTTATTGCTCTCTACAACTACCTGAAGGGAGGTTGTAGACAGGCAGATGTTGGTCTCTTCTCCCAGGCAAATAGCACCAGAGCAAGAGGACACAGTCTCAGGCTGTGCCAGGGGAGGTTTAGGCTGGATGTTAGGAAGTTCTATACAGAGAGAGTGATTGCCCATTGGAATGGTCTGCCCAGGGAGGTGGTGGAGTCACTATCATTGGAGGTGTTCAGGAGGAGACTTGATGGGGTGCTTGGTGCCATGGTTTAGTTGTTTGGGTGGGTTGGGTTGGATTGTTTGATAGGTTGGACGCGATGATCTTGAAGGTCTCTTCCAACCTGATTTATTGCATTGTATTATTGTATTGAATTAAATGTTTTGGTTCACTATTCTCTGAAACAATCTACAATGTAAGGATGTTGCTTTACATACCTCTTCCATTCTGGAATGGTCTACCCCAATAGGAAAAATTAATTTATGTTTCATCAAATGTCCAGGGTAAATTACTGTATTTACATGTTTATGACATTATTTATTTCAAAGTTGAGTGAATTCATTGCTTACTGTCCTTGTGTTTCACTTTTTGCATGCTTTTGAACAGCTGTCACACATTATCCTGCTGCTTAGGTTTTGTGTCCCCAGGTGCAAGTAATAAAAAAAAATACAAAGAATGCTTGCCCTGATTTCCACGAGGAACTTGCACACTCACATTTATTCCTGTGAGCACCCAGACCAAATGAAGTGAGGCTTTTCAGGATGGGAACCAGGATGCATGTTTAGGTATTGTTAAATAGTGATTTCCTGCCAGAAAAGTCTATCTGCCAAATGGTCTTGATCTCAGCTAGGGAGCTTACTGGAACAATCGCTACTGATTGCATACAAAGTCCAGCTGAGGCTGACAAATGCTAGATGATGGTCCAGTTGACTCATGGTTTGGAGGGGCGTAGAGAAGGCAAGCATCAATGACAGGTCTTTGTAATCAATCTGCATTGAATATTTTTGTCTGCTTCAAGTGGATTCCTTCACAGAGATCAAAGATTGCTTACAGATATTCCAGCATCTAAGGAGACTGCAAAGCTCCATAAATCACTTGCTTGTTTACTCGGTGGAAATTCAGGTCCAACGATATGCTCCCTTGATTCCCTTTTCCTTTTGAATGTTAAAGTACTTGCCAAGTTAGCAGCCTTTAGAGACTTATTATTGCTTTTGCTGAATTTTAATTTTACTTCTCAGATAGTTCTTGATGTTGACCTTTAATTTAAAAATAGCTTTATATTCACTTTGAGCCTCCACAAAGTTATCTCTTTAAACATTTGATTTATCTGCCAAGCAACTTAGTTTCTTTTGTTTTGTTTTGTTTTCTCAAAGGTTGTGTTTTCTTGAATTTTGCCTACAACATCTTGGGGTCAGAATATTTGCATTCAGAAAGGCTACTTGATATGCTAAAAATGAATGTATGTAATAGTAAATTGCATATCAACATTAACAAAAGATGTGTAAAATCTTTGGATTTGATCTCTTTAAAGTCACTGTGAGGGTGATGGAACACTGGAACAGGCTGCCCAGAGGGGTTGTGGAGTCTCCCCCTCTGGAGATATTCAAGACCCCCCTGGGTGAGTTCCAGTGTGATCTGCTCCAGGTGATCCTGCTCTGGCAGGGAGGTTGGACCAGATGATCTTTTGAGGTCCCTTCCAACCCCTAACATTCTGTGATTCTGTGATAACAAAGCAGACTTAATGATTCATTACACTTTCTTGTGAGATGTTAGGAGACTGATATCAGGTATCACAAGCATTTTCTCTAGGATTGCAATGGCTCAACGAGTTTTTTGGAATCCACAAGATCTGAAAGTGTTTGTGAGAGCAGTTTCCATTTCACTGATATTTACTGAATTGTAATGTCATGTGCTTCCTTAATGATCAGGCGTATTACTGTGGCAACCACTATAAATCACGACCAAATGGCAGTCTGACATAAAACAGAGATGAAATCAAACACACTTGAAAATCCCAAGTAGTAATGCTGTGTTATTTGTCTCATGCCTTGCACATATAAATGGTGGTACTGTATCAAAACAAAGGTCCACCTCACAACCAAGGCCACCAGCAGGTGCTTAGAGCAGAAGAAAGCCGCCTTGTAGTATAACTTCCTCATACCAGCCAATACTCGGAATTAACTTCATATTAACACAGAATATTCTTTTTGTCCTCTTGTAATTTAACTTAAACATTGGAGAATGTCTTTAAATGTGAAAATTGTTAATAATTTAATTCCAAAATGGCTTTCACTTAATGCTAGACTAAGCAGGTTCGTATCTGGGTTAAATTTGTTCACTGCCAGTTCTAACAACCAAGAGGCTTCTGTGCAACATCTGTATTTCATCAAGAATGAACAACTCCCAGTGAAGCAGTGGGATTTTACCTATGGTGTCTTTAGATATATTGGGACTTTCATCATGTCTATGATCTAAAAATATGCTTTTCCTCTGCACAGTTTCTAAGGCATTCTCAAAAGGCTGGAAAGCCATCTTGTCAATTGACAGTCATCAGTGTCATTTGCCACCATTTTGCAGATGAGAAAACTGAGGCAGTGAGAGGTTAAGACATCCGATGCTGATGTGGTAAAAGTGATCATTCAGAGATGTAATCACCGTTCCTGTGAATGAGAACATCTACTGATTTCAGTTGAGCTAGCAGTATCACTACAGACTTTGAACCTTATTTTTGACTCTTCTGTAGCCTCTATGTAGAGTGAGAGGAAAAAAGAATCCATTTATTTCCTGAATTACAAAAGCAACATAACTTTTCTTCCTCTGTAAGGAAGCACACAGTTGCCTTTTGCCATTATGTGGCAAAACCAACAATGCTACAGATTCATGGCTTTAGGGGATACAAGAACAGTAACATTACACTTTAACTTCTTCAGAGGCCCATTAAGCATAGTTAAATAATCCAACTTAAAAAAAAAAATCATAAAATGCCTAGTAGATATCCAGGGGAGGCAGATATCTGAATAGTTAAAGCACCATATTGACAGTGTTGAAATAAATTATGCATTTTCCTCTAAAACAAATATAAGAATGTGGTCCAATGGTCACAATATAAAGGTGGGAGTCAGAAAACCATGGGACTGAAGACTATTCAGAAAGTCCAGCACAGAGCCATAAAGATGATGGAGTAGAACATCTCCCTTATGAGGAAAGGCTGAGGCAGCTGGGTGTCTTTAGCTTGGGGAAGAGGACACTGAGGGGTGACCTCGTTCATGTTTATAAAGATGTGAAGGGCAATGTCAGGAGGGTGAAGCTGGGCTCTGCTCAGTGATGTCCAATGATAGGACAAGGGGCAGCAGGTGCAAGCTGGAGCAGAGGAGGTTCCATGTGAACATAAGGTAAAGCTTTTTTGCTGTGAGGGTGACGGAGCCCTGGAACAGGCTGCCCAGAGAGAATGTGGTCTGCTTCTCTAGAGACATTCAAAACCTGCCTGGATGTGTTCTTTTGTGACCTGCTCTAGCTGGTCCTTCTCCATCAGGGAGTTTGGATTCCTTCCTACTCCTAATGTTCTGTGATTTTCTTATTGGTTAAGGTTTGCCTGGAAAAGAGCCTCAAAAATATAGCACTATTTTGGCATGATTTCCTCTGTATACAGACATGTATGTCTTTTTGGGTGAGGCTCCCAAATGTGTTTTATACAAGCAAAAAATATCCTTTTCCAAGCCTGAATTCCTTCATGCTTCAGCAGTTTATTTGACTATAGCTATCATTTACATTGATATATATTAGATAGCAAAAATATCCGTTACTGGAAGGGATAGCTGTTTCAGACTCTCTCCCCATTTTCATCTGAAAGGAAATGCATTGGGTAAAACAGTAATGAAAGTTTTCTGGCCTTTCTTTCCTCTGCTTCATGCTCAAAGCCTAAGGCATGCTGAAAGATGATGAAGAACCTCTTTTTCCTGCCCCAAAGCATATCATCAATATTGCAGCTTTCCTCATTGCTGATATCTATTTCCTTGGTCAGTGATTTTCCTTTTCTCGGTCCTTTTTGAGGTAAATGTAATGACAGCATCCATAGGTTATATCTGATGGGTAAGGGCCATCTTGCTGGTATAATTGCAACCACTTATACCTAGACCACAAATGTGCTGAGGTGATTGATTGCAGTTAAAAATTCAATCAGAATTTGGTCCCAAAATGTGGCACATAGCTTTACCCTATTTGTTTTGTGTGCAGAGTAGACAGTGGGAATGCAGACCTACCTCTGCCTCAACTGAGGGTCACATAAAATGCTTTCCAAGGTATTGTTTGAACCATTGCCAATCTTTGCCAGGAGTAAAATGCTGCAGAATACTCTTCCTTTGCCTTCAATGGAAGTATTCATCCAAAGCTGCCAAAAAGCCTGCTGCAAACAGGAATGAATTGAATTTTATGCTAGCGTTGGATTAGTATTATTAAAATTGATGTATTACTGATGAAAAACCTCAGGCAGAGAACATATTAATTTTTCCAGTTCCTTTAGTTTGAGAAGTAGATCCATAAATAATACATAAATCTGGCTACTGTTCCTCTCCTCAAGCCATTTCTTATTTTTGCAAATTATGATTTCTTTAAAGGTTAGTAGGGCAACACCACAAAAGTAGCAGTATAACCCTAGGAAATATAATGGAAATGATTTCTAAATCGTTGTGACCTTGTGACAACAGCTTCTGCTGATGGGAGTCTCTCTGTTTTTTTCTGAAGAATCACAAGTGAAATAGCACTCTTGTGCTGTAAAAGAACCCTCAGTTACTTGTATCAATATGTGAAGCAAGGCACAAGACAGTTTTTCAAACACTTCCTAGCATCGCTTGAAGAAATTTTGAATGGTGTTTGCAGTGGGACATTATCATTGCTTAGCAGATGCTGTGTTATTGGGCATTTGGCACTCCCTGATGGGCTGCACGTACCTGAACTTCCTGACACGGGGTTAATATGCAACATACAACTCATTATACAAGTTGTCCTGTAAGTATCTTCAGTTTCCTTGTTGAAACTCACTTCATCCCACCCAAAACTACAAATCATTGCTGAACAAGAAGGTAAAAAGTTTGGTAGTCCCTGAAGCTGATTAACTCCAGGAACACAAGCATTTCTTTTTCAGAGGGTGAGAAAGATTTTTAAGGCATTTTTAGAGGTGATGCCTCTCTGTTCTCTGAAAGAGGCTTTCCTGCTCCATGCCATTTGTACCCAAAGCACAATTCTGAATTTAATTTCTCTCAGTCAGAGCCTTGCTACCTCACTTTGTGATTTTCTGGTTGGATAAAGAAAAAATTCTCTTCTAACTTGGATGAAATATCCACTGAGTTTTCACCATTCTGACTCAATACCACTTTCATTTCAATACTAGTCAGAACCTGATATCACAGTATCACAGTATCACTAGCTTTGGAAGAGACCTTGAAGACCATCGAGTCCAACCTGTCACCACAGACCTCATGACTAGACCATGGCACCAAGTGCCACATCCAATCCCCTCTTGAACACCTCCAGGGATGGTGACTCCACCACCTTCCTGGGCAGCCCATTCCAATGGCGAATGACTCTCTCGGTGAGGAACTTTCTCCTCACCTCGAGCCTAAACTTCCCCTGATGCAGCTTGAGACTATGTCCTCTTGTTCTGGTGCTGGTTGCCTGGGAGAAGAGCCCAACCCCTTCCTGGCTACAACCACCCTTCAGGTAGTTGTAGAGAGCAATGAGGTCTCCCCTGAGCCTCCTCTTCTCCAGGCTAAGCAACCCCAGCTCCCTCAGCCTCTCCTCAGAGGGCTTGTGCTCAAGGCCTCTCCCCAGCCTTGTTGCCCTTCTCTGGACACGGTCAAGTGTTTCAATGTCCTTCTTAAACTGAGGGGCCCAGAACTGGACACAGGACTCAAGGTGTGGCCTAACCAATGCAGAGTACAGGGGCACAATGACTTCCCTGCTCCTGCTGGCCACACTATTCCTAATGCAGGCCAAGGTGCTATTGGCCTTCTTGGCCACGTGGGCACACTGCTGGCTCATGTTTAGGCAACTGTCAATCAGCCCCCCCAGGTCTCTCTCTGTTTGGGAGCTCTCCAGCCACTCCGACCCCAGCCTTTAGGTCTGCTTGGGTTTGTTGTGGCCAAAGTGCAGATCAGATAACAGAGTTGGTTGTTTCTCAAACTTTGTGGAACTGATTTTCTTATCAAGTATAAAAGATTGTTTTGCTGTTCAGATTTATTACTCTTTTCATAATTAGTGTCGTGGATGTGTGGATGCTATTATAGGGGAAGTGGACTGACCGACTTTTTTTGCATGCAGACTCACTGTCCATCACAGAGTAATTTTTAAGAGATTTATCAGTATTGCAAGTAATTATGAATTTTATTTCTTTCCCCCCCCCAAAACTAGTGTTTTAGAACAAGTCACATTCCAGACAATCAGCTTAATAGTCAATCACAGTGAGTTGTCAGAGAGTAATTGCTAGGAGCTGTCTGAAAATCGAGCCGTTTAAAATTGAGCACTGACATCGTAAGAAGCTTTTGAAAAGCATGCCCTTCTTTTTCCTTCAGTGGCTTTGACTGAAGTTAAATACAGGAGAGTTATTATGGTAGCTATCTCTCCAGTAAGCAGTGATGATTTGTGAGGAAATTAATACAAACAAGTTAGGTAAATAGGGATTTGAAGGAGGAAGGACATTCTTGATAAATGGAAAGTGGTAAGTGGCCACAGGGGTAAAGGACAACAATAAATTCCCACAGGGAAGTAAATGACTTACTGATTAGGATGCAGGTAAGTGTAAAGGAACATCTTAAATATGATTTAAAATGCCAAGAACCATTTCCAGAAGATGGCCAGGTATCACAGCAAGGACACCTAAAAGAGATGACAATCCAGCAAAATGGTAAATCGATGTGTCAGAAGTATCAGCATGCTAAGGTCCTTCAGATGCACCAAAACTGAACCAGTGCAGAGAAAAAAAGGTACAGGCTTCATCATAGTGGTATGGCAGGGACTAAATACAGAGTATTTAATAGAGTGTGGAGTGCTGAGATGAAGGATTCAAGAGTTTCTCATTGTTTCCTCTTTTTCAGATGCTATTTTTCCCCCTGCATCCTTTGTTATGTTTTCTTCCTTTTCTGTTTCACATGCCTGAGAACAGTAGAGGAAGCAGCTTTGTAAATTGTAACATAGAGCTGAAACTGATGTCTATAAAACTTACAATTGTGTAAATGGATACCTATAAAATTCTGCAAATTGCTCTGAAAAGCAGGTTGGTTAGATAGCCTTTAGAAATGATGAAAATGCAATTAAATAAGGGGAAGAAAACTGATTACAGGGTGACTAATGTACCATTTGAATGCTTGTATTCTTTATCTCATGCTATCAATATGGCATCATAAAGAGGACTGTCATTTTGGAACCTGTTTCTCAGTGCTTTAATTTTACTGCAGATAAACATATTTGTACTTCTTTGGGTAAAATTATGTATAGTGAGGTACCAAAATGGGCAATGACTCCTCTATTTTTGTTTATTGGCTATATTAGGAGAAACTTTTGTTCAGAAGAGCATTCTCATCCTCTGCACATCTAGAAAACTTGCTCTTCTCCTCATACTAAAGGAAATTTCACCCTTTGTATTCTAAAGAATTGTGTCTGAAGTATGTTTATTCAATCAAACACCTGGGCAGTAGAAGAACTTTGTCACTTTGCTATTGTTAATCTCACTGTGGGGTAAACCAATGCCTCTGTGAATTAACCTAAAGTGTTGTTAAAAGAATGGAATGGAATGGAATAGGAATGGAATGGAATGGAATGGAATGGAATGGAATGGAATGGAATGGAATGGAATGGAAGAATGGAATAGAATGGAATAGAATGGAATGGAAGAATGGAATAGAATGGAATAGAATGGAATAGAATAGAATGGAATAGAATAGAATAGACCAGACCAGACCAGACCAGACCAGGTTGGAAGAGACCTTCAAGATCATCGTGTCCAACCCATCATCCAACACCACCTAATCAACTAAACCAAGAATAATTGCTAGAGATGCTATGGAAAACTGGGTTTGGGGTATGTCTTGAGCTGTAGACTTGTAGCTAGTCTGTCTGAATCCATGACCACAGGCTACATTGGTCCCCTCAAGTTGTTGCTGGAAATACAGTAACCATAGGCACAGTCATGGAGTAACCTGTCAGGTGCTGCTGGACCTCACCTGCTGTCTCTGCCCTGGGACTGAAAACTGGCAGACAGAAACTCTGTCTAACAGTAAGGGAAAACAGTGAAATCAAAACCCATCTATTTCCTCTGCAGAAATAGCAGTGAGGCTATGTTAGTGGTGGAGGATTCTTTGGCTTTAAAAGCAGACTGAAAGCAACCAAATTATCACTACAGACTTCGAACTCCACCTTGGCCTGAAAAATTATATTGAAACAGTAGAATAATTTAATGCATTTTGTTTATTTAGATTACTAATACATTAGGTTGTAGAAGTTAATTAGATGGCATCCTTTAGAAGCTAGGTATTAATTAAACACTCACCAGGTGCAAGAACCAGGGTTAAACTCAAAATCATGATGTTCAGTGGATACTTACTGATGCTACAAGGGGACCAGAGAACTATAATCCATCTATTATTAGATTTGGTTGAACTGTTGATTAATGAATCTGTTGATGAAGCAGAAAGGAAGATGGCTCCACAGAGAACAATCAGGAAGCAGATGAGACAAAAAATGTGAGTCATGTGTTTAACATCTCTATTGCAACTCCTATTCAGAGGAAGGAAAGGTGTGGTGGGTTGAAGTTGTCACCCCCAACATTAACTTTGCCAGACCAACTCAGTTAGAAGCAAATGAAGCTGCATTTACAAGCACAATCTACACTCTACAATGGAATGCAATGGATATATACAAAATATGCAGTATTTACAGTATTATACAGATACATACAATTAGAAATCAACAGGAAAACCCCACTGGTTAGACTAGGAAAGCTGTTCTACTGCCCCCCAACCTCTTTCCCAAGAGAGAGACAGGGGAGAGAGAAGTAGTGGGTTAGACTTAGCCAAGGTCAGCCGAAGCACGTTATCTCTCCCGAGAGAAGCAAAACAGCCAGAGATCAGAAGAGAGGAGAAAAGGGGAAAGAATTTTCACGGTACAGCTCCTCTTATTCCAGATATTTACCCAATGAATTCTTTTAGAATAATCTTTTGTTTTCCTTTTTACACCCAGTAGTGATTTATTTCTATTTTTCTACTTTTCTGCTCAGAATCTGCAACTAAATATTGAAGGCACAGCCTAAAACCACCACAAACCGTCTCCAAAATTTAGGGGTAGAACTAACACAAATCCAATTCAGACTGGATTTGCCTGTTGGAAACAGAAAGAGGCAATTTCCAGGAAAGACTGTCATTATTTTGGGGGAAAATGAAGACTTTCTGGATTATAGCTCATTTTTCACCCTTTCCATTTTCTAAAGAAACATGTTTCAGATGTCTCATATCTGAAGCTAGTGGTGTTATCACTAATCTTGAAAGCAAAAGCTGCTCATATTTGTCCTGAAGTGGTGATTTTCCCATAACTGATTTATTCCAGAGATCTGAGTGAGGCTGCAGATTTTGTGATAGGTCTCTCCGAATCTTATGTGCTGATTTGTACATGCACCATCTACATCAACAGTTCTCTGAGAGCTTATTTTCCATAGTAGTTAAAGCAGTCACAGGACCTGCCGTGCTGTGAGAGCCAACCCTAAATAGAGTCAGAAGAAACAGGGAAAAAACCCCCTCCAGAACATTTCTGAATTAGAAGAAAGATGGGATTTCATCACTTTGCAGTTTTCATAGTAATGAAACTTTCTTTGTATATTACCTACAGGTTTGTTTAAATCTTTCATAGTCATTAATTCCATCATTTTGCCCCAATCCAGTTTGCAAGTGATTTTTTTTTCCTACTCCGAAAAAGAGCAATTATGTACAAAGTTTTAATGATTAAGTGAAGTGAAGAAACAGTTACTCTACTCCAGTAAGAATCTTAATCATTTAATGAAGGAACTTCAACACAGATCGGGAAAAGCTGGTTTTTATTCAGCAAGTGTCAAAGGGCAGTGGTGATGCTAGTGAGAAAAACAAAGACATCTTTGATTGGTCCTGAAAGGCTAAAAACCCAAAAGCTGCCTCTGAAACCCAAAGTGAATTTTATGTTTAACTGAAAAAAAAAAAGTGCCTTATTTTTCACCAGGATATTGATTTTTACCACAATATTTTTGTTGCAGGTAGCATTACCACAGCAGCCTTTGCTCATTTCCACTGCCTGCCAAATGTCTTACTTGAGGCACTGTGTCCTTCAGAATTACAGCAAAACAACCCTATTAGACACTGCAAGTGTTGTAAATGTTCTCAGAATGCTTATGAAGGAATTTTCCTCTTTCTGCAGACTTTTAACATAGTTTAGTACAAAAGGTTAATTGTGAGATAAGCGCCTATCTTCCTGTTTTGACTTTGCAGCTCTTGTAAAAACAGATGATGGGAAATAATTGTGATGATCTTTAGACCCCAATTTTAAAGATTTCATTAAACTTTAGACAATGCAATTCCTTCTAGGCTTCTTTTTAACGTGCCTTTGTCAACCAGATATTTATCTGCTTGTAGAGCAAGGCATCTGATGGAAGGTGGCTAGTACTGAAGTGATACCTCTCTGACACTTTAGAAGCATAATTTATCCAATTAATAGCTTTCTTGAAAATCATGTGTGTAAAATAACCCATAGAGTAAGTACTATTCAGAAAACAAATTGTTGAATAAAGGTTAAAAAGTGTGTATGAGAAAAGGCTATCTTCAAGGGAGTTAAAATGTTCTTAGAGAATAATTTTTCTCAAAGATGGTACATAACTGGCAGTCTTCAGTCAGACTTCAGACTTCAGTCACAGTGTTCTCCTCCAGGTCCAATAAGGAGTGGAGGTTCTTCTTGCCCCTCTTTTTAGTGTTAATATATTTGTAAAAATGCTTTTTATTATCTTTCACAGAGGTGGCCAGTTTAAGTTCTAACTGGGCCTTTGCCTCTCTAACCTTTTTTCTTACATAATCCAACAACATCCTTAAACATACCTTGAGAAGTCTTCCCCTCCTTCCAAAGGCAATACAGCCTCTTTTTTTCCCTTAATTCCTTCAGGAGCTGCTTGCTCATCCAGGCCGGTTGCCTTCCCCGCCGGCTCATCTTTCGGCACATGGGAACTGCCAGTTCCTGTGCATTCAAGACCTTGACCGACTGGACAGATGGGCAGAGTCCAACATGATGGCATTCAACAAGTCCAAGTGCCGGGTGCTGCACTATGGCCACAACAACCCCATGCAGACCTACAGGCTGGAGAGCTGCCAAACAGAGAGGGACCTGGGGGTGCTGATTGACAGCCGCCTAAACATGAGCCAGCAGTGTGCCCAAGTGGCCAAGAAGGCCAATGGCATCCTGGCCTGCATTAGGAATAGTATGGCCAGCAGGAGCAGGGAAGTCATTGTGCCCCTGTACTCTACATTATTAGGCCACACCTTGAGTCCTGTGTCCAGTTCTGGGCCCCTCAGTTTAAGAAGGACATGGAGACACTTGAATGTGTCCAGAGAAGGGCAACAAGGCTGGGGAGAGGCCTTGAGCACAAGCCCTCTGAGGAGAGGCTGAGGGAGCTGAGATTGTTTAGCCTGGTGAAGAGGAGCCTCAGGGGAGACCTCATTGCTCTCTACAACTACCTGAAAGGTGGTTGTAGCCAGGAAGGGGTTGGTCTCTTCTCCCAGGCAACCAGCACCAAAACAAGGGGACACAGTCTCAAGCTGCATCAGGGGAAGTTTAGGCTCAAGGTGAGGAGAAAGTTCCTCACCGAGAGAGTGGTTCGCCATTGGAATGGGCTGCCCAGGGAGGTGGTGGAGTCACCATCCCTGGAGGTGTTCAAGAGGGGACTGGATGTGGCACTTG
Source organism: Picus viridis (assembly GCA_033816785.1). Classification (NCBI taxonomy): domain Eukaryota; kingdom Metazoa; phylum Chordata; class Aves; order Piciformes; family Picidae; genus Picus; species Picus viridis. Next base: position 5,728,487 of record CM066595.1, read on the forward strand.
GTGCCATGGTCTAGTCCTGAGGTCTGTGGTGACAGGTTGGACTTGATGATCTTCGAGGTCTCTTCCAACCTTGGTGATACTGTGATAGTGTGATACTCCAAAACAAAAATAATTTACTGAAGAAAAGGTTTAGGACAGGTTTCCTGTTTCACTAGAATCCCATTTCTTCAACTTGATTAATTAATTTTGGCACACACTTTTAATAAGGAATCAAGTAAACAAGAAACAGTTTTAAAGGAACCAAAATCATGACTCATGAGGAGTTGAACAGTTGCAGAAAAGACTGAGAGCAGATCCAATGACAGGAAGGATGTTGACTTGCTGGAACGTGTCCAGAGGAGGGCAACGAACTTGGTGAGGGGTTTGGAACACAAGCCCTATGAGGAGAGGCTGAGGGAGCTGGGGTTGCTTAGCCTGGAGAAGAGGAAACTCAGGGGTGACCTTATTGCTCTCGACAACTACCTGAAGGGAGGTTGTAGACAGGAGGAGGTTGGTCTCTTTTCCCAGGCAACCAGTACCAGAACAAGAGGACACAGTCTCAGGCTGTGCCAGGGGAGGTTTAGGTTGGATGTTGGGAAGAAGTTCTATACAGAGAGAGTGATTGCCCATTGGAATCGGCTGCCCGTGGAGGTGGTGGAGTCACCATCATTGGAGGTGTTCAGGAGGAGACTTGATGGGGTGCTTGGTGCCATGGTTTAGTTGTTTAGGTGGTATTGGATTGGTTGATGGGTTGGACGCGATGATCTTGAAGGTCTCTTTCAACCTGGTGTATTGCATAGTATTTCTGTATAAATACAGAAATTATAGGTATCTAATTTGTGCCATTAATTCTTAAGTTTTAATATGCTAAAATTAATAGAATTGGGATTACTTTCCTTCCTAAATATATTTCTTCACATGAAGATATATTGGTTGCCAGATTATAACAGAAATTGATTGATTCTACTGCTGTTCAGCAAACCAAACTTTTTTCCTAATGGCAATGTCTGATGTCTGCACAGAAATAAAAGCAAGATTTAATAAATATGTTTGCTGCTTTTTTAATTTGCTGTGACACAGAAAATGTGATTCTCTTAAAAAGAAAATTTTCTGGCTTAAGTTAACATTAAAATTATGTGCCTCAAGAACAGCACACAGTACATCAGCTTAGTCATTGTATTGATCAGACTGCTGCTAGACAATAGATCTGTCTGGTACTCCTGCCTCTTAGTACTGTTACAGTTTGCTACCCTTCCTATTAGCAATGTTAAATTTCAAGTTTCAAATACACTTACAAGACTTAACTATCAGGGCATTTGAACCACCAGGAAACATTACTAGCCTCTGCAACAATTAGATCTCTAGTAATGTGAGAAAATCTAAAACTCAAAAGTCAACTTTGGAGGACAGAAATCAGGGTCAATATTATTTTGCTGCACTATCTCTAAGTGTAATCCCTTGTTTTGTGCTGATGATCATCATTATTTTTGAACAAGGAATAATAAGCAGAAAAATATAAGAATACTTAGACAATCAGTGGAAAAAAGCCATTGCACACAAGTCTCTCCCATATATTCAGAGCCACATAGTTTGCTAGGGCATTTCTTCATGCTGATAGACTATTTCAGATGAAAAGCACTCAGCGGTTCCAGCTGACAATAACAGAAGTACAGTTAACACTGTAACCATGATAAAAAGCTTTTAGTGTTGGTGTAATATCTGTGCTGTCTGATTTTCAACACAAAAAGCATTATATTTTCTTCAGGTAAAAAGACTTAGTCACATGTGGCATTATGTGAAACTCATTTGTCACTTCATTTAAGATAATATACATGGAGTGTACCACATTTGTCTTTATCTTTTTTTTTCCCTGCATGTGGCCTTTTTTCCTCAGCATACTTGTATTAAAGCTGTCTTCTTCCTTCTCTTCCTATGTGATACTCCCCTATTCAATTCTTCTGAATACTTGTTTACAAATAAAGCAAAAAAAACCCAAACCCCAATCACTATTGAAATGCAAATGCAATATCAGCAACATGTTTCCATTGCATTAAGAGGCATAGAAAGTAACCATATTGTAGCATTTTGAGGTCTGAATGTGAAGCCAAAATAAATATAATCCATCACTAAATACTTTTTTCATCTCGTAAGGGGCTGTTAGTGAGCTGTCTTTCTATGCCACATAACAGCTGAATGCAAACAGCTACAGTAGGCTTAGCGAAAGCCCCACTTGGAATTAGAGAGAGTTCCCACTATCTTCACACCTACACTATATCCACTGCCTTCTAGGAAGCAGTTCTGTAGTTCTTACCAATGTAGGGGAGGAGGAAATTAGATTAACTGTAGTGTCAGACAGCATTATAGTGGGATATGCAATGTAAATAGAACAGAACAGGCCACAAATGCTATTATGTGAAAGTCATAACCGCAAAGGAGTTGCTTGATGCCTAAGCATCTAGACCCTGCTGGGTTTTATAAAGGTCAGGTTTTCATTGCAAAATGCTTATTAAATAGAATGAAAGCATCCTGTTAGCTCCAACTGGTCAAGTTTGCTGGAGGAAATCCTTTGAGCCAGCCATTTCAGCCATTCCCTTGGCCCCCACGTGTGATGGTTGTTCTGGACTGCTTAGCTGACAAGCATCACTGCTGGCCTCCTAGGGTTGACTGCAGCCTCTCCTTGACATGCCAGAAATATGAACAAATTACTGTTTCCATTCTTTCAGCCTTGTGGGTAGGTGTTTTTTGGTTGGTTGGTTGGTTTGGTTGGTTGGTTGGTTTTATTTGTTTTGTTTTGTTTTAATTCCTGTCTCTGGAATTATTTGCTGAAGTTTCTGATAGTGAACAAAAAGCAACTTCACCCCTTCCCCCTTTCTCTTCTTGCTCCAGTTTTGAAAATGACACACTTCCAGAGGCTGGAAGTTTTGGCTTAGAGTCTGTCCTTTCACACAATTGCCATGAATTTTGACAGAGCAGAGCAATCAGCAGGCTACCACTGGAGCTGTAGATTGAACACTAGATTGGCAGAGTAATTCTAAGGGGGAGAAGTGCATTGAGGTCTATCTTAAGCTGGGAATTGGCATTACAAATCAGAGTGACTGTGCTTCAGCAGAGCAGTGTACTGGGAGCATGATCTGGCTGCTTATCCTTCTAAACAAGTAAAACCTCAGTAGGCTTTCCCTGAGTGATCCAATCTAGCAGATATACTGTACTCAGAGCCGAAGATAGAAATTATTGAATGTATTTTCTGTCTAATTTGTGAAGCCTGACAATGATTTGTATGTTACATTAGAATCCTTATGGATTGCAATAGGAATATGAGACCACAGTAGGGAGGTACAGAGAATGCATTAGGTTTTGAACAGATGATTTAAGCTATTAGCAGTTTGCTTTAAATCACCAGTACTGGACTATTTATTCTTTTTGTGTTTTTAGAAGCAGTGCAATATTTGGACTTAAAACTCCTTTTATAGTCTCCAAGCATTATTATAATAGACTGTTCCCTGGCTGAGCTAGTACAGAATTTGCCAAAAATATATTCTCAGATAAATGCAGTCTTTCTTTCTGTATCTCACTTATTGATATAATTTCTCATCTTCAGCCTTTCCCCCTCCCTCCCCCCTTGTTTTTTTCTGCATTTGCCACAGGCTGGGAATCGATTAAGCCTCAAATTGCTTGGATGTTTATTTGGAGGAGAGAAAGAGATTTATGTAAATCAAACTATAAAAAGATCAAGAAGCTTGACAACTCTGAAGTGTTGTGATGATCTCTAAAAATATCAAGTAAGCAGCTTGTTAGAATGTAGCTTTGCAGACACTTAGCCTTTTCTTTTCAGGCTATCAAACAAGTCAACTCAGCATCCAGGGAGTCAATAAATGAAACTGGTTCTCTGGGGAAGTAGAATAAATGCTAACATAGTGTCTGCTTTAGTTTAGATTCTGTTAAGTCCTGCCTGCCTGCCTTCCAGGGGATTGTAATGATGCTTTCACAGGATCACAAGATGTTAGGTGCTGGAAGGGACCTCTGGAAATCATCGAGTCCAACTCCCCTGCCTGAGCAGGATGATATAATCTAGCACAGGTCATACAGGGATGCATCCAGATGGGTCTTGAAGGTCTCTAGAGAAGGAGACTCCACAACCTCTCTGGGGAGCCCATTCCAGTGCTCTGGGACCCTTACAGTAAAGAAGTTCTTCCTCATGTTGAGGTAGAACTTCTGTGGTGCAGTTTACATCCACTGCCCCTTGTTGTATCACAGGGCACAAGTGAGCAGAGGCAAGTTACATTTTTTTATTATATTTATTTATTTATTGGAATTGTATCTGCATAAAAGTCAACAGAATTTGTCAAGGATCTCTGGAGGCTTGGGTTGTCGGCACTTGGGCTGCATCAATCTGTGACAAACTCGACACATTCAGAATACTTCTGGCTTATCATACATGCTCTGGCATCATTGCCATTACCACTTAAAAAGGTTTATGTGCTATGCTGAATAAAATTTCTTTCTGGTTGGGTAGTTTTCTAAGATCTAGAACTGAATTTGTGTCCAAAATCAAAGCTTGTATCTAAATTACATGCCAGAAAGCACGAGGGGTAAGGTCTTTCAAATCCCAGTGCTGACAGATCTAGACATTTGCTCCATCTGAGCCTAGTGTATTTTATGTGAATACTTTACTCTTGACCTGATTTTTCCTTGACCCAAAGAAATACATTCAGTCAAATCTGTGTATGGACTTCCAGGTAAAACCTGTTAAAGGAACTGTCCAGAGAAGGAAGAGAGGAAGGGAACATAGATTTATGTAAGAGACTTTTGGAGTTTGCTGAGCTTGTACTATCAAATATGGACATGTCCTCGCAATGCTAAAAGTTCAGCTGAAAGATATAAAACTAGAAGATATAAAATTATATATTTCTATAGGTTTGGAAAATGAATTCAAACTCTTTCTAGAAGTTTTGAGTTTAGAGATGCTTCAAAACTTAATGATGCATAAATGCATGTGTAAACTAGATAATAGGCACTGACAATTGAGAGAAGCTAAGTAGTGATAAACACGATTAATCATGCAAGTATTCATAGGTAATTCTGGGCCTCATTTGGGCTATAGCAACTCTTAACAGCCCCATTACTTCAGAAGTGAATTCTTTTGTTTAATTGTATGGAGCCCTAAGTAGACAATTCCTCATGTAATAAATGTTGTTATTGATCTTGTGGGCTGATGATCTGCTTAAATTCATGGATAATGGGGAGTAAAAAGGACGTTTTGAAAATTCTTATCTGCTAGTAAAGCTTGTAGCAGGGACACTTGCAGGTGGACTTGCCCTTTTCCAACAAGAGCAACTCTTGGCCATTGTGCGCTGCAGTAGGAAGGATGGCATGGCAAACCTGGGAGATGACATCTCAGACTGTAGCTCAAGCATTTTTAGGATTCACATGGAAGGCACAGACACATCATATTAGTCAGTTTTGTGAACAAAGCAGGAACTGTATTAAACATAACAAAATTACCTTTTTCTGGTAGCAACAAAACCAGCTAACAGTGGAGCACAAGCCCTGTGAAGAGAGGCTGAGGAAGCTGGGGTTGATTAGCCAGGAGAAGAGGAGGCTCAGGGAGACCTTATTGCTCTCTACAACTACCTGAAGGGAGGTTGTAGCCAGGTGGGGGTTGGTCTCTTCTCCCAGGCAACCAGCACCAGAGTGAGGGGAGACAGTCTCAAGCTGCGCCAGGGGAGGTTCAGACTGGATGTTAGGAAGAAATTCTACACACAGAGAGTGATTGCCCATTGGAATGTGCTGCCCAGGGAGGTGGTGGAGTCACCATCACTGAAGGTGTTTAGGAGGAGACTGGATGGGGTGCTTGGTTGCATGGTTTAGTTGATTAGGTGGTGTTGGATGATGGATTGGACATGATGATCATGAAGGTCTTTTCCTGTTGAAGAACGGGTTAAATAGAGAGGACGTGGACCCCTAGAAGCACTGCACAACCCAGGCTTTGACGGTGATCAAGTAAATAAGTTGGTAAGCTTGGGCTATTAGCATAACTATAGGCTGAGCCGGGTGTCAGCCAGGACAGCAAGCCTTCAATGACGGTCTGTCCTTGAGAACTTGATAAACAAACTGCCCTGAAGGACAAGAGGTGGGGACCACTGTGAAAGACCATAGGTGGGAGGGGTAGGTAATCAGGACCCTTTAGGTGAGAACGAATAAGATTGCGCGGGGCAGGTCCAGGAGGGGGATAAAGTCGGATGCCACGAAATAAAGTTGGACTTGTTTTATCACTCATATTGAGTTGGTCGTTTATCCGAGCCGCGGGGAAAAGGTTCACCCCCACATTTTCCTACTCTACTCTACTCTACTCTACTCTACTCTACTCTACTCTACTCTACTCTACTCTACTCTACTCTACTCTACTCTACTCTATTCTATACTATTCTATTCTATTTTCACTGAATATTTGCATTTCTCCAAAAAATGAAATTAAATTATCATTACATCAGCGATTTCTGTGGTCTTCCTTCTAGTGAACCACTAGGATTAATTC
>CM066595.1:5737500-6120000 GCA_033816785.1 Picus viridis
AAGCACAGTTCTAGAGGAATGTACAAACCTTGAGGCACTCTAAATAGGGAATTGAATTTCCATTGCTAATTCAAGCTTGTGTATCATATTTGGAGTAGGGTGGCAAATTGTATCTAGGAAGACAGAAGCAATGATCATAGCTTAAGCCAGCAAATTATATTCCATTTGGCATTTAAGTGCAAAAGGGGGCAAGATCAATCTCTTTATTTCATTTGAGGAATGATAACTTATCTATAATCTGTCATTTGACCCCCTAGGCCTAGAACATTTATCATGATTTTTAAGAGTAAATCATTAACAGAGCATACATAATTATTAAACCAAGGATGTGGATATTAGGTTTGAGAGACCTGAACATTAAAGACTACTGTACTCTCAGTGTAGTTTTGAATGTCTGTATGTGTGATAGCTGGGTCTTCAGATGTCCTTAATAGATATAGACTTTCATTAGGCTTTGATCTTTCACACCATTGAGCAGCAGGAAAAAAATATTATTGCTTGTCATGAATTATTAAGAGTTATTAAATATACCTGTAACAGCAGCTTCTTCATAGTGAAACAATATGAAGTCTTGAACTGCAGTGTGAGAGATGACAGTTTCTGTCACACTATTAAATGGCTGAACTACTGAATTCCTTTTAACTGCAAACTACTTGAAGATTTGATGAAAGGGGAATGAGGCTACATTGTTCAGGATTTACAAATCATAGAATCAAGGAGTGGTTTGGGTTGGAAGGAACTTCCAAAGGTCATCCAGTCCAACCCCTGTGCAGTGAGGATCATCCACTAGATCAGGTTGTTCAGAGCCTTGTCAAGCCTGACCTTGAATATCTCTAGGGATGATGGGGCCTCAATTACCTCTTTGCACAACCTGTTCCACTGTTCCACCACCTTCATGCTGAAGAACTCATTCCTAAAATCCAGTCTAAATCTACTCTTCTCTAATTTCAAACCATTGCCCCTCATCCTATCACTACAGGCTTTTGTAAACAGTCCCTCTCCAGCCTTCTAGAAGGCCCCCTTCAGGTACTGGAAGGCCACTGTTAGGTCTGGGAGAGAGATTTCACCTTGCCTGCTAGATCTGCCTGCATGAACTGCCATGCAAACTGCTGTGCCATGCACTTCCTACTGCTCCATGCCCTGTTCCTGACATTCCATGCTCTTCCCGAAACACCATGCCCTGTTTGCCCACTCTGTTCCCCATGCTCTGGGTCACCGGTGCTCTCTGGGGGCACTTCAATCTCACTGGGTGAGAGCAGCTCCTCTTCCTCTGTTGCATCATTGTAGGGCTTTCTCTCAAACTCTGCCTGCCCCTTACCATAAAACTCTCCCATCCAGCTCAGTCCAGCTTTGATCTAGCCCTTAGCCATGCTGCTTCTGAGGTGTCACCTTGTCCACTCCAAAAAGGGTAGACTTTCCCAAGGTCAGTGTTTGGCCCAGGTGACAGCATCCTCTTTTCATCCCAGGTTTCCTCTGTTGTAGTTCATTGCTTGTTTACAAGACCAGACTTCTGTCTTGTAGACCAATTTCTTTTTGTGCATTTTACTCCCTCACCATGCAGTTTCCCAAGGTAATTGGGAAGTGTTCTAATTAAATCTTGTTAATTTGAAGAGAAAGGTCCATAATATACCTTGGATGGGAAATGCTATACAAAGGTCGATTATTCTAATGATGATGATGATTATTAAGCATTTCAGACTGTCTATCTGCTCTATTGACAACCTATTTGCAATCATTATTGTTGTATGAATATTCATAAGGACTGTAGAGATAAAAAGTATGATACTTGGCAACATTTATGCAATTAAATACCCATTTAAATTCTGCTGGTAGTAATGAAAATTAAAATCTTCAGGCTGATTAGAAGAAGGTTAGGCTCTATTAATCTCCACCATCTATACATCTATCCCTGTAGCTATCTGTCCTCTTCCAATGTTTCAAAGGTGTTCATCTGTGCCCTTGAATTATAGAGTAATTTAAGCTCCTTTATCATCGTGGAAAATGCCACAACTGCTTTAAAAATGAATATGTATTAATAAATATTATTTACATAAATATCCACAGTGATGTCTTCACCTCTCAAGCGAAGAAGTGCCATCTTTCATGCAATCACAAAGTTTAATAGCTTTTCAGCCTGAAGAAAAGTATCCCATTTGAATAAACTAAGCGGAGGAAGGAGAGATTAAGCCTATGCTAGTTTGATGGACAGAAATGTCATTTGAATAAGATCAATAATTATCCCTCAGTTTCTGACAGTGCCAAAAAGTTAGGTTTCTTTAGTGTTACCTTCTGGCTAATTGGAGCATTCCTCCTTTTAAACTGTTGCTCAGGGTTTCAGTGAGCATTCTTGGTCTTCTACGATACCATGACAAAACTAAGCAGAAACTACCTTCGGTTTCATCACTGCCTGCTGCTACCATGAAGAAAACAAATTAGGCTGCTAACTCTGCTTCCTAATCTTTCTCACTTTGCATCTATTTCAGAGGAAGGGGAGATTTGCAGTAGCATTTTTGCCCAAATGACTAACTGCCTTTGCTGGATTTTTTGTTTGTGTTTTACAGCCATTGTCAGGAAAGAGAAAAGAAGGGCAATGGTACAAAAGTAGTTTAAAATGTTCCCGTCTATTGTATTTGAACAGACAATACTACTGCATTTATTTGAAGTATTCTTCAGAGAGCCTGTTCACCCTTTGCATAGCCCTGAGAGTCCATTTATTTCACACATCAATTACACACTTGACATTTTAACACCGTGTCTCTGATTTTAATGGGGTTTAGGAACTGCATTATGATAGGAGAGAAATGCTTCATTCAGGGAAGGCGACACCAATCACTTACATTAAGAACAGAAACATAAATTGCAAAATGTTAAAATTAATGTAACTGGAGCTCAAGAAGTAGATAAAATACCTGTAGAATTTCCATCTCTTAAGCAGTAAGATGGAAACTCTCCTATGCAAGTCCAGAAAGTATACTGCTGCTGTAGTACTTAAATAGTTTGTGTGTGTGTGCACCAGTAAGAGTAGGATTTAATCATAGAATCAATAAGGTTGCAAGAGACCTCAAAGATCATCAAGTCCAACCTGTCACCCAAGACCTCATGACTACAATGATTATGATCCTTATGATTATTACATGCTATTTCCCTTATAATTATTACATGCTACAGTCTGTTGGCATTGTTTTAATGACAATTAAATGGAATTAGAATGAGTCTGAAATCACTACAAATGTTGGTTTGAGTTAAAGAAATTCCCAAGTGGTAGTTTGATGTTTCCAGCTTTCCTCTTTTAAGATCCATGAAGTTTCAATACCAACTACATATGGCTAATGTATGAAGCCACTGGTTGAGGTCCTGTCTCTAAGAGAGTTGTGTTGTTTATTTCCTTTAATAAACTGCTTTTTCTCTAATGGCAATTAGTGCGAAGCAAAGATACCTTTGGAGTGTTATTTAAATTGTCTCAGTCATAAATGACCTACAAGTCATTTTACAACAACTTTGGTGGTATTTTATTAGCAGCTGCATTTCAAAAACCTTTATGTGAATGGAACTTAAAAACTGGACTTTCACCTTCTGCTGAGGTTTTAATGTAGTGTTTAAACTTTACACAGGGTTCCTAACTTTGCAAGAACTGGAGAAGAGATGCTTGACAAAAGTAAATTATTTTAGTTGGCTCTTACCTGAGAATAAGAATAAAAGAAAATGTGTGCAAAAAAAGCTTCAAAGAAACAGAAGTCAGATTTTATCCATTCTTATTGCTTCTTTAGGAAGCACTTGAGCTGAGAGATTTTTCAGCCATATGAGTATGGGTATCAGGAATGTTTAACTCTTGCTAAACAAGGCACAGTTTTCCCAGAAGAATGAGATGGAAAGCAGTCTATGCAGTTTGCAGGCCAAGTCTAGCCAAGTAGTTTGTCTTTGTCATTAATAATAAAACCAGGGTGTATGCAAATGTATTTTTAAGTGAACCCATATTACCCATGCAAGTGAGCACAAACTCATCCCTTTGGGAAGTCTGCCTCTAAACTCTGTGGCATGAGCCTTTATGTCTGATAGATATGTACAAGTCTCAGATACTTTGGGCAGAAGGGAATGAGTTTATATAGAATAATCCCATTTAACCTGTGTCCATGTGTCATCCTTTATTTAAGATATTTTACATATTCCTCTCAAAGCATCCATAGAAACTGAGAATCCATTACCATTTCAATTCAGGGAAATTATGACTAGATTTTTAAGAGTGTCTTGTGCTAGACTGGAATTCATAATGTTGTATTTCATTGTATCTACATAATAACACCAATATGGCACTTGTCCTGCATTAGGGCTTTATACCTTGAACCTCACTCCATTTGGCAGATGAAGGACACCAGGACTCAGATCTGAGAGCCTAATTCTTTTCTCTCCATATAGACAAGAGGTTGGTAGAGAAAAGCTCTACTCTGATATGATATCATTTGGAAGCTACTTAGAAAGCAGGTCCCTACCACTCACAATCAGTGTCAGTACTCCTAGCTCCAGGTAGGAGCTGCCTGAGTGAGTGATCCCAGTGCTTTTGAAAGCAAGGTTTGTTTTCTAATCATTTAAATTAAACCATTTGACTGGGAGCTTATAAGCAGGTCTCAGAAGAAGATGTTTGATGATTGTATCAGATGTGTTGGTATCTCGTTGCACATGGTGCTAATTTATTGTCCTGGCCAGGAAATGAGGATAGGAGACCCACATATAATGTCCATATATTATTGCCTTGCTGCCTATCAGTACCTCTAAAGTAAAGGATCAGAAGGATATGTGGGCTGTCACTGTCACAGCTTCCACAGGAAAGAGAACTGTCTTGGAAGAGGAAAACCAACTTATGATGTGAATTTTTAATTTAATTTTATTTTTTTAAATTTTCTTACTGGAATTGCTTCTGTCATAAAAGAAAATGAGGAGATTTGTGGTGCTGCTGTTTAAAGTACTTACCTTCTGATATGGCAGACTACACTATCACTACAAGAGGTAAATTAAATCTTCATCAAAGTGTTATGTAGAGCCTCTGGGCTAGGCTATGTAGGATGTAGTGCATAAATTGTACCACTTGGCCCAAAGCACTATAAATCATATAGACTTCTAAGTACAACTTCCTCAATATTTTCCCTATCTCCAGTGTGCAAATATGGAATATGAGCAGAAAGTTACTGGATTTTGCAGTGTTGATCTTGACTCAAACCAGCATGTGACTGACTTAGGAGTCGCAAGGTATTTTACAAATAATTTTTAAATTCATTCTGGTAACTAATTTCTGAGTACTTGACCTTTATCCAAATCAGATTTTCAACATTTAGATATGCATTGAGAATGAAAGTTGCAGCTCTCTAAAATTCATCTGCAGGAACAGAGTCATCAAGGAAAAGAATATTCTAGATCTAAGAGCAACTCTTTGCTACAGGTGCCATATTAGAAGTAAAACAGGACACATGCTGCACCATCCTAACATCTATTCATCTCCTCCCATACTGCATCCACAAATGGGAATAAGTGCACAGCAATTGCTTCTTGTGCTGTATCTGGGGTGTGGTATGTGCACAGACTTCTAAATGATGTTTCTATTCTCTTCCAAGTTGCAGTATAAGCACATAGATTACGCTATATCTAGGAACACATATACAAATATTGGGGAAGTCTTGGTGGCCATAAATTCATAGGGTCATATATTGATCTTTTGACTTAGTTATATACTGTCTTATTGAGCAAATGCCACAATGGAAAGTCAAGGGAGTAAACTACTGTCTTTATTAGTAAGGGTATCTGGATGTCAAGTGGCAACTGGAAACATGGTGTTAAAAAGAAGAACAAAGAGTGCTGCAATGTAATAAAATAGTAAGTTCAAAAAGAAAGAGTACAAACCCTTATTTTTTCCCCACAAAATGCACACTAACTGTAAAAAAGGGACCACTTTTTAATGGATAACTTTATTTCTTTCATTAAAAAAAAAATTAACCAGTTCTATCTGGAGGAAAACCATTGGACCATTAACATCTCCACATATTTGGAGATGGAGATTTGGGCAGTGACTGGCTGGAGAGCAGCCCTGAGGAGAGAGACTTGGGGGTGCTGGTGGACGAGAAGCTCGACATGAGCTCTCAATGTGCGCTTGCAGCCCGGAAAGCCAATCAGATCCTGGGCTGCATCAGGAGAAGTGTGACCAGCAGGTCAAGGGAGGTGCTTCTCCCCCTCTACTCAGCTCTGGTGAGACCCCACCTGGAGTACTGCGTCCAGTTCTGGAGCCCCTATTACAGGAGAGATGTGGACGTGCTGGAGCGTGTCCAGAGAAGGGCCACGAGGATGATCAGAGGGCTGGAGCACCTCTCCTATGAGGACAGACTGAAGGAGTTGGGGCTGTTCAGTCTGGAGAAGAGAAGGCTCCGAGGTGACCTCATTGTGGCTTTCCAGTATCTGAAGGGGGCCTACAGGAAGGCTGGGGAGGGACTTCTCAGGATCTCAGGTAGTGATAGGACTAGGGGGAATGGAATGAAGCTGGAAATGGGGAGATTCAGGCTGGATGTGAGGAAGAAGTTCTTTACCATGAGAGTGGTGAAGCCCTGGAATGGGTTGTCCAGGAGGTGGTTGAGGCCCCGTCCCTGGAGGTGTTTAAGACCAGGCTGGACGAGGCTCTGGCCAGCGTGATCTAGTGTAGGGTGTCCCTGCCCATGGCAGGGGGGTTGGAACTAGATGATCCTTGTGGTCCCTTCCAACCCTGACTGATTCTATGATTCTATGATTCTATGATTCTATGATATTTATACAGAGCAGCTTTTTTCTGCTAAATAGAGATCATTTTTCTTCCTTGTGATGCATCTAATTGACTTTGCATTTACAATAATAAACATCAAATATATATTTGACTTACATTGACTTAGATATTTAAAATCTGTACCAAGGTGCTGTGCCTGAATGTTTACATTACAGAAGCAGGGAAAAGAAAAGAATAAAATATTCTTGGCGAAATTTACTTTCTCACTGTTTTTGGCTCAAATAACCTGTTTGGTACTCCCTGTGCTGCCTCATCTGTGATAAGTTCTGGCCTGCATCAGATATAGTGTGGCCAGCAGGACCAGGGAAGCCATTGTGCCCCTGTACTCAGCACTGCTTAGGCCACACCTAGAGTACTGTGTCCAGTTTTGGGCCCCTCAATTTAAGAAGAGACTCTTGAATGTGTCCAGAGAAGGGCAACAAGGCTGGGGAGAGGCCTTGAGCACAAGCCCCATAAGGAGAGGCTAAGGGTGCTGGGATTGTTTAGCCTGGAGAAGAGGAGGCTCAGGGGAGACCTTATTGCACCAGGGGAAGCTTAGGCTTGAGGTGAAGAGAAAGTTCTTCACAGAAAGAGTTGTTGACCATTGGGATGTGCTGCCCAGGGGGCGGTGGAGTCACCGTCCCTGAAGGTGCTCAAAAAGGGATTGGATGTGGCACTTGGTGCCATGGTTTAGTAGTCATGAGGTCTTGGGTGACATGTTGAACTTGATGATATTTGAGGTCTTTTCCAACCTTATTGATTCTATGATTCTAAGTTAAGATGCTGTGTCCATGGCTGAGGAATTAAGAGACAGAAATTATCCAGACACCTATTATCTCTGTACCTGGTAAACCAGAATTATCTAGAAGGTCAGTTCTTTCAGGGACCATAGGTTATACCCTCAGAGATGTCCATACAGCCTGAGACAGTATTAAGAGATGGACTTTACTAATAGTCTATATGGATTTTAAATGCAAGAGGTGATGTTACCTGCTTGATTTTTTATGAACTGTTTATGAAGTGCTTGTGGGTCTGTTTCAGCAGCATTGCCACATTTTATCTGCAGTTAGGAGTGCAAACATCTTATTGATTATGACGGAAGGATTAGGAGTCACTGGGAAAGGTGTGTTTTGAAGACAGTAATTGGTCTATAGTAATGTACATGTAGATAATGAAGGAGAGAAATGGCTCTATATAATAGCTTCTTGTACTTATACAACATGTGTATGTTTCTATCCCTAAATGTCTGTAAAGTTGCCAAAGACATGCTTTGTTACTGTCTTATAGCAGGTATTCTTGCCCTGAATAATATTTTGAAGGAACCAATATACCAAGGAATTACTGAATTTTCATCATTCTCAGCTTGGAGAGTGGCCATTGCCAAGCACTCTCCTGAGTGGTTCCAAAGGATAAACTAAGACAGGAACAACAATCCAATTGTAGTAAAAACGAACAAAAATTCATATTTAGCAAGCACTTAGCACTTTTAAGCATGCATGTAGTCAACTCTCTTAAGAGGAATACTCTGAAGTTAAAACATCTTCTTTCTTCTTCCATTATAGCCTGAAGGAATAATAAATTAAAGCTCTTATCCCTTGAATCTACAGCTACCAACAAATTTAAAACAGTCTTTTCAGATCAGAGCCCTAACTCCTTTTCACACTGGAGCCCTAAAAAACCCCTCATGTTTGGAAAATCCTCAAACATCTCTGGTCAATAACAACCCATCAAGATTAAAACTTAAATACAGCTTTATAAAAGTTCTTTATAAAAAGAAGTACTATATAGCCCAAGCCTGACTTCTGTTAATTGTCTCACTTATGGCTTCTTGTGTAGCTGCTCTAGAGGTCAGTTATTTCTGCTGCTTCTGAAAAATGTAGGGTATTTTGAAAAGCATTTGCAATTCTCAGGGTGGATTTAAAGTGACTCAACCACATCAGAATGGTCAGAGTATCCGATATTCAGGGCTGTTTCATGGCAGGTTGTAGTTTCCATCTTCAAGCAGTTGCACACAATCAAGGTAGTGGGAGGTATTGAATAAAATCTAATTTTAGGCAGCCAGACTTCAAAGACTGGTTTAGATATGTTCCTTACACAGAGTTTTCTGCTGAGCTAAGCTCCTGCTCTGACTCATTGTCTAGAGACAAAATCAGGAGTCCAGGGAGTTAAGATCTCTAACATTCAGTTTGTGCTTAAAAATAGATGTTAGAAACATTTCTGTGTTTTACACAACCACAAGCAGGCCAGGATTGCTGTAACACTGAAGTAACTCAAAACTTCACTTATTTTTCAGAGTTTGGCTTGTCAGTGGACTGTACACATTACTACATCATAACAGGGAGAAGAAATGTGTCTTATGTTCCAATAAACAAATTTTAAGCTCGGATCCATGCAAAAGATTTAGTGTCAACTTCTTTTAGGGAGAAGTTTAGATGTGGTTGGGCCTCTGAAGGCAATCTGTAACTGAAATATAAAATACCAATTCCTTCATTTAACTTCAAATTTATGACCTAGAGTTAGGTTAGTGAGCTAGTCCCCAGATACATTAATTGATTTTGAAGGGTTTTTTCTTAGATGAAAATGTCAAGATATAGATTGCCTAAATGCTTTGCTGTTGATATCTCTCTGCTTTCTTTCATAGGTATTATTGAAGGGGATGTTTATTTTGAGGTGTAGAGAAAACTAAGCTTTGTCTCCTGATGTGTTGTTGTGAGTCAGGTTTTGATGCTCTTAATTACTTGGTATCACAGATACTCACATGTCAGCTACATACATGATGAAATTAATAATATTTAACTGGACTTTCACATATTAGCAAATAGATTCTGTATTTATGCTTCATCAGTTAGGATCCTCTTTGCCCTTCACAAGTCTTCACACAATTGCTAGTGGTCCTAATATTGCTTTGGCTAGTTCCTTAACCACTGGAGGATCAATGTCTAGAGGTTCTCAGTCTTCCTGAATATGCATACTGCTCCTGTCTGCTTGTTGAAATCAGCAGAAAATACCTTTGTCTTTGGGGGAAGACTGAGCCTTGAATCTTCAGCCTTCTCTGTCATCTCATATTTGCTCTCTTCCTTTTAAATAATCTCTGCCTTTGCCACCTTCTCGTGGTACTGAGGGAATAGTTTTTCCTGTTCTCTCTGATGTGTCTTGCTAGTAAAAACTTCCTTTTAACCTTTTCTTTCTTTTTTCTATCCTTCCCCCTCCCTTCCCCCCCTTATTTTCTTATTGTATACCTGTCTGGTTGTATAACACCTGTCTGGTTGTATAACACCTTTCCAATCCTCTTTCATGACGTGTTCTTTTCAGAATTTTAAGTTCTTTAAAGAGTCTTTTTCCTCTGTGGTAGAACTCTTTTGCCTTTGTGTTCTTAATATGGTCTGTTTTGATAACTGTTCGTTCTCCAGCATTTCTTTTTTTTTTTTTCCATTTAAACTTCTTCCCAAAAGGTCCAACTTATAAATTTCCAGAGTCTGTTAAGTTTCACTGCTCTCATTACAGCGCTCTTTGCAATACAGAACACAGACAAGTTTTTGATCCCTCCCTCCCCGCCCCTCCTTTTCTTCCTTCATTCAAATTCTTAGCTGCTTCTTACAAGTTAGAATCAAATTCATGGCACCAGCTCCCTGAATACCATCTGGACAAATGAAAGTGCCTCTGAAACATAGCAAATGCCTTCTAGGCATCCTGAATTTTCCCAAGTTTTTTTTTTTTTTTTTTGTCATATAGTTTGGTAACAAAATCTGACTTTACAGTTTGGTCCTTTGGATCAATTTATTGCCTATAATTGAGCTTGATTTTAATCTTTCTTTACTTACTAGTAACTTGCTTTATACAAGACCCTTCCAATGAAATTATTCTTCACCTTTTTTGAGAGAGAGGAAAATGCTTAGGGCTAGATTTACAAAGTATGAGCCATTCCCCACTTGGTGTTCTTAACAATTAAGCAGAAGAAAACCTTGAAGCAAAAGAGAGTCAATATTATTGCCATCCCTATGTCATAAAGGAGAACTGGAACACAATGATTGTCCAAAGGTCATTCTTGATGTCTGTGGAGGATTTGAGAATTCCTTCTTAATTCCAGTCCAGTATTTTAAGTGACAGGTAGCTTTTTCTCTTGCATTCATCTACATCTGGTTCACTCTTTAACAGTTACTAAGGTTCTTTGTCATCCAATTATGATATAATTCAATTAATTGCAATGTGTGTTCTCCATCCTTGCTCTTAGGGATGAAATGCTTTTCCTAGTAAGCTGTTATGCAATCTGGGCACCAACACCAATCTCAGCTGTCACCTGTGACTAGTGTTGCAGTGGGTTTATTTGTTTTGAAATATGAAATGCTGGCAGTTCACTTTGGGTCTTGTCTGAGCACTCTTGTGGGATTTTTTACATGTTTCCTACCTTGTTCCTGGATCCTGTGCTTGGCACAGGAGTAGGAGCCATCTTCCTAATCTTCAGTGCTTCTCTGCAAGCATTAGTTCAACATTTACAAAACTATTCGGCCCAACAGATTGGATCTGAATTTGTTTGGAGGGAGCAGATTTATCTGGTAAATACTTGGACATTTAATGTGTGCAGTTCACATCCTGCTGCAGATTAACTGCCACCAGTTCCCAGATCAGCTCAGATGTATGTTCAACAGTCTTTGCTGTGACTGCAGTGTAGATGTACTGCACTTTCCAATGGGAAAGAATAGTGCTTCCCTCCTAAGCAGGGCTGAGATAGGAGGCACCAGTAAGGAGTAGTTAGATGGATGCTAGCATAGTATTGTATAATAGCTAGGAACTTCAATTCATAGTAATCTTACCTTGCTTCAAACTCTCTCAGGCTGCACCAGGGGAGGTTTAGGCTGGGTGTTAGGAAGAAATTCTTCACAGAAAGAGTGATTGCCCATTGGAATGGGCTGTCCAGGGAGGTGGTAGAGTCACCATCACTGTAGGTGTTTAAGAAGAGACTGGATGGGGTGCTTGGTGCCATGGTTTAGTTGATAAGATGGTGTTGGGTAATAGGTTGGACTCGATGATCTCAAAGGTCTTTTCCAACCTGGTCTATTCTATTCTATTCTATTCTATTCTATTCTATTCTATTCTATTCTATTCTATTCTATTCTATTCTATTCTATTCTATTCTATTCTATTCTATTCCATTCCATTCCATTCCATTCTACCCTACCCTACCCTACCCTACCCTACCCTACCCTACCCTACCCTACCCTACCCTACCCTATCCTATTCTAATTCTCTTCTCTTCTCTTCTCTTCTCTTCTCTTCTCTTCTCTTCTCTTCTCTTCTCTTCTCTTCTCTTCTCTTCTCTTCTCTTCTCTTCTCTTCTCTTCTCTTCTCTTCTCTTTCTCTTCTCTTCTCTTCTCTTCTCTTCTCTTCTCTTCTCTTCTCTTCTCTTCTCTTCTCTTCTTCTTCTCTTCTCTTCTCTTCTCTTCTCTTCCCTTCCCTTCCCTTCCCTTCCCTTCCCTTCCTTCCCTTCCCTTCCCTTCCTTCCTTCCCTTCCCTTCCCTTCCCTTCCTTCCCTTCCCTTCCCTTCCCTTCCCTTCCCTTCCTTCCCTTCCCTTCCCTTCCCTTCCCTTCCCTTCCTTCCCTTCCCTTCCTTCCCTTCCCTTCCCTTCCCTTCCTTCCCTTCCCTTCCCTTCCCTTCCTTCCTTCCCTTCCCTTCCCTTCCCCCTTCCCTTCCCTTCCCTTCCTTCCCTTCCTTCCTTCCCTTCCCTTCCCTTCCCTTCCCTTCCCTTCCCTTCCCTTCCCTTCCCTTCCCTTCCCTTCCCTTCCCTTCCCTTCCCTTCCCTTCCCTTCCCTTCCCTTCCCTTCCCTTCCTTCCCTCCCTTCCCTTCCCTTCCCTCCCTTCCCCCTTCCCTCCCCTCCCCTCCCCTCCCCTCCTCCCCTCCCTCCTCCCCTATTCTATTCTATTCTATACTATTCTATTCTATTCTATACTATTCTATTCTATTCTATTCTATTCTATTCTATTCTATTCTATTCTATTCTATTCTTGATGCCAAAGTCTATGCCAAGGTCAGGTCATATGTGAGAAAGTGGGAGACAGTGGAATAAATGGTCTGCACAGCTGCATTCCAGATCTGCTGGCTATAGGACATGAAACCTTGGCCCATTTTTCCACAGACTGCATGTCTGTTTTCGGATCAGAAATTGTAACAAAGATTAGGATGTTATGCAGCAGTATTTATATATGAATACACACATAAATAGCTATAAAGATGTTCTGAACATATGAGGTTCTCTTGTCTGATTTTTTTTTTAAACTTTTATCTCGCTCCCTGATTGCCTTTGGAGTATCTGCAGGGTTTTCTTCCATTTGCATGGAATTTACATTTTAAATTGCATGTGACGTGCTCTCGTTCCACTACTGTAATTTCTAAATGTCAGTTTGATTATTAGCATTTTCAATTTTTTTTTTTTTTTTTTTGACAAAAATGAAGGTACTTTGCTCCTTTCTCTCCACAGAGCTTCTCTTTTCTTCCCAAACCTATTTCCTTTCCATTATGCCTTGAATCCTTTTCTATAGGCAGCTATTTAATTTTCAGTTGTTCCCTTCAGTTGCAGATTAGATCTAATTGTCTAATTGCTTCTCCTTTTTAATCTTTGTATTTCAAGGGAAATGGGAAGGATCATGCTAGCTGAAATTTTCACATTTTCCAGTTTTAATTGACAGAGCTCTTCACAGAAAAACAGCTCATTGTTTTCCAGTTCTTGCTCTTCTCCAAGGTGAGCCGGAGGGGATAGAGACCATCCCTTGTCACCAGTAGAAGCCAGGGGCTGTTTCCGCCCGGCTCTCCTACAGAGGGCTAAACAGCACCAGCCTACAGCCCAACTCTTTCATCTTCCTTGGCTTTCCTAATTTGAGTTTCTGTGTAATGTTTATTCCTGGCCACCACTGCTCAAAGGCACTTTGATCCTTGAAAAACCTCTTGAGAAAAAGCAGTACATCGAGCACTAACCACAAACACTGTCTCTGTTTCTTAATGACATTGAGCAGCGCTTCTAAAATTAGTGTGTTGCACGATGTAGTTCTAAGCAGGGCTTCAAAAGACAGAGTTCATGTCATACATTGTTGGCTTATAGCCTCCTACCTTGCTGAGGTTGCCTTCTTGCCACGCTTTGTCTCTTTGCTTAGAATAGACACATGATACAGAATTTTATGACAAGATGCTCTTGTGGGATTTGAGTGGTTTCTCCCTTTAGCCTAGTTAAGCACTAATAGACTTCACAGGTGTAGGCCTTATCAAGGTTGGTATCTACTCAGTTGTATCCAGATGAAATACTTCTGATTGCCCTTTTGGGAATAATTCTTATTTTGGGAACTTTAAAGCACAGATTGAACCAAAAGTAATTTTTGTTGAGTGTCTCAAAATGATACTGTTCTTGATGGTATGGAGGCAAACTTCAGAACCTGCTAATATTATGACTATTGCTGTTGTTATCCTCCCCTGGAGTGGCTGCTCGGCCGTGCTGGTGGTGCTGTCCCAGATGCAGCTGCCTAGCAACCTCTCATAAAGTTTTAGACTGGAGCTCTTGGCAAACACCTCTTCTCATCTGGGTTTTCTTTATTCTATCAACATTAAAGGCTGTCTCAACTCTTTTGCCTTCTACAGGGGATAATGGGGGCTATAGTCATTGTGAATAAGTTACTGCAGTTGTGCCACTTACATGGTCTAACTGGACCACGGGGAGAGCCTGGCAGGACAAGTGAATATGGACGACTTGTGCAAACAGCCATTGCACAGATTTCACTAGGAAACAGAGAAAGAAGAGATAATGAACACAAAGGAGTTCTCCTACTCTGTTAATATGTATAACTGGAGCTCTTTCCTGAGGCATGTCTCTATTTAAATTTGGGAGTATTTTTTAAAACATATGCAATTAACACTGATTATTTTTTTCACCGTGGCATGACTTAAGGAGCATAAATGAGAGCCCAAGATGTGTTTTTCTTGTATGCTCTGAAAAATCATCTGCACTTGACTTTTTCTCAGATGGAAAATGTTTTGTCTGACATCTCTTTGCAAGTTCATGTGAATGTCTCCTTTTTCTCACTTTAGTACAGCGGTAATTAAAGTACTTTCCAAAGCAGTGAGATACTCACAATCCTACAAATCCTTTTTTATTACTGCTATTTTCATTAGGCATCCATGACCCATTGTGCTACACTTTACACAGATGCAAATTTTACAATTGCTCAAGATTGGCTTTTGTAGGTACTATTAGATTGGAGTGTCCCCAGGTTCTCAGAGGTTAGCTATCAATTATGCCTGGAGTTTGGATCTCAGAAAGCTGTTTTTCTCTGGCTACTATCCAAAACACAACAGCACATAGCCTGGTTACTGGTTCTGTGTCTATCTCATTTCAAGGCACTGCCTCTATTTAAGGCACTGATGTTCCCTTCCTGAGCTGCTCCCTAGGGTTTCTTCCCAGCAAATACTGGGTCACACCTCCTCAGTCATGTAAGACTGGAAAGCAAGAGTGAAACGCAAGCATACCAAGGACCTGGAAAGATCTACAGGTGCAGTGCAAGCATCTCTACTTTCCAAATGGCTCTCCAGAGGTTATTCCAAATAAGAAGTAGCTGGTGGTCTGAAAAGTTTAGGTCCAACCCTGGCCAGATGTGCAAAGAGAATGCATACTGGTGTGCCATTCCTATTCACAGATAAGAAGCTGAGGCACAGAAAGCATATGTGCCTTGTTCAAAGCAAAGGAGGTTTATTTAAAAACTGGTGTTTGTTCCAAAGGTCATCAGTTTCTAAGCTTCATTTTATTCCTTACGATGTTCTCATTTTTCATTCATAAAGTGCTATGGATAAATAATACACTGAGTTTATCTTCCATACATTCGTTTAATTTTGGGCATATGTTGTGGTGTTAAACAATAGGCAGCGCTGCAGACTCTCAACTGCCCTGGCAGCTGAGCTGAGAGTGATTGCAGGAGTTTCCAGAACTGACTCCTGTTTTAAGATCTCCTTCCTTATGCTTCCCTCTGCAGTTGCAGAATACTGTTTTTTCCATTTTTCATTACTGTGACATCTCACTGAAGGCAGAGAGGTGACGTTGCATCTAATGCTACTGTGAGGATTATCTGGCAGCTCAGAGACTGATGGCCCTATCACTCTCTTCCTAGGTGGAACAAGATGCCAGCACTGCAGGAGGAAATGTCTCACACATACCTGAGATATTGGATCTCTGCTCTCTTGTTTGTACCTAGAAATGGGTACACAAGCTTCTGGGGAGAGGGATGGGACAAAAGAGAATGCACCGTTGAAATTTACTGCCCAGATGCAAAATGAATAGAAGGAACTTGGAATGCAAAATTAATTTTCTCATAACAGCTACAGAAAAAGAATTCAGCTGCTGATAGATGTTCTTGTTTTGTAAATGCACCATTCTTTGTCAGCTCCATGTTTTCAGCTCTCAAAAGCTCAGGAGAATTGTTGTGAATGATGTGCTCAGGATTTTTAGGAGCTATGTTCTTCCTTACAGTTGTTTCTCTCCCTTATCTTATTTATGTGAGGTTAGATGCACACATTATTACAACCCCAGGAGAAATAGGCCAGCTCATTTCAGCACTTCAAAATGAGATGAAAAGGAGGCTAGATTAGGTACTATTTTAAGGCTCACACATTAAAGAATCTCCTGAGATAATGACTCTGTCATTGGGGTGTTTTGGTTGGTTTTTTTTTTTTGGGGGGGGGGGGTTGGGGGTGGGTGGGTGTGGTGCAGAACATTATTTTTGTACCAGAAGCTTTCAAAAGAAAGAGAAAATTGTCTTAAAATTAAATGAAAATTGTAATTTGCTAGAATCTGTAGAGCAGAACTCAGCTCGCTTGCTTCAAATGCAGTATGGCTTCATCCTAACCACCTTCCTTCCCAAGGTCCTGCCGCCACAGCCTTTGAAACCCTCATCTGAGACAATGTAGTGAACTGCAGGAGGATCACCAGTCACTGCTGTCTTGAGTGGGATGAAGCCTGGGAAGTGTGGGGAGTTCTTCGGTCCCATCACTCAGTGAAAAAGGGAAAGAAAAGCCCAAACATGTCCTAAGAGTCTAGACAGGGAATGAAAAGTGCCACCTCAACTAAGCTGAATTCACCTCTGTTTTCCCTGTTCTGTTTTTCCTGTTCTCTCAAGATGTTTCAAAAAAAAAAAAAAAAAAAAAAAAAAAAAAAAAGTTAAGAAATGTATGAAACAAAGTTCAGGTTTTTAGCTAGGATCAATCTATCAAAACATGAACAAAATGTTTGTGTTCTCTTAAGCGCAGACATCTAAATTCTGCCTCTGGTGAGGAGTCACTCTGACCTCACTCTGCAGTCTGCATTGGTGAGATAAAGAAGCTTGAGGCAAAGAGTTTGCATTTGATTTTCTTTTGAAATGAAGCAGAAAGTCTCCTTTTTGGTGGATAGGAGTTCATGAGACACCTGGGCTCCTGAACCCTTCCTCAAGCATTTGAGCTCTCTGCTGTAGAAGTAGACCTGAAGACTTGCTAGTGCACCATAGCATTAAAAGTATGCTCAGTGAAACAAATTGTTTAAAACTATTCAAGTGTGTTTGTTTTTGTTTTTCAGGTTATGATAACTTATTCCATTTAGAAAATCTCAGGAAAATAGAAGAGTGAATTTGCAGTGAAGGTAGGAAATCCTGGCCATGATGTTGGCAAGGAAAACATCAGGTCCGTATTTTCCAAGCACAGCTGAAAAATCCTGATGCTTCTGTAATTGTGAGCATTAGAGGGCAAAAAAAAGTATGATCTTGCACTGGAAATCTGTGGTCTTGTTAACTAAGTCATTCCTGTCTTACTAAATTCACAAAATTAAGAAATAGTGCAGCACAAGCCTGCTTTATTCAGTAACAAAGTGTATAAAATCAATCCTGATTAAAGGCAGTGGATAGGCAGCATGCATTGTTTTGTTCCTTTTATTAAGATTCTTAATGACCACTGTGCAGGCGTGCTAGATTGTGCACTTGTTCTGCACTCCAGCCTAATCAAACACACTTTCCATGTGCTGAGATGCTGTAGCTGAGAGAGCAAGACTCGTGTGCTGCTGCTGGTTCATTTATTCCCTGAGCTGCTATGATTCACCTAGCAAAGCAATGGGAAAATTTTCAGGGACATGTCTGTGTGGTTTTAGAAGACAGCAGTATACCAAGAGTAGCTAAAGAGATGTGCTTCAGTTTAATCAATAAACTGATAACATAGAAAAATTTACCCAGCTCTATTTGAAGAATCTGGGGAATAGGTATCACAGCTCTGTGTGCAATGCTTCACAGGGAAAGGATTGTAAGCATCACAGAAGTGAAATCAGGATCCTTTCTTAATTAAACATTATGCTTTCTCTCCCTGGTGTTGATTTGACAGTATTTTGTGGCACATGAAAACCATGACATTTGGGCCCAGTGACCATTTTACAGGGAGTTTAAATTCATGATGGTCAGCCCCATGGGAGCTGCCTGTCCCAACAGGCTCATGCTACCCTGTTTTGCTAACAGACATGTTGGCTGGATGGCCGGGCTCCCTTGTTTGAAGGGAGAAGGGAGAGGATGGATATTTCCAAACATCTGCTAAATGGGACTGGGCTGGACCAGACACCTCCTGAAAAGTTACACTTTCAGGAATTTGTATGGAAGGAATTAGGCAGTAGAACATGGAGTTCTTCTGAAGACCGAACTTGCAAATCACTTGGAGAGCTATTTCATGTTGTGACATTCATTGCAACTCCAGCTTTCCTGGTGGCTGTGTATATTGCTTTTGCAAGCAGGAATTTATTGCAAATATACAATGCAGCTCTTTTGATTTTGTCCCCCCATCACTCCTCCAACCCCTCCTCAGAACAGATGTTGCTTATGAACCTTTCTTAATGGTTGTGGTGGCATTTCTAATGTTTCTCAGAGGCAAGTGCAGCAGCTGTTTCTGTAATTGTTTCACTAAGTCAATGAAATACATTTTACCACCAGAAAATAAATCCAGATATAGTCTCATAATTATTGTTTCCTTGTTTGGCTCTGAGATAGACAGTCATTCTCATCAGTCTGGATATTCCCAGTTCCTAAATCATATTACCCTAGAAAACTCAGTGCTATGTGGTTTTTGTTATG
The DNA here is from genome assembly GCA_033816785.1 of Picus viridis. NCBI lineage: Eukaryota > Metazoa > Chordata > Aves > Piciformes > Picidae > Picus > Picus viridis. The sequence continues at coordinate 5,756,385 of CM066595.1, forward strand.
CATGTCAAACAATTATCTCTTGGATTTGAACATGGTTGCTAGGATAACCTGTCAGGAGACAAGCTGATCTTATTTCTTTGTCCTGTTTTAAATTCTTCTCCTTGACTGGCCCTTATGCAGATCCTTCATACTTAACCCAGTTGGATTTTGAATGAGGCATATTCAAGCTTCCTTTCTGGTACAGCTTACTTAAAGTGAGATCTGATATTCTGCTTTATCTGTTGAGTTTGTGTTTGGGGTTTGTTTTGTTGTTTTGTTTTAATTTGTTTTGTTTTCTGATCCTTCTTAAGCAGAATCATGGAAAGGGATTCAGATAAATTTTCCAGCTACACTGCAGAGCCTTTGGGGTCTGTTTTCTTTTATTTACTACTGAAGATGTTGAACAAAATCAAGATGATTTATACATGCTTTATGCTATAGACAAAGATCAAATGAGAAGTGAGACATTCCATACTTTCTTTGACCTTGGTCCTACCCTTTCTTTGCTCTTCACATCTTATGCAAATGCCTACTCCAAGCTAATACTGAATTTCTTTCATTAATCACAACACTAATTTATATTAAGTTTATTTTTAATATCACAGCATATCTTCTCAGTAATTTTCCTTCTGCTTATGAAAAATTGAAGTTGTTCATAGCAATCACTCTGTCCTTTTGCACAATTAGCTGCTGTGAAAATATTTTAAATCATCTGTTTTAAAGAACAAACTAACATCTCTGTCTCTGCAGAGCACTCAGATATTCAGAGCTTGTGATTCTGCCATGACCTGCTGAAATGGTCATGTTTCATGAGGTCATGGTCTGAGGAGCTGCAGATGTTTGGACATGGTGTTTTAATCTGATCCATTATAGTAATTTAGGCCAGCTATGAAACTATGATCTGGATCCATATCTAAATTCTGCAAATGTTACAGTCCCATCAGTGCTGCAATTATTAAATGACAACATATTTAGGATATTTGTGTTTGCTGCCTTCTACACTGTCAGTTGCAACTCCCACTACAAGGCATTAATGTCATGATAGCTTTTCTGTTAGCCATTTAGAAAATGCCCACAGCTGTAGGCATCATTCTCAGGGACATCCAGAAAACCAATTACAGGGCAGTATTTAGTAGCAATGTGTTCAATTCTAAATACTAATTAACAACTGCATTGCTGAAATGAATACTTGTTGCTAAGCCAAACCCCAGAAGTTGTGTGGCTTAAACTCTGATTCCAGTAAGCTTAGTGATACTGCCTGTGGGAAATACAGAAGCTGTAACTAAAAATGGTTTCAGTGTTTAGAAGAGGCCTTTAAAGACTTAGAGATATGACTTTGATGTATTTGAGAAAAAATAATTACAATGAGCAATGACTTCCAGTTTTGGTTTAATATGTCTGTGCAGCATTCAATCTGTACAATCATCTATATTTTTCCAAATTCTATTAGATAATAAAATGTCTGGATTCAGAAGAGACCATTGCTTATTACGCTGTCTCTGGGGAGAGGAGCGTCTGGTAGAAGATTTTTACTTCATTTGGCTCCTGTTGACTCGTCCAAGGACATGAACCTGATGGAGCAGGTCTAAAGGAAAGCCACAAAGATGATCAGGGGTCTGGAACACCTCTCCTATGGCTGAGCAAGCTAGGGTTGTTCAGCCTGGAGAAGAGAAGGTTCTGGGGAAACCTAATAGCAGCCTTCCAGTACCTGAAGGGGGTCTACAAACAGGCTAGAGGGAGACTATTTACAAAGGCATGGAATGATAGGATGAGGGACAATGGTTTGAAAAGAGAGAAGAGTAGATTTAGATTGGATATTAGGAACGACTTCTTTAACATGAGGATGGTGAAACCAGGGAGGGAATTGAGACCCCGTCCCTGGAGACATTTAGGGTCAGGCTCAGCAAGGTTCTGAGCAACTTGATCCAGTGGAGGATGTCCTTGCTGACTGCAGGGGGTTTGGATTAGATGACCTTTGGAGTTCCCTTCTAACCCAAATCATTCTACAATTCTATGTTATTTAAATTCACATTAGAAGTAAACCTGGAACTGAACAACACCACGTTCAAAGAAAAGGAGAAAGAGTATACGGAAAATTGCATGTTATGATGATGAGACAAATGCCTGTAAAACAAATTTGTTGCAGGAATTTAGGCTTTTTAGAAAAGAAAAGGGGAAAAAAAAAGTTCTGAATTGGATTGTGAATCTGTGACTGCATCATGGTGCATATCTCAAAGCAGCATTTCCTTGTCTCACAAATAGAGAGTTTTTCTGCTATCGATCAGCCTTTTTGTTTCTCAGTGACTTAGATTCCTTGTTTATACCTGCATCTGTCTAGCTGTCTCAGGACATGAAATTTCTTGTTTGATAGTGCAGATATGTCCTGTTGCAAATATCACATTGAAATGTATAAACTGATGTTTACCCATGGCAGCTAAGCAACAGCACCCAAAATTGGCGAGTTCTGTGTTCAGTGAAGTCAGTGGTGAAAAAAAAAAAGCCCTCACAGATTGGACTTGATGATCTTTGAGGTCTTTTCCACGCTTATTGATTCTAAAATATGTTTTGTAAGGTCTTGACGTGCTTGTAATGCATGTCCCTATATAATTTGTTCTAGTGGTGGATTTATGGACATCAGAAAAATGTTAATAAACTCAGACATATAAGGAGAGCTAATCCATGATAAGTGCAATGGGCCCCAGGAAGGAAACTGCAAGGTATTACCCATGTTAACAAATTAGTGATCTTATCTTGCCTTTCCAGTTTCCTCCATTTTCCTAATTTAGTTTTGACCATTCAGTTAATCAAAGAAAATTGCCCCTTTTAAAATTTGCTTGTTTAGCTACTGTCCACTGATGATATTAAAAAGGACCAACTGCAGCACTTGATTTTCAGCAGGAAAAGTATTTGCGTGTCTCCTTGGGTTTCATCTAAACTGTGGCTTAGTGAATGCCAGGCTGCTATTTCTCATCAATTCCTTGTACAAATGAAAAGGCTACAGCAACTTCATATCAAAAAATACCTCAGAGTTGCTGCCCCTCTCTATGCATACAATACAATAATACAATGCAATACAATAAACCAGGTTGGAAGAGACCTTCAAGATCATCGCGTCCAACCCATCAATCAATCCAACCCACCAATCAATCCAACCCACCTAAACAACTAAACCATGGCACCAAGCACCCCATCAAGTCTCCTCCTGAACACCTCCAATGAAGGTGACTCCACCACCTCCCTGGGCAGCCCATTCCAATGGGCAATCACTCTCTCTGTATAGAACTTCTTCCTAACATCCAGCCTAAACCTCCCCTGGTGCAGCCTGAGACTCTGTCCTCTTGTTCTGGTGCTGTTTGCCTGGGAGAAGAGACCAACACCCACCTGGCTACAACCTCCCTTCAGGTAGTTGTAGAGAGCAATAAGGTCTCCCCTCAGTCTCCTCTTCTCCAGGCTAAACAACCCCAGCTCCCTCAGCCTCTCCTCATAGGGCTTGTGTTCCAAACCCCTCACCAACATCGTTGCCTTTCTCTGGACACATTCCAGCAACTCAACATCCTTCCTAAACTGAGGGGCCCAGAACTGGACACAGGACTCGAGGTGTGGCCTAACCAGTGCAGCATACAGGGGGAGAATGAGCTCCCTGCTCCTGCTGGCCACACTGTTCCTGATGCAGGCCAGGATGCCATTGGCCTTCTTGGCTGCCTGGGCACACGGCATAATAAAATGCATGAAGGTGTTTTTATATTGTCCAGGTTCACCTTTCCCTTTTGAGTCTGGACAGAACTGTAGAAAGCTGACTGTACCTATCCCAGCTATACATCTTTTGAACTTCCCCTGGAAGCCATGTTTTGGCTATCATTTTCTGTCAGCATCCACACGGTGAAACTTGATTCAGTTATTCCTGATTACTCAGATAGCTGTTCAAATAATTGTTCAGATTATTCAGATAAGCTAAAAAAAAAAGGAAGGAAAAAGGAAGAGGAATTTCAGCTGCTTTCAGCCCTTTTTTGGAGGCTGTGAGTACTCAGAGAAAAATGGGTCAAATCTCAGAAGACACTTAATAAGGCAGATATTGACCCAGTTCAGTGGGAAACAAACAAAAAGATGAGACTCAAAGAAGCCATCCAAAAAAGATCATTCTCCAGTACACTGTTCCAAGTCAGTATTAGAAGCAAAACTTTCTTATCCTCATAGCAACTCATTAAAGGATTAATTAAATAATCCTTTCCCCAGGTTAAGTGTTAAATTGCCTTCTAGCAATGCAATCAGTAATGTACCACAGTATCTCTGTTTTAGAGATAGAAGCAAGTTCACACATCCAAAACATTGGAAATTTAAAACAATGAAAAGAAAACAAATTACTACCTAAAAAATAAAATCTATGCTGTAATAAGGGAGAATTTTACAGGTGTTGTATGTCTCAAATTCTTAACTGATCAAAAAGCAAGACACATTAATTGAGGGATATGGGGTCTGGATATGGGGTGGATATGATTCTATGTAGCCATGCAGAGAAGAAGGGCTGGTGCAGTAATGGCTTTCAGAAATGCAAAATAAGCATTGTAAAAAACACACAGTGCATAATTCTGCATTTGAATAATTAGTTCTGAAACTGGCACTCTGGAGAAGCAACTGTTTTATCCAGGTCTCCGTGATGTGATTATGTGTGATCATAAATCAGCTTTCGCATCATCAACTTTTTCCCAGGTAGAAGCTGGTTACGAGAAGATCAATCTTTTGCTGGAAATACTTTCATTTAAATGATTCATAGGAGGATGTTTGTTATGAGGAAAAGTTTACATGAATTTATACAATTCATGTTGATTCATTGGCTTTCACTCAACTTGGGAAAGAAAATAAATGTTGGAATGAGTTGTGAAGGAGATGTTGCGTTTTCTGGCCAGCCCTAGGCTTGCCATCAATTATTCATAATAATACTTTATAACTTCTGGTAAATTTTTCTTACAACAGCCCTGTAGATTTGATGGAAGAATCTAGAGTAAATAGATGGGGAAAGCATACACGGTCGGTGATTTGCTCAGGAACAACACAGGAGCAAGCTACAAGTAGAGGAGCCATGAACTCAGTTGACACATAGCGCAACCTCAACTAAAAGATGAGCTAATGAGAGATTTCTTATTAAAAGAGTAAGTGGTGATCACTCCAAGTGGGCAGCTGGGCTATTGTACTAAAGATTATGATGGATTTACAGTCCACAGTGGGCTGGGAGAGGAAGGGATGCAGTACATGCTGGCATATATATAAGACACAGATTAGAACCAAGTGCCTAAAGGACAGTCAGGAATGGTTTCCTAGATCATGTAACACTGGACTAGTCCAAAGTCTTTAACTGGTCTGTTATTAAGTATCCATGAAGGCTCATCAAGTCAGATACTAAGAATTTCTGAGGGAAAAGCTGGGTTTCCTTATGTAAAGTTCTGCAATGATGATTTATCTGTAAGGGATGTAGTGTTTTAAGGTATGAAAGATCTTTCAGGCAGCTTTTCTCCATGATGAATTTCTTGATTTTGTTCCACAGACTCTGGCCTAATTCCATGGATCCTAGGGCTGCCCCATTTCAAAATGGGTTCAAATACACAGAAAGACAAATAGCAATTAGAGAAAGACACACATTCAAGTTTTCTCATGGTCTCAGTAGGACTTCTTTTGTTGCTCTAATAATATCACAATTCTTGAAATGAAATTGTCAGAATCACAGAATCACCACGGCTGGAAGAGACCTCAAAGAGAATGAGGACCATAAGGGAGATTTAAAGACATTTAGGCATTTAATCCTATGGAGTTAGCCAAATGAGTATCCTAAAAAAGCTGACCCTCTCTTAAAAAAAGAAAAAAAAAAAGAGCCCCATTAAGTTGTAAATGCAATATGCAAATTGCCTCTATAACCTCTTCCTTTTTACTGTCTGCTTTTGCATAATGTAACAAGAGGGCTTTGAGATTCATGCTGTGCTCTGTTTGTGCTGGGCAAGCCATACATGCAGTCCCATTGCAGAGCAGTGATCCAGCTTTTTCTTTCCTCATGTAAGACCAGATCATTTAAACAGCAGCTGTCTTTCTTTTGAGGGGAAAAAGCAGAGTAGTTACATTTTTTAATAAAAACCCACACAGATTTGGTTTTTTTCCCCTTCTATCCACTATGTGCAACTAGAATGTGTCAAGTAAAAGATTCTCTTGGGGGAGTTATTAGGCATTTTGTCACAAAATCAAGTTTAAAATTGAATAGTGTTTACAAAATGCTTATTTTAGCACAAACATTTTAAAATGGACTTGATGGAAATAAACCATTATTTGGTTGAGATTTCTCCAAGGAAGCCTTTGTCTTTCAAAACTAATTAATTGCTCTCAATAAAGGTTAACATGAAAAGCCAATATAAATTCCATATCAGACTTCCCAAAGTGCACTGAAGTCAGTGGGGAGCTGCTTCCTTATCTCAGCAGTATTTCAGATCTGAAAGGAGAGCAGGGTTGAGAAAAAGGATTACTGGCTTCTTTAAATGGAACCAATTTAAGCCCTTCCTTCCTCCTCCCTTGCTCTTTAGAGGCTAGTTGAGCTAAACCCCAAGCAGTTTTGTCTCCACTGAAGCAGCTGCAGAGTGATGTATGAATTACTCCTGAGAGTTAATCAGTCTGTTTTTAAGGTATGTTCACCGCACATTTACAAGTATCCTTTTGGTGTATTCTGGCTCCCTTTTCTTGCACCTATCTGCTGCTCAGCTGCAGCTGTTATCTCCAGCAGTGCTCTGAAGCACAGTTCTGCTATGGTGAATGAAATCAGTGTATTTTCTTGCAAGGGTGATTTCCACTCAACTGACTCTATAGGCTACTACAGAAATAATTACTTGCTTGAGTAATATTTACATCAACTATCCTGTGTTTTAAAGAAATGAGATATAAATGCTCAAGGTTCATGTCTTGTGGTTCCCACTGTATATTCTTATCATACAACCAGGTGAACAGCAGGTGTATTATGCAGAACAGCCTCTACCAGAATAAAGCCATAATTGAAATGGACATTGATGTCACTGAACAATTTATCTTCCTTAAAAGGGTTTTGCTTTACAAAAGAAGGTAATTTAGTCTGGGAAATTAAATTGATAGCCATGTGGGAACATTTGTCTAATTCATTTACAGAGCTGTATCATTAAGCATGATTGTTTGATCAATATTTACAAAACAGTGGAATTTACTCGGCTGACAGATGTCAGAGTTCCTCTCCTCGTTACTTGAAGTAGATTCTTTGTGGCTAACCTGCAACAACATCTACCTCCTTAGAGACCCGAAATGCTAATATGGTATTAATAATGGATTTACAAATACGTGGCACAGCCTTCTACAATCTTTTAGGAGGCAACTAACCCAGGAATATCTCTTCCTAAATCCTTTCTGTTAATATGTGCCAGATACAGAACTTTTGTATGGCCTTACAGCATTGGATAAAACTCAGAAGATGCTAAATCTACTCTATTTAACAGCTAAAGAAATAAATTAGTTCTGTTCTTGGTTTCTATGTGTACTATCAAAGAGAGTGTTACAGAGAAGGAAATACTGCAATTGCATGTGTACTTCCAGGACTGCCTATTCTTCCTCTTTAATTGTGCCAGATTATTAGTCCTGTATCCATTTTATTCTACTTCCACACATCACTTTTGCTTTCTGTATCAGTGGAAACTGAAAGACCTCTGAAAGGTGAACCCATGCCCAATGTATTTTAGACCTGTATGAGAAATTATTCAGGTAAAAAGAATTCCTACATGTTCACACTTAAATAACAATGACTTCAGAACTTCCATTCATTTCATTAAAGCTTTCTTTCATTCCTGCAATATTCAGTATTCAGCTTGTAGTTTCTGAGAATCTTGACTATAAATCATTTCAAATGTGTTATTTGATCTCAGTTCAGCATTATCCTGTTTTGGGGACTATCTTTTATTTTTTTTTATCAGTTGTCTAAAATAGAGAGAAATTTTATCTCTTCCTCTGTTCTCAAGCAAAATTCACTTAAAAAGAAATGTTCTTTTTACCACAGCTTTAGGGAGTTCTTTGTAAGATTTCTCACTATCACACTTTGGAATCTGGGTGCTGCTAAGAGGTGCAGTATGCTGTCTATTGACAGTAAAGCATAATCTCAGATTTTGTGAAATAACTTCATACAAAGAAATTTGGAAGACTTGCTGCTAAAAATGTCTGAGCTCATGGTGGAATATGAGCTGCAGAACCTGGTAGCTATATTTGGATTTGGATGTGGGAATTCAGAGGAAGAGCTTTGTTCTCTTCTGTTACAGACAATAAAGCTGTCTCTGTTTCATTTGGTTAAATCCAGAGTGATTCCAGTGAGGCCACGAGAGCAATGGTGATTTGGGGCAGTATACTTCTGTTTAGCAAACAGTCTAGCAGAAGGGAGAGTGTTGCTTAAATAGCATGGGGTTTTTTTTTGTTGTTGTTGTTTTGATTTTGTTTTTGGTTTTTTTCCTCTGAATCCTGAATTCATTCTTTTAATGTTTCCTAACTTTTGCACCTGTGGCTCAGACTTTCACTGAATTAGTGTGTGTAAAACTGGGGAAATTTCTTCAGGTGAAAATGGAAGTTAGTCCTGGCTTATGCTTGCATCAGATTATCATTCTTTACTGATTCTTAGAAATTTTGGTGCCTCCCCTATCCTTTTTTCTCTGTCCCCCTTCCTCTCCTTCTGTCCTTCTTGTTTAATAATCAATTTTCTTCTCATAAGCTTTTCTGCATCTTGGCCTGGTTTAAAAATAGGTGCAGTTACTTCTGACTGACAGGCAACACTGGAGTAGTTTCCTGCATTTCCTTTCCTCCCCCCCCACTTGACTTGCCTTCTGCAGTTAAAATAATATATTTTCCACTTACATAATTTTATGTTCATCTTAAACCAACATGTGCAAATACATAAAACAGAAGTAACTTGGCTAGCTTTCATTGACATTTAAAACCAGAAGCATGACTGCATTACGTAAAATATGTCTTTCTTTTCACTGCATTTTTCATTTTATTGCTTTTTTTCATATCACAAATAGGTTTTTAAAAGTCAATACTTATCTATTAACCAAATATTATGATACTTTGAGATACCCAAACATCATAGTAGGTATAGTACTTCAGTGACTTCTATGAGGAGTTATAGCAGTGTTAGCTGTAGGTCTGTTGTTGAGGGGGAGATAATTCCAGTGATCTGACTGACACCTGCCCCTCTTCCCAGTGTTTGCTGAGCATTTATCATGCAGGTCTGTAAAAATATTCCACTGTGTACAGAATATAAGGACAAGATATGCAGAGTCTCATCCAACTCCCTCTTCTCTCTAATTAGTAACTGTGAAGGTGAAATGGAGGCAGATTTCTGCCTATTACTCATTCTTTCACACTCAGTTGAAAACATTACTCTTCTCTGTAGCCTATTTGTATCTAAGGCCAGCATGTCATGCCTGGAATGAACTTCTCTTGAGTGAGAAGTCAGCCCCAGCTGATATCTAGTTCTTCTTATCTTTTGAGTTAGGCCATTCAGATTTCTTGAGTTGGTAGCTATGTATGAATACAAATGCTTTGTGCGGTCCGATACTCAAATTCAATTTCTTTAGGCCAGTGTACCATGAAGAATCAACTCTAGGATTTCCAGGTAATGGATTGCCATATGCTTGAACTCGTGACTTTAATTAATATTGTCAAATCAGTGCTTTAGAGAAGTGTATTTCTTCGATTTCCTTCTATTCTCTTTGGTCCTGGCTTGAAAGTAGGAAAATAAAGACAGACACGGTGATGGATTTGACAGCTGACCTATTACTCTCCAAGAAAATGGTATAGTGATGGACCTTCTCTAATAAGAATTCAGAAGGCATTAATGTCGCTTTCAGTCTAACAAATGTTTGACCTTTATTATGGTCTTACAGAAATGATAGCTGCTCGTACTCACTCTTCAATTTTAAGTGCATGCTGAAAAACATTTAAATGTGGAAAGCCCACAAATTCAAGGCAAGTTCCAGAAATTGCTTCTGACTTGAGGCGTTGTGATTAATTTATGAATGACAGAAGAAGCCAGCTCACGTTGATGGTGGCAATCTAAGGAACTCAAAAATACATCTCATAAAGATACATAGAAGGCTTTCCCTTTGGGAAGCTATGTTATATGATTCTGCAGATTTTCATAGGTGTACTTTTATTCCAGGTTCTGGGAAGAAAGCCAGAAGTTTAATCCCATTTTGTAAGTGATTGGGGCCAAATTTTTTTTTTTCCCCAGAAAATTAAATGAGAGTTCTGTGATGTGAGTTCAAAAGAATTGGGAATTGACCTCTATCTAATATCTTTCAGAATAATTTATTAAAACTATTTCACTTTTTCTGCTATTTCATTGCCAATGCAAATTTGTGCATCGGGTATCAGACTCTGGGGCAGAGAGGAGAAGCAGCTAAATAGTGATTGAAATTCCAATTATGTTAGCTTTATGCTTAATTCATATTGCTCACAGAAACAATTCAATGCAGAGGTTCAGGACATTATAGCAAAACATTGCAGAAAGAACCATATCTGCAGAGATGTGCTAAATAAAAGAGTTTGAAAAACATCATGCCCTGATCTCAGCGTGTCAACACATAAGGCTAGATCCAAAGCTCCAGAGAAAGTTTAAACTCACCCTTGTATTAGAGTTTTGTTGTACAAAAAAAAAATGCTTAAAGGATGAAGCAAGTTTGATATTAAATAGCAACTTTTATAATACATTGCATAAGTGATTAATCCTCAGATGTGCAATTCCACCTTGCCTTCCTGTTTAAACTCTCCTTGAGGAACTCTTCTTAAGCTTATTAGAACTCGTTGCTTTATTGCACTTCTGTGATAAAGTATTTCATGTGATTAGCCTTTTGTCTCCATGGCAAAGTATAGTTATTCTACCCAAGCAGCTTTGCCTGTGACACTCACTCAAAAATCTCATTGATGCTTATGGAATCGCTCATACTTGGCAGGTAGCGGGGTACTTAACAAACTCCAGTTGAATGTTAAGTGTATGGATTAACTTAATACACAGTCAATAATGTTATAATGAATGGTTCCTTTAATGAACAGGCAACTCTCATTCTTTCAGATTAGGATTTTCAAGGTAGTTTTGAGGCATTACCGTTAAATTTCAACAGTGCTTTTAAGGTAATGGGGCACCTAACTTCCTTGTGTGCACGTTACAAATCCTCGCTAATTTTGTCTCTTAGGTTTGTCTGCAGAGAAGAGGGAAGAGAGTAAGAAAGTTGGGTGTTTCCATGACTACTTGTGTTGTTTTGGAGAATTTCCAGCCCTAAGTCCATGAAATGGTGTTAGCTGCTTTAGCTGTCTCTCTTGCCTTGTCAGTTAAAGAGAAGTATGGGAGGACGTGGTTTGGGAAGAAATCATCTCAGTCATAGAAATTATACTAGAAGAAAGAAACTATTTGTCCCTCATTCTTTAAATTAGCTTACTTAGACTACTGAATGACCTCTGCCTTGGTAATGTTTCCTTAGATGAAAAATCTTTCTATTTTTCTTAGGGACATTTGGAACAAAGTGGTTAATGCTGCCCACCTGGCAGTACACAGGGTTGTTGATAATAAATTGTTGGTGACACTTTGAAAAAGAATTGCTTTGTGCTTCCATTTAAAAAAAGTATATCAGGAGGAGTGTGTGTGTTCCTGCATTTGTCTGTATATTGATATATATTTATAGGCACACTTTTGTTTTTGTTTTTTTTGAAAGGTACTCAGTTTAACAACAGTAAAAAGCAAATCATTTAGCGCTGAATTTTGATATGCTACTAAGCATAATGTGTGAAACGCAGATTATGTGAAGTCCTTGGAGGAAAGCATGAATGCATGCAAAGATTTCCTAGCTTTGTTGCAAACCTGAAATGGTCCTGATGTTTAGTTAAATTTGTGATTATTATTTATTTTTTTCCCCTGAGCAAAGCAGAACCTGGATTAATTGCTGCTGATTATTTCAGTGTTAGAAATCATGTGCCCAGCATGTTGCACTCTTTATGTGCTATCACTGCTGCATAAAGATTTAGATAAAATAGGCCTTGAAAACAGGAATGGAAGAAGAGCTGCTGCTTCTAAAACAATGAGGGCTACAAAAATTATTATTATTATCTTGTGTATTAAAAGTCCATAATTTATCAAGGCCTCTGTATCTTTTGAAATTAGAAAAGGAGAGTTTGAACAAGGAGATATTCCTTTGGTTTGGCTAAAGGAAACTCCATTACAATTAAAAACCAAATTACTATTTTGACTCCTTTAAATATTGGAGAGGGGATATTTTAAGAGGAAGGGGGAAATACTGTCTTGATTCAGGCAGGACAGAAGGTTCCTACAGATAACATCTCTCAGGAGCAAGTGAGCTGTTTGCCAAGTATCCTGCCTCTTCCTCTGAGGCACTGAATATTCTTCTCTGGAATTCTCTGTATCGTTGGGGTGGGAAGTTTGAAGGTGTGGAATGCCTACAGCCTTCTAACGAAGGATCCAGAGATGATCTAATTCTTGAAAGCAGGATGAGCAAGACTGAGATGGACTCATTTCCTTCCTGCATCAGTTTTCCTGCATCAGTTTGAGCACTGCCTTCTCCCTCAGATAAGGGTGGATAATGGTAGAATTAACATTTGGTCCTACAGATGATTTTCTGCAAAGTACTGGCAGCTTTCGTCTTCCCAGATGAACATGAATCCAATAGTATAATTATCCTTACCCATGTTGCAGTTCTGTGGGAACTGATTGACAACCTTTAATACTGCTTGCTACCTGAACAGCAAAGAGACTGCTTTCTTTCAGCAGAACATGACAGCCAGCTGGGGAGTCTTGTCATTTTATCTGGCCCCACCTGCCACAGGGTCGCAGGTGGGAACAGATACGGAATGTTTTAGCTGCTTATATATTCAGCTCTAAAAGAGGGAAGGTCACCTAGCCCTAAGTCATAGATAGAAAACTCAGTTTGCATGTTATTTGATAATTTCTTCCCATTAACCAGAAGCCTGCAAAATCACAGTGGCATAACAGATGCATTTTACCTTGACAACCAAGTCATAACGCAGCAATACTGAATGGAGTCCAAAGTACTATCTGGTCATTGAATATGCTGAGCACATGCATAAATAACATTCTATTCCATTTCCTGATTTCCAGCTGGGACTCCTGGTTGATGATATTGCATTGAAACTCCCTTGGGGGTTTTCACTTGGGGAAGCTGTTGCACAAGCATCAAGTAGATGCAGTTACAGCCATAGGCAGATGAATGCCTGAGTACTTTTGAGAAATGGGTTTCCAAATTCTGGGGGCATTCAGACCCTGCACATGTCAATATAATGATCCCAGATAAAACATAAATGGAAGATGACAAGTATAGAAAAGTCAGGAATAATTGTATATTTGTTGTGGATGGAGATGGACAGGAAGATTGACTTATGATTTGAAACAGATCAGTTAGAAAATGAATGCATAGCAACAGAAAGAATCTCCACTGAATTTACCAGCAACATAAAATGATCTGTGAATGTTGTGTGTATGCTAGCTGTCTTTTCAGTCAGTATATGACACTCACTGCTTTGTTTAGTACCTCAGCACTTGGCAGGAAAGAAATAAGAATATTTATATATTGACTGAAAGGAAATGACCCTTTAAAGTTAATATAACCATAACTTCAGCACAGCTGTGAGGATTGTAAATAATAACGTAGAGTGTTTTCCCTCTTGCTCATCTAAACAATTTAGATTATTTCAGCACTGTTCTGCATTTCCTTTCATTTTGGACTTCTCTGGCTTGGACTAGTCTTGATTCCTACAGTGGAGTAAAATATACAGTGAGATATGCCATACATATTCTTGTAACATAGCAAACCATGGTGGCTATTTCTTAGTAACTCTTGAATTGATGTCACAGTGCATAATGTATGGTGATTAATGCAGTAATTTTCATTCAATTATTTATTGATAAATTCGTCTTAATTGGTAGGTGGAAGACAAAAACTCAAGTAGTGTAGGTTCATTTCCTATGTTCAGTTTTGCCTATCCTCTCAGCAGAATGCTGATGGGATGGTAAAGAAAAGATAGGAACAAACTGTGATTGCAGTATAAATAAGAAGAATTACATTGTGATGGCAACTACTTTGAATCACAGAATCATCAAGGTTGGAAGAGACCTCAAAGATCATCAAGTCTAACCACAGACCCCGTGACTAAACCATGGCACCAAGTGCCACGTCCAATCCCTTCCCAAACATCTCCAGGGATGGTGACTCCACCACCTCCCTGGGCACCACATTCCAATGGTGAATTACTCTCTCAGTGAAGAACTTTCTCCTCACCTCGAGCCTAAACTTCTCCTGGCGCAGCTTGAGACTGTGTCCTCTTGTTCTGGTGCTGATTGCCTGAGAGAAGAGACCAACCCCCTCCTGGCTACAACCACCCTTCAGGTAGTTGTAGACAGCAATAAGGGCTCAGGGTCCTTGTGCAAATGGCCCTGTCATTAATAGCTTATTATCTATAGAGATAAAAACTAGGAGAAAGACAGAGGCAAGCAAAAAAGGCACCTTGGTGTCCTGATGTCCAATGCCCAGAAAGCCAGTCCAAACTTTACAGTCAGAATAGTTTTTCTGTCTGCAGACAGAGCTGTCAAATTATGTGAAAGGTTGTTCATGAGAAAATATAAATGAGAGCATAAAGACAAGAAAGTAAAAAAACAAAACCATTTTCCTATTTAAAAAGCAGTATGGAAATGAAATTATAGACATATTTGTTTTGAGTTGTGCATTCTCTTTTGGCACAGTCTCAATATAGCAGTAAAGTAATATTTCCTTCAACTCATACAGAGTCACAGAATGTTAGGGGTTGAAAAGGACCTTGAAAGATCATCCAGTCCAACCCCTCTGCCAGAGCAGGATCACCTAGAGCAGGTCACAGAGGAGCGCATCCAGGTGGCTTTTGAATGTCTCCAGTGAAAAGATTCCACAACCTCTCTGGGTAGCCTGTTCCAGGGATCTGTCATCCTCAGTGAAAAAGTTTTTCCTTATGTTCATGTGGAACCCCCAGTGCTCCAGCTTTCACCCTTTGCCTCTTTTCCTGTCATTGGATGTCACTGAGATGAGCCTGGCTCCATCCTCCTGACACTTGCCCTTCATGTCTTTATAAACACGAATGAGGTCACTCCTCATTCTCCTCTTAAGAGTCCCAGCTCCCTCAGCCTTTTCTCAAAGCTTATGTAGAAATAACATGACCACACTTTGTATGCTCCATGTGGGAGTTATTCTCCATATGAGAATGATTCTTAACCTGTCCAATGGTTTAACCTTTCTGTTTTTATATCCAAACTGGAGAGAGAGCAATTTTTGAGCTATAGAAAAAGATGCTGCGCACATTAAAGGAACATGCTTCAGTGACTTTTTTTTTCACTGTCTTTATTGTCTGAGATGATAGCTGATATGCAGTTTTGAGCTGTGTGTTGCACATTAGGGAATGCTATTTCCCCCTCCCCCCCCAAAGATGCCATGAAAACAATTTCTGGAAAAAAAAATCCTGGGCTCTTCCACTTAAAATTCTCGACCTGCTCAATGTCAGAGGCTTTTCCAGTTGCATTAGGAGAAAATATTCCACTTGAATCTGACTTGTATGGTGGTTGCTGTGATTTTTACATCCTGTGGTTTTATTTTTGCTGGGCATTTTGTTGTTGCAAACTGCAGTAAAATGCAAGCTATTTTTTTTTCCATGCTTTGGTCAGGAGTGTGAAGATATATGGTCTCTAATGTCAGAACGACACACTGGGCTAGTTGCTTAGGTGAATTAACAAACCTGCAGTCAGGATAATTGAATTTATACTGTGCCATAAAAAGCACATGCTGTAGGGAAATGGAAGCCCAAGAGGTTTATGTATGACTTGCCAGATTTATTTAGTTATTTAACCACCTGAGCAGTCCTTTAAGTAAGGGGTAATCCCAGCTCTCAACCTAAGAGAAGAAAAGCAGTTTTAAAATCCTTATAAACAAAAAACCACCAGCAGAGGTTTGTGGTTTTGGACCACCAAGAAGCCTGTGGTAGAACCAGTGTAATGCTTGAACTGTAGGGTAATCACTTCAAGAAGTCAGGAGTACACAGACCGTGTCACTAGTGGACCAGTCTGATCTTGTTCTAGTCCTGCCTCCTTGGAGGTCTCAAAGATAAATACTTCTATATGAGGTTTAGATTGGTAGCCTGAATCATCTGTGGAAGGAAACCACCAGAGTACAGCATAGTCAGATGGGTAAAAGATGTAAAGGATTTATCTAAACCAAGTAAGCTCTGAGTTCATTTAACCAGTAAAATAGGATCCGCACTAGAAAGATTTCCCAGCTTTAATTATGTTTGGATTAATTAAAGTAGTAAAACTTCCTAATGTAGATGAGCTCTTGTTCATCTCGCTTCTTTGCTTCCAGCAGGCAGTCTAGTGGATTTACAGTGGAATTTAGACACCCTTATTTTGTCATTTTGCATACAGTGTAGAAGGTTCCTAAAGACTTCACCCAGCCTTGTGGTAACTTCTGCCTTGGCATTTTCATTTCATGGCTGCACACTCATTATAAACCAGCTCACACTACAAATCTTGGAAGCACATTATTTTAGGCTCTGTGGCTTTCAGGCATGGAAAGGTTTTATTAGCAAATTTGGTGCAATCAGCTTTACACTTGAAATAGTCTTATTTATCCTCTGATGATGACCCCTAGATATCTGGTATGCAAACACCTGCTCACATACCTCTTCTACTGTAACAGAATTTGCATTCTGTCCACAACAGCAATTTTACTGAGGCAGTGAATATGATAGGTGGTCCTGACATACAGGGTCAGTGGTGTCAGCATACTTATAATGGCTTCTTCTTTTCAGGTTGGTTTTTGGTGGGGTTTTGGGTTCATTTTTTTTCTTTTTTCCCCCTGTTCTGTCCTGAATATAGAGGTTTTGAAAAAGATAACAGTAGTCAGATAGGTTGGTAAGAGGAGAGTGCAAGACAGAAAAAGACAGTAATGCGTTCTCCTACATAGGAGGATGTACTAGAAAGAACTAGAACAGGTTTGTGAAGCGGCCTTGCAGTCTGGATTTGCTCATCTTCAGTGGGCTGCTGTTTTCCTGCTTACCATCATACTTAAAGGCTCTGAGCAGTTAGGAGAATGCAAAATGACATTTTTGCTGCACCTTGTCGTATCACTTGAGTAGCACAAAATCAATTTTCAGGTCATGGCTTGGTACTGAATCAGTCTGTGTGTCTCTCTGGAAAGGCTTCCAATTTCCCTAAAATACAGGCATTAGGGCAGGAATGGCAAGCCCAAGAGCTCTAAGGGTCTGATTAAGGTCTACAAATAATAAAACTGGATTCAAACCAGAAAAATTTGAAATCAGTGATTCTCTTTTACTTGGACCTTTGGGACACACATTTTGGATATTTCAAAGAATATTTTCTCTACCATGATGAAAACTTTGATCTTCTACTCCTTCAAGGAGTATAGTTAACGCTTTCACAAAGTATTCTGTTCAGAGACTCAATAAGCTACAACAGCCTTTCTCATAAGCCATTAAACTATGCAAAATTATTGAAGCATTAAAACAGTCTTATAAATTTGTAACAGCAGAATGTGTACTATGAAGTGCTACCAATCAAAATAAGTATTTCTGCAATTTAATGGTACAAAATGAGCCAGTTTGAAAAGCTGAAATTATTAGCCTAACTAAGCTCTAGGTTTTGTGCCGCGTGACAATGGAAGAGACAAACAGAACTCCGCCCTATGCTATTTTGCTGCTGCTGCAAACCTGTGGACTTCTTCATAGTGAGTTATAAAGTTTATGCCTGTTCTGATTTATGGTATAGTTCCTAAGGCTATACTAGGTCACTGGAGTGCTTAATATATGTATGTATTTGTCTGAGTTAATGGCAATCTGCTGGGAAATAAATCAGAAGGTGAGATCCTGGATGGTTGTAGACCTTTGCAGGGTGATATTGCTGGATTAAGAGTTTACTGGGTTTAGTTTAGTTGCAATTGCTGGTTGTGTGATTGTCTCTCAGTGAAAATGTCATTAAATCATGTATTGATTTAAAAACAAAAGAAAACCTAACAAACCAACCCAACAAAACAACAAAACCACTTCTTGGTAAATATAAGTGGATTTAAAGGACAGTGCATTAAGTATTAATGTATCTGCGCCTCACCGGACCCAGGAGAATCATAACTGATTTGCAGGATAGAGAAGCTCAGGGTTTTTACCTCCTTGGGGAGCACCATAGATTTCTCCCTGGGAAAGATGCAATCACAGAAAGTACTCAGAGCCAAACTTAATTCCATGAGCAGGCGAGTGAACCCATGTCATATTCAGGTTTCTATTACAAATGGTTTCTCTCAGTTAGAAGCATATGTGCCTGGTGTTGCTGGCAGGAGTTAAAGGTACTACAATATTACAGCTTCAGCCAGCAAAAATGAAGAGTAAATCCAGCCAAGCCGCTGCCATGAGATCTGCAAAAACATGCAAAGCTAGTTTGTATTTTTTAATAGCAGAGTCCCCAGTATTGATGATACACAGCTTTAGAATATGGGAAATCTTTCTCATTACGAGAACGTGGACAGCCTTGTATCACCACTGAATGGATTTTTAGAGGCAATGAGCACTATTTTTAGGCTTGAGTTCATAAATAAAATGGGACAAAAGGTCAGTCTGGCACATATGGCTCATTTGCTGTTAAGCTGTACAAAGAACCTCGTAATAGCTGGTGTTTATAATAGCTGAAAAACCGATGGATGAGTGGGTACAGAGAATTGACTCGGTAATATGAATGTTGGATTTGAATGTTATTGAAAACAATTATCATTATTTGAATCACTAAACTATATTTACATGTTTTGAGTTTTCCCTTTGGGACAATTCCCTGGTTTTCTATCACACATCACTGGCTGGTAGATACTGTGCCGCAGTTAATAGCTCTGCACTACATGGCAAGATTATTTCAAGTACCTGAATGCAGCAGCAGCGAAACCCATCATGGGTTGTAGCTGTGGTCAAATCAATACATTTATATGAAATGAGGAGAAAATTAATGTTGTGCTGTGAATAGCTCTAGTTAGAAAAATGCCTCTTGTAAGATGGAGCAGGCTTAATAGTCTGCAGCAAAAACACAGAAGTAAAGAGCATTGTGCAAGCAAGGAACATAAAGGAGCTTTGGTATGCTATCAAAATCCCATGCATCCCTCTAAGGAGAAGCAGGATTTACTCCATGATATGTTCTTCTTAAGGCAATAGAATAACACCTAAAAATAGATAAATATCTAGAGGGAAAACCAGCAAAGCAACATCTGGGTTGGAATCGACCTTTTTGTAATCATCTCTCTGTCCCCTGGATAAAAACTAAGCCTGATGAGGAAAAGCAAGAGGAGGGAGGGAAGCTGCCCACAGTTGAAGGCACAGACATCTGACTGCAGGGAGCTTGCCAAAGTTTGGCAAAGCCCTGAGTTTCTGTGGCAAGGACTACTCATGGCTAATTCCTTTAAGCCCAAGTGATATTCATGATTTATGGGTTTGTTTCTCCAGGTGGAGGTGGTGTAGATAGCTACAAAACAGAGGGACCAATGAGGACAGGAGAGGCTGTTTGTGTAGACGATTGAGAGGTCACCTGGGTGAAAAGCCTGGGAAGTGGCTGCTGATAGAGGTGAAGACTCTGGGAATATGAGATTGAAAAACAAAAAGCAATATAGGAAGAGTAACTGGGCATCACTGCCTCCCTTAACAGATACAATCCAAGAAAGAGAAACACTGCCCGAAATACTCGGGGCTAAGAGTAACTCTTAAATATCAAAACCAGCATGAACTGAGAGATGAAATGCTGTGCAGCAGCACTTGCTGTGAGGGGAAAAACTGCTACTGGTATTTTCATTTGTATCTTGCCTTTCTTCTCCTGACTTGTGTGACCATATCTTTTGACATACACATTCATTTTTTTTTTTTTTTTGCCTGATATGTTATTTTAAGTTTCATGCAGGGTTTGGGTTTTTTTTTTTTTTGTATCACTAGTAATAGAATTTCTCTACTGCAAACAAAAAGAAGTCTGTGTTGAGCTCAGGTGTGTTAACAGCCTGCTATTCCTGACAGGGTGAAGTCTTGAGCATCCTTTTATAACTGCTTTAGTAAGTACTTAGCAGGGCAGACCTTGCCTCTGCAGTAGGAAACATCTTTTGTTTCTTCAGTCTTGTGATGGATGCTGTCAACAGTGGACCCCTGCAAGCTAAGAAAACAATTCTTTCTCATACCACAATCATCAGAGCACTCTAAGGTAGTGCTGCTGCCTTAATTTAGACATCTGCAGTACAGACATCTCTAGCTGAGCAGGGCATACAGAGTACTTTTATAGTCCATGGAGAGAAATAGGAAATGATTTGTCTTATTCTACAGTAAATGTCTAAAGTGCCATATAAGTCATGCTTTAGAAATGCCTATGTCTCTCCAAGGACTATTAAGATATTGTCCATAACTAGTTCAAGACTTCTGAATTTACCCTTCTCTAGGCAGGTGAGATGAGATGCTTTGCCTGGCACTCAAGCTTAAACAGTGAGGCAGCTGCTGGCACTGCAGACAGCACCTAAGCCAGGTGTGCCCAGCTGCTGTCAGTTCAACACTGCCCTCCCACTAGATCCTTTCCTGCATTTTCTGCTTCAGCTTCCCTGGAGGTCACTACCTCCAGGTCTGCTTGCCCCTCTCCTAGCTTGTCATGCAGCTCTTGGTCTTCTCCCTGAGAGAACCTATGTGTAGGGAAATTTATTGCTATCCCTTTAGGTATAGGGTCCCTGTCTACCTACTTTGACCCAAGGATTTATACCCCATATCCAATGATCATGCATAATGGGCCATCCCTAGGATATGATCCACTTCACAGGACTTGATTGTGCTCAGTAAACTTTTATCTACCAGCTTTTTAATAAACTCAGAAGACTTCTCACCGTTTAGCTCAACTCCAAGTTTAGCCATAAAGGACAACTTCCTTCTCATTGCCTAGCCTTAAGCACTCTGTTTCCATCTCAGTCCCAAGGTGTTTATCTTAAGTTTATTTATAGAGGAGATAAGTGCTGAGCTTGGTTTTCTGTTTCCTTGCACCACACAGTCATTTACACAGGATCCCAACTGCTCCACAGTCAAAATGAGGACTCAAGACAGAAATTGTTCGCCAGATTAAATTCTAATTTGCATTTAATTCTGGTTGAAGTGCCCCTCCTTCTATTTTCACTCTGTTTCAGTATTGCTTTAGGCTTTCCTCTGTCCTGCTTTTGTTTTGTGGATTTGTTTCTTGATTGCAATGTGATTTCAATAATATCTGCAATTGCTGAAGTTTCAGTAGACAACTACGTGAACTGAGGAGCTGGACAGATGGCTCAAGCATCTGATATTCAGCTTACTGTGCTGAAATGATGTAGCCATCAGGGTTTGAAGTGTTACTGTGGGAATGCATTTCCAAAGGCTAGAAGCTTTACAGAGTGATGCTCCTGCCAGGGTTGTAGTGACATTAGCTTGTAAGAGAGCAAAAGTGGCAAAAAGGGTCAGCCTTAAAAAAATCTGTAATGTGAAAAAAGGGCTCTTTGCCTATGCACTGCACTAAGAGCATCAAAGCTATAATGAGCCTCTGTTTTTGGAACAAAACAAAACTGTTATAAAATAACTTTCATCATAGACTTCAAATTGAAATAAAATCTTTCTCTTTCCTCTCTCTGGAAAGACTTTTCTGTGGCTTTCAGAAAAGGAGAATGGTTTGGCAGCTAAGAATTGTGATGCCATTTCAACAGGATCCACATGTGTTCAGGTTTCTGTTAGGTAACTAAATGGCTCAAGCATCTTACATGAAGCTTATAGTGTTGAAATGATGTAGACATTGACCTCAGAGCAGCACAATTAAAATTTAAACCAATATATGTAACTTATGGTTTGAGCAGGCTGAGGACATGTTAGCTACCACACTATCAGAAGGAATTCCTTACATGGTCGCGTACAACAGCATACCCACAGCAGCAGAGAGTCAATGTGAGCCCCAGTCTCATTCCACCCCCATCATATGTAGCCCTGCCCTGTTATGCTGCACTGCCATAGCTTCTTTTGCAGGCAAAAAGAATATATGCACATTGTCGCATGGCATGTTTCAGAAGAGGAGTTCACTGGAGTTTGTTCCCTGCAGGTTCTGCCAGCCTCTGTCTTCTGCTTCTCATTTGACAGCCAGTTTCTGTTAAGCATACACTGAGATGGGTCCTACTTAATCCAGTGTTGTGTAGACATAGTGAAGGGGCAGCTGCTGCTTAAGGAAAGATGCTTGAAAGCACTGAAAATGTCTAGTATCAAGATTGCAATAGTGATATATCAAAGGAGCTTCATCTGCTCTCTTAATTCTCTGCCTTTGCTAGTTTTTCATCCCATGTAGGTTTTCCTTGTTTTCATGGGGCTCTGTTGAAAGTCATCCAAGATTAATGGGTGCAAGCTTTTGAGCCAGTCTGTAACTAATGTCTAAACTGCATCCTTGGCTTCCCCTTAGGTAACATTTCATTCAACCTCTCATATGATCTGTTCAGCAGAGGGGAAAAATAATAAACATGGCCCTAACACTGTGGATCAACTGGAAAACCTGCCAGTGACTTCAGTAGAAGGTTTTTCTTGAGTAGAGAATTTATCTAATTGGATGCATGTCCATAACCATGGTAACTGGGCACTTGTGTAGAAAATGACCTGTATACTCAAGTGTTTCACACATACACTGGATTCTTTCCTCTTCCCCCCACTTCCCCCTTCTTTATTTGTATGATCTAAGAATTACTTATTTTTTTCTGTGAGAGTTATATGAAATGGAGAATAGGGCCTGTGCTTGCTTTACATAGAGTAATTCCCTAGGGTAAATATGTTTACCATTTATCATCTGTTCACATACATAATGCATATGTGTAGCTGAGTTGGCTAGCAGATCAAAAGTTGTTTTTTTAATTTTCAACCTTTCAGCTGAAAAGATTCATAAATATAAACCACATCTGCAGATGTAACATCTCAAGTGCTGTGTATGTTCAAACCCCTCCAGCAGCTGGGCTTCATATTCCAGGCCATGTGAAATTACGTTCTTTTTCTGAACTACTAAGGAGCATCACAGGAGCTCCTGGATGTGATGGCCCATGTGAAACAGGCATGGCTCATGAGAAGTAAACATGAGACAAGATAACATCTAAACATTGGTGGGATTTATTGTGGTGGTTTGAGTTTTTTTTTTAACCAGAAATTAGAAATTGCTGTTTTTCTGAAATCTACCCTGTCAAAAGACTGGAGCAAAGGGTATAAAGTGTACTCTTGATTCCTCATTTCTGACAGTGTTCTTCAACAACAAAAGAAGGGCTGTCCGTGAAGGTCATTCACAAACAGACCTGAATGTCTCTGAGTGCCACATGGTGTCAATGAAAGTATAAGTAACAGGAAAGGGAAAAGAGGAAAAAAAATAATAGTCTGAGTGTTCCATTTTCTCCTAAATGTATTTTTCTTGTAGTGTTTTATCCTGCATTTGGTATGTCTCATCACTGGGCAATATTTGAGAATCTGTACATTTATTCTGGAACTTGGAGGGTAGCTGAGATCTCTGAAAAAAATCTCTCTCTCTAGACTATAACCTTCACAGTAATTGCTTGGTCACAGAAAAAGCTACGGAGAGGAAAAGGTCTGTCTGTCTGCTGAAGCTTTGCCACATCTCTCAGCCAGTGCAACCCATGTTACTGTGATTTCAAAGAAATGTTGTGACCAAGCGTCTTTAGGCAAGATGTCCAGCTGTGCTTGCCATTTTTTATTCTTTCTAAGCAGCAGTTCCTTTGCAGAACTTGTAGCTGGAAGGAAATGTTTAAATTCCAGAATGAATCACACTTGAGTAAAGCAGGAATATACAGGGGCACTGCTCGGGACAGGGACTGGAATGTATGAGCTTCATTTTCACAGCGAAAAAAGTCCTTTGGTGGCTAAATGCATTTGTGAATCAGGGGTGTAGACAAATCCTAGCCCTGATCATATAAGATGGTAGTGATTTCTGTCTCAAGAAATGTGAACCAACAACCTGCTGTTGTGTTCTGTTAGCTGCAGTTTCCTACTGCTTAGAAAGTGCTGCCTCTCTTTCTGAACCATGGAAATTAGCAGCAAAACCACTCCTGCTGAAATGAATCAAAAGTTCATTCCTGTATTCTTTTATTCATTTTCCTTGAGAGTATTGTGTGTTGCTGATGCAAATGCTCTCTGTTTCAAAAGCCTCCTTCTTTGCCACATGTACTCATCAAAGGTCCAGAAGTGCCCAGGCTTCAGATATTATGCCTTGTCTGAAGAGCAGTTGCAGTCAAAAAGTAATTACACACGAATGACAATAATTTGTTCAAGAGAGCAGCTCCTTGGTAAACTTTGAAGTGTATCTGCTTACTTTGCCTAACAGGCAGAATATGTTGGGTTTTTTTTTGTCTGCTGTTATTGAGAAAGAACTGATATAGGGTATGTGCACTTCCCCTCTACCCTGTCTGTCATTATCAGAACTATCAGTGATGTTTTAACTACATTCACTGGCAAAGAGAAGACAGCACGTTATTGCATACTGCTGGAAACTCTTCAGAAGGGCTGTCTTCATAATGTTACACAGTAGATACTTGTGTCAATCAGTATCTCTTACAGCCTCCAAAATGCACTAGGTTACATGCTTGATTCACCCACATTCCTAGGACTGCTAATTTCTTTTTCCAGTTTCCTTTATCATTAGCATAATATATATATATGTGTGTGTCTGTGTATGTATGTATATATGTGTGTGTCTGTGTATATATGTAGATATATAAAATAAAAGGCTACATGTCCCAGTGTTAAAATAGCAACATTTTTCTCCTAAGATGTCTTTTGGTAAGTATTTTTGCCCAGATATCCACAGATCAACAAGAGATTGGTGAGGGAATCATGGCACAGCCTAAAGAGAATCAGGACAAACCCTTCAAAAGGGTGCATGGGCAGTGTGTGTTGTGCAGTAGCAGAAGAGAGGGCAGAGGTGCTAAAGGTAGCACCATCTCAGGCTGCTGTGTCCTCATGGTACATGCACTGCCTGTTTGAGAACCTGGCTGTCCCAAATCATCACTGGAAGTCAGCATAGTGCCATGCCTAGATTAAGAATTGTTTCTTCTCAGTTTATCAGTTTAGGCACAGTGCTGAGCAAAGGCAGCTGCTCTGCTGTGTCACTACCAGAGCTGGCAGCTTGTCTAGTGACTTGGTGTCTTGTCACTGCACTTTATTGCTCCAAAGTGTTTTTGTGTGTCAAGGTCCTTTTTTGAAAGGAAAGTTATGCAATTCTGACAGAAATTTAATTGAGAGTCAAAGGGACATAGTATACAAGAAAGGGGACAAGGTTATAAGGTAGTTATCAAAGATCTTTAGGAATTTAATCAAGTTTCTGTTAGGCTTTAAAAATTTTGGTGTATTGACTTCTATTGATTTCAGAGCCTACATTATAAAGTCTTGTCAGAAGCCATCACAATCTGTTGCAAGTGAAGATGCTTTTGAAAGTCAGATGTTTGTATTAGTAGTCTCTGCCATCTTCACCTCTGTAAAACAACACACTTCACTGACATGACCAGACTTGCATGTGGTTAAAATGCAATCTGAGTATAGCTCCTGGATAAAGCAGGTTGTTGTGGTGTTAGGGTTTTTTTGTTTGCTTGTTGTCATATACTTGTTTCAAACATTTGAGTGGCTACATTGGGATTATTTGCCACATTAGGATTAAATAATAAGAGGTGGTAGTTTTGTATTGTATGACAGCATGAGTTCTATGCAGGGCCCACTGACCTTTGGTCAAAGCTCTGCATTTCTTAAAATCTCTTTCCTAGCAAATGGATATTGCATACATGAGAGATGGTGAGGTGCAGGCTTCATCTCAGTGAGAGAGCTGCAATCTCTGACTCATCAGAGAGGATGACAAAATTCACTAGAACCAGCAGCATAGGTCAGCCATGCCAACAAAGACAGACATGAGCAAGAGGGAAAACTGTGAGCTGTATCATTGAATCACAGGGCTTGGGAAACTGTTTCTGGCATAATGCAACCTTTGTGTCACATTTTGCCTGAGACTGCAGGTAAAGTTAAACTGTTGCCCCAAATTCCATGACAAAATCATGCAGTGGTCTCTAGTGGAGACTTGATAGGGTGCTTGGTTGCATGGTTTAGTTGATTAGGTGGTGTTGGATGATAGGTTGGACATGATGATCTTGAAGGTCTGGTCTGGTCTATTCTATTCTATTCTATTCTATTCTATTCTATTCTATTCTATTCTATTCTATTCTATTCTATTCTATTCTATTCTATTCTATTCTACTAATGTATGGAAAGACATCTCTGTAAGATGCCTAGTGCAAATGCTGTTCCAGGATGCAGAAAGCCAAGTTCTTTGGTTTCCCCAATATTACAAGTGAAGGAAAAAATAATGCAGCTGAATTGTGAACTTCAACAATGTCAGCATGTTCTCACCATTGCATTCACATTAATTAGTCTGCATATTATTATTTAACAGCACACTTCTCTAGATGAATTCACTAATGTACTTTTTGGCTCCCACTATGTAGACTACCTCTGCTTCAAAAGTAAGCTATTAAATGATAGAAAAGGGGGGGGAAGATTTGTGGAGAGACACACCAAAGTGTTCACATTTTAATAGGAGCACATAAAGACTTTAAGTTTCCTGAAGAAATCTCTTCCTGCTTACTATGCAAAAGTCTTTCTTCCTATCTCATGTGCAGGCAGGCAGCAAAACAAATAAAGAAACAGAATATCAATCCAGAGGAGGAGTGAATGTTCATGAACCTGAGAAGTGAGTGAGATGAATGAATGGTTCCAACCTGATTGTTTTAGCATAAATTAAGACACTGTTCACAGTCCAGAACAGGAACAGGGAAATATGCTGAGTGTAGATCCTTACAGCTGCTCTCTTTGTACTGAGCACTCAGGTTATGAGCCACAGTTAGTCTTCCTTGCTTGCTTCTACTGCATCTCTTTCGCAACCACAGTTATTATTGAACTTGAACTACATCATGTTTGGATTAAAACACATTCATGTTTTCATAAGCATCAAAAATTGAGAAAATCCTCTTGGTCAGGAGTTCAAATGTGGAATATGATACTGTAGTTTTGGCCTTAACTTCATGATTTTATTTTTTTCCATAGCTGCAGAGCTCAGCCTGATTCTGTGGGCTGGAATAGGGACATAGAGCTCAGTCTTGCTCTCAGGGGCAAAGAACTTGGTGTTACAAATACTTTGTAATACAACTGGAACGGACAACCTGAAATGTTTTATCAGTTAGATAACTGAATAATTTGGGGTCATTCCAAGAAGCATAATGACTTTTCTCTTTTCTTGCCCTTATTCAATTTTCTGTTACAAAGGAACAAAGAACTGCTCTATTGTACATTGTGGGGTATAAATATAGCTGTAAAAATGGGGAAATGCAGTATAAATGTAGAAAGAAAGTCCAAGCCTTCTTATCAGGCTTATGGGGTAAGAAAAAGACAAACTTCTTAGTGAAGTAATTGTTGAATGATGACTATTTCTGTTTGTCAAACCTCTTGGTAGGTAACAGCATTAGCATTGGGAGAACTTGCCTGTTCTGAAGGCTGATGCTCAGTTTAACTAAACATAGCATGAGAGATAAAGGTTACCTCTTTATATCAGCAAGATTGTCTTTTAAATATGAACCTAAAACTTTGCTCTTTAATACCTTTTACAAATAGCTTGCAGACAAGAGTCAACAGCCACTCATGGATGAGACAGTGAAAGCCAAGCTTAAATATGAGAATCTGCCAATATGTTACTGGCAATGAGATTAAGCAAATATGGATACAGTTCTGTTTAGGGATGAACATGAAACCGCCTGATGTCATTTGCATGATGTCATTCAATAGATTGCAATCATGCTTTAGGTGAAACAACTGTTGAAGCTTCTTTTCTGGCTGTGTTTTGAAACCAGAGTTGCAAATGCTGGTTTAGAATACAAGAAGCATTAATCTTATTCTTTGCCAGAGGATAAAAAGTTCATGAATGAATTGATACCCATCAAATATGGTGATTTAAGTCATAAAAGAGTGAATGAAGCAAGAATGTAAGGCTTCCCCTACAAAGAAAATTAAGCATTTAGCCAGTTAGAATCACATGAGAAGTGTTGTATTGATTCAGTTAGTCCTGTAGAATGTAATTTTTTTGATATTGATGTTTTTACACTGTAGTTATATTAGCACATGCAGGCTGAGGGCAGGGTGAATTGCATGGATGCCAAGAGAATAGAAATGTTCATTGCACACCTGTGGTGCCAACCATGAACAATTCACTGACATGACTTTGTCAGCCCAGTAAGTATTTCAGACACTACACATGTGGCCTAAGTCTTGGTGATACTTTGAGGGAAAAAAAAAACCTGTGATGTAACACTGGGGAGAAGACAGCTGCCTAAGTATTCATTGTCATTGATTTCATTCAGGGCTTGAAAGGTGCTGGGAAGACAGTATCATTTTCTAACCTAAATAACTGGTCTTGGTCTTGAGTTGTTATATACTTCCTTAGGACAAAAAGTGCAGAAGGTTACCCAGTAGTCATGATATCAGGTACAAAATTAATTGACTCATTAATTTTAAGCAGCTGTGTTGCCTGTGAAGGTCTTGTACTCTAAAGACAATAATACCTCTTGCTCACAGCCATAAATAGGCATTTACCACCCACTGCTGCAGGGCAGACTTTCCTTTAGTAGCACTGAAAATGTATTTGGAGGAATTTTTTTGACCATTTGAAGACAAAATGCAGGCAACCTTCTAGCCACAGAGGTGGTGTCAGAGAGGTAAGTCCCTTGCTCCCCAGTATCTGCACATTTTAAACTGGAATTTGCTTTAGTTGACCTGAAAAATATTGGTTTGCCATTATTGCCCAACTGTGACACTAGTTATTAACATTATCTCATTAGAGTAGATAAAGGCAACTGCTCTTTCTAATTATTATTATTATATTATCCACAAATTTGAGCCTTACTTGGAATCATTCCTGTTAATCCCAGTACTGCAATACTGAGCATTCTTGCATTAAGTGCTCTGGGAGTTCAGCTTTCAGCTTCCAATAGTAGCATGCTCTGTAATGCACATTTTCTTGCTTGATATGTCTGTAATTTTGTTCTCCTTGACAACAAAAACCCAAACACTGACATCAGAATATTCTGCACTATATGAAATGAGAATAGATGAAATTTTCATGCAACCTTATCTTTTTTATTCATTTATGGTAAGTAATAGTCACAGAGATGATCCAAAAATACATTTGCTCATCACTTTAAAGTCTGTCTTAAGTTTACATGGAGCTATCTTTGCCAGCTTTACTCCAACTAGTGTGGGATTGGATTAAGACTGTGCAAGCTAGCCCCTCCAAACCCTACTGCAATGAGCTCTTGTACTTTGTGTTGTGTATATTTAGAATAATTTGGTTTGTTAGCTCTAGTGCATCCATCCACAGAACCCACAGTTGCAGTCTGATGGCAGTATGAATATAAGCATGTTTATGCAGTTGTGATTCTATGGGGTCTAATAAGGAGGAGTCTAATAAGAATTGTTTGCCTCTTTATTTCTGTTATGATGCCCAAAACCTCTGTTGTAGGGATTTGTGTGCATTTCTTGGTTGCTGCCATTCATCTCAGAGATCTTTACACTGTTCTTAAACAAAACAAACCTAAACCTGCAGGAGTTAACAAGTTCCATAGTAACACCCACAAAAGAGGAACGAGATAGATCGGGCATATGCTATCCAGTGCTCTATCACTTCCACGGTGCTTGAAGGGTGAAACACAGAGACAGGAAGAAACTAGAAGGAAAGAGTGAGTTGCAGAGCATTTCCTAGGTAGTTGAAAGTCAACTGTAGGACACAAAGCCTCTTGAGATGAAGCAATAACAAAAACCCAGAGATTTTTTTTTCCCTCCTCTTCTCTTCCTTAGGCTGTGCCTTTTATGCTTCAGATCTTGAGATACACAACACGTAATCTGGTGTGTGGGAGGCAAAGGCTCCATGATTGAGCTGCCAATTTAAGTTATATATTGCCCATAAATTCTTATTTTCTGGGGCTTATCATCTTCATTAAAAATCACTTTGAGCTGAAAATTTCTATTATTTTATCATCTCAAAGCTGGCTGTTTATGCCTGTGGAAAAATCCACTTTATACTTCCTGAGTTTTTAAGCTTCTATTGAACCTTTTTTAAAAAGGAATCCCCTTTCAAATATTTTAAAAGAAGAAACCACAAATAACTTCTTCCCTCCCTCCCTCCTCCCCCCGCCAAGTTTCTCTTTTTTGAAGTATTCTGGATCAAATTATGAGCTGTACTGTGGAAATCAATAACTTTTTGAAGTTCCCCAAAACCACAGTCTGCTGAGACTGCTGTAAAACCACTCATTGGGTAATGATGGCCAGACACCAGCAATTATACAATTTAGTTCTGAGTTTTAATTATGCAATTGCAGCAAACTATGTTGATTGAATTCTTAGAATGTTTAATGGTGTTAAGGAAAATATTATGATGCTTTTGCCCGTGTTCTTCAGAAGTACTTTGAAATGACACCAGAATTCTCACGCTTTCACTCCCCTTCCTTGTATCTTTTACTGCTCATTAATGGTGTGGGAATCTTGTGCAAAAAACAACACACCCTACAACAACAGCCAAACCAAAAACAAAACAAATAGAGGTTGTAGACAGTCTCTTCTCCCAGGCAGCCAGCACCAGAACAAGAAGACACAGTCTCAGGCTGCACCAGGGGAGGTTTAGGCTGGATGTTAGGAAGAAGTTCTTTATAGAGAGAGTGATTGCCCATTGGAATGGGCTGCCTGGGGAGGTGGTGGAGTCACCTTCATTGGAGGTGTTCAGGAGGAGACTTGATGGGGTGCTTGGTGCCATGGTTTAGTTGATTAGGTAGGTTGGATTGGTTGATAGGTTGGACGTGATGATCTTGAAGGTCTCTTCCAACCTGGTTTATTCTATAAAACAAAAAACCCCACACAAAATAAAACAATGAAATAAAAAACCAAAACCCCCAAATGAAATGAGTTTGTGAAGACACAGTGCATATTGGATCCAATTTCCACATCTGTATCCTCCTGTGAGTACTAATTTCCATCTTCCTGCTTTAAAACTTGATGCAGGCCAGACAGAATCATAGAAACAACAAGGTTGGAAAAGATCTCAAAGATCATCAAGTCCAACCTGCCACCCACGACCTCATGACTACTAGACCATGGCACCAAGTGCCACGTCCAATACCCCTCCTGAACACCTCCTGGGATGGCGACTCCACCACCTCCCTGGGCAGCCCATTCAAATGGCTAACAACTCTCTCTGCAAAGAACTTTCTCCTCATCTCCAGCCTAAACCTCCCCTGGTGCAGTTTGAGACTGTGTCCTCTTGTTCTGGTGCTGGTTGCCTGGGAGAAGAGACCAACCCCCTCCTGGCTGCAACCACCATTCAGGTAGCTGTAGACAGCAATAAGGTCTTGGCACTTTGCATCATCATACAGATCCTGCAGAACAAGTACATAAAAACTTAGTATGTAACAGTAAAGAGTGAAACGTTTAAGGCACTGCACAAAGTGTTGAGATGGCCTCCTCTGGCTTATCGTTGCATTTCTATTCATTTATTTTCAAAACAGGTGAGCTAAAATCAGAAGAGGAGCGATAGAAGATTAGTAATATACTTAGGAGAATGCAAATTGATCATACAGAGGGAAGCTAGGGAGGAGCTGTGTCATTGATTCTCACAGAATGAAGTCTGAATAGGAACATCATTGCTATACATAAATTAAAATAGAGGGGGAAAGAAGGATAATGGTGATCCAACATACGGCCTCAATGCATGTACTTAAATAAACTCTACTCCAATTACTTATTGTCTGAAAACAAGATAGGTCATCTGAAATTACTTTTAGTGATACATCATGAATGCCTATGGTTTGCAAGCGCATTCAATAGCGAGTTTGTAACTAAATACTAACACGGAATTTCATTCCTTGAAGATCAGTGCATAGGTCTTGGCTGCATTAAGAGCAGAGTTCCCACTTAATGTAATTACTGCATCTTCTGAATTGAGAGATATTAATATGCTGATCTCTTTGGGACAGGATCTGTCATTTTGCTATTTTATTGGACACTATCTATCATGCTGGTTTATCTACCAGTGAGGGGGAAGACCCCAAGACATTCATGAATCCATGATTAGAAAACCATTGATAAACCTGCTGTAAAGTAAACCATGAGATCTTGATCTTCCAGTTCTGCTGACTAACAAGAAATCTGTCTCTCCATATTCCAGATTTTTCTTCTGCCTCTTGTTTGTATGCCTGTTCATGTTTTCTGCTGGTGGATTTTTATTTTGTTGGCTTTGTTGCAATGACAAGACAGTGACATCTGCTGACCACTTCTGCCCATTCATTTTATTCCTTGCTGCTTTGCCATAAAGCAGTTACCCTAAATTCTGGTAATTCCTGCGGGGAAAAAACCCCTATTAATAAACAGATCAATTCTTTTCAGAAAGAAAGAACCCAGCAAGTCCCATAAAGTGTATATGAACATAACTTTAGCCTAGTGTGCTGGAGAACTGAATTTTAAGTGATTACTTGTCTGTGTAGCTGTCTGCCCATTGCCATGAAGCTGCTTGCAGTCAGGTCCTACACTGATCATCTGGGCAGGGAGCTGCATCATTTATGTCTGCTGAGTGCTTGGCCTGAGCTGTTGACTGTCCACAGACATATAGGGTTGTGTGTTATTTTTAGACTTGGAGGAAGCAATCATTGAAATAAGTTGCTGACTTCTCTATATACTTCTTAAAAACAAAGCAAACCAAAAACCAAACACAAAAAAACCAAACAAACACCACCTAAAACAAAACACAAAACCCACAACCAACCAAACAAATAAAACCCAACAGAGCAAAAAACCTCCCAACTCCTTAACCTAATCTGCTGCCACAGCTTTATTGTGGGGTTTTTTTATTTTCTCTAACTGGGCTGCTGGCAGGACTCCTGCTAATAGCCTGATGGCTCAGCATGCTACACTCTTTGGACCTATTAATTTCATAAACAGTGCTTCTCCTCCCTTTAAGCTTTTAAGGGCATGTCTGTACTCAGACTCTAGCGTCACAATGCTGCGGCTGTATCTCTGCTACATCACACTACTGCTTTAGCTCTCAGATGTTCCTGGGCTTGTACTGATGATACTGGAAAGTAGGTTGAACTTATCCAAAGATGCATGAATAAGAAAGAAATTAAGAGCAAAAAAAGGACAGAGCTGCCTCATTAATCAGCTGAGTTTCCTGCATTGTCCTGTAAGGAGCTGAGGATAAATGTATTATGCCATTATTCTCCTTGGTAACACAGTATCACCAAGGTTGGAAGAGACCTCAAAGATTGAGTCCAACCTGTCATTACAGACCTCATGACTAGACCATGGCACCAAGTGCCACGTCCAGTCCCCTCTTGAACACCTTCAGGGACAGTGACTCCACCACCTCCCTGGGCAGCCCATTCCAATGACGAATGACTCTCTCAGTGAAGAACTTTCTCCTCACCTTGAGCCTAAGCTTCCCCTGGCACAGCTTGAGACTGTGTCCTCTCATTCTGGTGCTGGTTGCTAGAGAGAAGAGCCCAACCGCTTCCTGGCTACAACCACCCTTCAGGTAGTTGTAGGCAGCAATGAGCTCTCCCCTGAGCCTCCTCCTCTCCTGGCTAAACAATCCCAGCTCCCTCAGCCTCTCCTCATAGGGCTTGTGCTCAAGGCCTCTCACCAGTCTACCAGTGCTCTCTGCTGCCATTCTGAGAAGCAGTTACCTTATGTTTTACTGTCTTATCCATGTTTCCTTGGCTCCTCTGTTTGTAGCCTGCCTGTGGAAGGACAGAGGAGGCACTGAGTATATCCTCTCTGCTCGTCCTAGGGAAAGGAACCAAATGTCCTGTGGTTTCCCCTCAGGTGATCACCTAATCTGCTTCATGGCAGTGCTGCTTCCCAGGGTAAACTTACTGATGAAGCAAGAACTTGTCACAGAAAAATGTTTTACAATCTTGATCTTGTAGATTGTGTTAAATACTTTAGTAAAGCTTTGAAAACCAAATTTTTAATTCTGAGATCCAATACTTTCCTGATTTTGAGTAGAGGGGAAATACTGTCTTTAGAGGGATAGATTTTTTTAGGCAGATGACAATTTGGGAATATGAGTATGGGAAAAGGGAAATAAATTTCATAACTGGGTTATAAACAGAGACAACATGATTCCTCTGTGTGATTAGAGTTTGCAGAAAGAATCAAACTACCTTGGTGTGCTCTGGGAAGCAGAAAAAATTGCTTTCTCTGTGCTTAAAACAAACCAACAACCAACCTTAAACTAAAAAACCCCAAACCCAACAATAAACAACACAGACAAAACCCTTTATAATTGCAAAGTGTACATTAATGAAGTCAAGTTAAAATGAATTCTGTGCCCCAAAGAGCTGGTCAGTACTGGAGTCCAGGAATGCTAAAGCACCACTGTATGAAGTTGGTATCTCAGATACTTAAGGCAACACTCATTGCATCATTCTCCCTTAGCTCACTCAATGACAGAACCATTTTCTTTACTTCTTTTGTAAGAGGAGCCATAGTTCTTAGGAAAATGAGTTGTTTTGAGCTCCTTTGAGCAGGAGGAGAGAATGAGTAGATACATCAGTGAGGCGTATCTGTGGCTTTGTACTGGAGAGAGAAGCTACAATGCTCCTTTGCCTTCCACTCCAGTTTCAGGCCTTTTCTCTCAGCTGATGGATGTACCTCCACATATTTGTTAAACTGTACAAACCCTGCCCTGGAGAGGAGCTCAGAATCCCCACACAGCCACAGCCCTTAGGTTTCTGCTTGAGCATCCCGAGGCTCCTGCCCACAGCAGCACAGTGGCCCTGGGGACCCTTTGGGGCACTGGTAGGATGAATCTTGGACTTCTCCATTCTAGGGCCACCTGTTTAATACACACGCACACAAAACACTTCCTTCTTTTTCTGCTCTCAGAGCCCAGCCAGGCAGGTTGCCCAGATCACAAGATTTTCCTTCTTCCTGTGTCTTCTTTCATCTGCCATTCTATCCTATTACCTGGAAATACATTTAAATTATCATAAATTACTAATCTGTGCTATTAGTATCTTCATGGAGTGAATAAAACTTCACAGCATTTATTGAGTCTAATTTCTTTGTGTATTGGCTCTTTCTATATTCCAGCTCCTGCAGGGCTTAATAGATATGCAAATTATGTGTGATCCATTTTGGAAGTAAGCTTTAATTATTAATGTTGTTATAAAACAATTAGAATAATTTTTGGAGGTGCTACAGATATTTTAAGTTGATGTCGTTTTCCTAACAGTACTGCTGGGCATAAATAAAAGTGGTTATTGCACTCTTCTGACCTGATGGGAGTAACCTGGCAAGCATTACCCTTGCAAGGTTTTTCTTCAATCTTCTTATTTTTGCCATCATCTGAGCAAGGATGGATTTTTTCCATAATATCATTAAAAAACATTCATAAACAATAATGTTTTCCTTATTGTAAATGATATGGTTTAAATTACATTTAAAGAATCTGAAAGTAATATATCCCAGAGCTACATGCTGTCACTTGAGAGAAGAAAATCAAAATTGCCTTTGAATTTGCTATGACTTCAGTACTACTTGTAATGGCAGCTGAAGTTGCTGTTGAGAAAATTGAGTCCCTAAGCACCTTGAGGTACAATACTTGTGTGTGTGTGTATACGTGTATGTAATTTCCTCAGCCTCCCGAGTACTTTTAAAGCTTAACTTTCTCATTCAGGTGTCCCTCATCCCCTCAGCCTTGTGAGCATTTTAATGCTGTACTTTCCAAATATTACTATTGCAGATGCAGCTGAACCTTTTAATTTGTTTTGAGTGTTATTTTGCAGTGGTTAATGCTATAAAGCCAAATCACAATGCATGTTCATAGGAACTAATTGTTCCTAATGATTTCCTTCTCAAATATATTTTTCCTTTCTATGAATGGAATAGGAAATGGGAAAACATCTCAAAGTTTACACAGATCTTATAGTTCTAAATTGTATGAAAAGGTCTTTCTATTACACCTTTGCTAGGTTATGCTTTTTTGTCCCCCCTCTTCTTGACCCTTGTCCTGTTCCTACAGCCTGTGGGTGTGGAAGCATTTGCTGACCACCTACCCAACAGATCTGACAGGAGCTGTTTGACATTTTGGCTGTGTTAGTGTTCTGATCAAGGTTGCTTTGAAAGCGTAGAAGGCGATCTGGTTTTCTCATAAAATAATCAGCCTGTTTGGGAGATGAAGATACTAAAATAATGAGGAACTAAAGTCTCTCATAGTGTGCTTTCATTTAACAGAACAACAGCTTTTATATATTGGTAGCTTTGCTGTCAAATAAGTGACAGATGATCTCAAATGAAAAACAGTGAGGGACAGAAGGGATCATCTAGAGAAAGGTACTTGAGAACAGAAGAAATGAAAAATTGACTGCTCAAAGATGAAAGATGTCAAAAATACCTGCCCAGCAGTTAGTAACTAAAGGTGCCAGGAAGTCAGGAGGTTTAGTATCTAAGACATTATTTAGTATCAGTTTGATGAAGTAGGGTTGCATAGTGAGAGTGCTGCTACTTCCTCTGCAGTGTTTTTCTACAAAACAGTAGTTTAAAAGCCCTATATTCTTGGTTGGATGGTCTTTTATTAGATCTTGTGCAGTTTAAATGTGCAATTTAAATGTGAACCCAAATCACCAAGTATGGAATATCTTCGAAAATAAAGGCTTGGAAAGGTAGAGTAGTAATATAGCAATAAACTTTGTGACTTTCAATAGTAGAGAACTTGACAGCAGAATGTGTGCCTCCCCACAGAGGGAACACAACTCACTTGGACGGCCTTTCCTTGTGCTGTTCCACCTCAAATAGAGCCCTGGGGAAGTATAAAGGGAGGGGCACACCAGAACCAAAGGGTTCAGCATTGTGAATTCCCAGCAAAAGGAAATATGTTCTTGAAAAAAATAAAAGAAAAAGAAGTGGACATGCTGCAGTGGTAACTGATGCAGAGAAACAACAGAATCAGCTCTGATTTCATGCTGGGAATGATGCTGATCTCATGCACTTTTGAGGAGGGCTGGAAAGCTCTGAAGAATCTGCTGTGATTGCAGAATGAAGCCTCTGAAAAGTGTTTGAT
Organism: Picus viridis; assembly: GCA_033816785.1. Taxonomy (NCBI): domain Eukaryota; kingdom Metazoa; phylum Chordata; class Aves; order Piciformes; family Picidae; genus Picus; species Picus viridis. The sequence continues at coordinate 5,793,640 of CM066595.1, forward strand.
TGGCACAGATGGCATCATCCCTAAATGACAGAGCAATCTTCTTTAACCCTTCTATCATATGATAACCTCATTCCATTGTTATCTAGCATAGAAAGCTGGTGATGTATTAAGGGTTTTGATTTACTTTTTCAGAAGTTAGCAGAAATCTGATGGCATAAAAATTAAGCCTTTAAGCGTTTCCCAGCCTACTGTATTTTAATTTCTTTCGGTTCTCCCCTGTAGCAGGGGATATGGTAAACACTGAAATCAGTAGGTCCTGTGAAAAAGAAAATGCCTAAGTGAAGGTGGTGATTAGAGGAGTATTTAGAATAATTATGAACAGACAGATGGCAAAACCAAATACAAACATCTACATATTTGCAAACAAAGGCACTGTGTGTCAGTGGTGCCACTGGAATGACCATCAACCCTTTTGGAAAGATTTAATTGTGATTCACAAAGCAAAAAGACAACCTGTTGCTGGGGCCTCAGTTCAGCAAAACAATTCCAGGGTATCTTAAGCTCAGTGTTAGTGTAGGTTAATATGCAAACATTAATGCCCAGATCTTTTCCATTTACAAACAAATGCAAACATCTGTCTCAAATGGTACTTTAAACCTGGACTAATAGGGGAAGAGGCAACCACAAGTCTTAATTCCTCTGGGAATAGCAGCCTGCCAAGTCTTGCATGAGGAGGCAAAATTAATCATTCACGTCCAAATGTGTGACTTGTATCTTCTTTCTTACAAGGAGATAAGCACTTTCCCTGCAACAGACTGGAAAACAAACATTGCCTGAGGCAAGTTGCTCCTCTTCTTGAGGCACAGCTCTATCTACAAAACAAAATGAAGCAAGCAGAAAGGAAATACTGACTTGTAGTTCATTGCAATATAGTTTCTTCCTAACACACAGCTGGCCAGGACAAGAAATTCATGCTCACCATGTTAACACTCTGTGAATACAGTCTTGTGTTTCATAAAGACTGATGAATATGAGGTTCTTAAATCCAAACCAGGATTCAGGCTGACTCAGGATGGATTATGCCCATTAGTCTTCATTCCAAACTGTGCAGAAATGTCACTGATCTCTGTCCCTCTAATTCAATAAATCATAAGACGTTGCACTACGAGGATGTGAAAACATTCAATGATTTCAGGTCTTTTCTTCTCATATCTGTTGTGATAGGGAAAAAAAATTACTCAGGTTCCTCTCAAAGTTGGAGGACTTGTCATAAGGTCATTCATCTGTTAGTAGTACAGTCTCAAAGTCTCCTGTGTGAAGAGGTAGACACAAAATAAGTTCTTTGAAGTCAGCCATCTGATCTTGTGCCTCACAGGGTATTTGAGAAAGAACATGTTGACAGTGTCAGCCCAAAGCATAAATTTTCTAGATTTCTAGGGCCCCCTGACTTCTAGTAGAAGCAGTTCTATCCTGAACCACAAGCTACACCTTTTTTATGCACTTATATAATTCCAGAGTGAAGTTTTCATTTTTTTTGAATTAAGTAACCAGACTGAACTCTAAACATTTTGAAGTGTATGATTGCTCTTTCCTCCCTCCTCAGCTGTGTTCACCCAGGCTTATTGTTAATGGATGTCTGGGGTTTTTGCAGAGCATTTGTTGTTCTCCCCAAAGGGCTGAAGACAAATATTTCAGTTGTACAGAGCTGGTAATATTGTGTGACTGGTAGTGACTTGAAAGGATGTCTGAGGACACAGAGGCTGACTGCAACTGCATATAACCTGCTGCATGGGCATTGCAATTGCTGCAGCATTTCATTCCATGTCCCTTCCTGCTCCCTAGGGAAAAGCCTTGCTCATGTTTAAAAATGCATATTACTGCTAGCCCAATGAATGATCTGGAAATATCAAATAAGAACTAATTTAGAAGTTACCATAAAAAAGTATCAAAAGACTGCAAAAAGGTTTAGGCTAGAAAAAAATAAATGCATCAGCTGAGTGGGGGAAGGCAGAGGGAAAACAATAGAAGTGTATTTGAAGGAACATACAAAAGGAGACATTAAAGCTTCTATAACAGGTTTTGTTTTGGCAAGGGAAATAGAACAGAATATGGGAAGAATGATGGAAGTGGATAATAATGATTTGAATGTTTTAAGCAGGTTAAGGGTTGTAATATTTTCCACTTGGAGTGAATGCAGACTTCATGTTATTCAAAAGCTTGGAAGTCCTTTTTCTTTAACCAGAAAGGACAGTAATAGATGTAGGTCAACCTGCTGGGTGGTTGGTTGAATGACAGAAATGAATTCAGCAGGACAGTAAAATACCTTGTCAATTTATATATATATTATCCTTTTTTTTTTTCAACTCTGTGCAGTGTTCCATTGCTGTTTGGAGATGTTGATGGTTGGGGTATTTCCCACCCAGTTTTACTGCCATCCAGAAGGTGCCATTTCTCTCATTCCATTAACAGAGATTGCAACCCTGTTCTAGTAAAATAAGATAAACTGATTTATGGAGCTATGACAGAGACCATTTTTCATGCTCAAACTGGCAGTTATAGGCAATTTTGATGACGCATTGGAATCTACCTAGCTATAAAAGGCTCTTCCCAGTTCAATAAGTGTTGAAGCTACGTTGAGGCATTTGCTATTGCAAAAAATCACTTTATTAGACTGTTTCATAGCTCTTTTATTCCAGTATAAATTCCCTTGACTTTCCTAGAGAAAACTGTCATCCTCAACAATTTGAAGACATTGATGGCATATGTGGTCATAATTTGCCCTCTAATGCCAATCCAGAGAGATAATACCTAGTCATCACACTTAATTGCTTTTTTTCCTACAGGAATGCTTATGAGGATGGGTGTACAATGTGGCCTGCTAATGTGGATTGCTTGTTTCCATGGCCTCTTTCCGCCAAAACTATCATAATGAGGTAAATTGTTGACCAGAAAAACCATAAAGGGTGATTATATTCTGGCAGACAGGTACTCTACCCAACTATTTGTGTGATTCAATGCCACTTGCTTTTGGTAAAAGGCCAGGTGCAGTGCAATCTGGCAACCTTGTGGAGGGGGTTGGAATTGAAAGCTAATAAAGAAACCTTAAATAAGTAAAGAATCCATCTAGAACGGAACACACTCAGCTCCTTTTCATATAGGAGTTACGTGAAATTACTCCATGTTGTAAAAGTTAAATGGCCTTCTCCTGGCTTTGGCACGAGTCACAGTGTGTATTGTGCAGAGCACACGCTGCAGTGAGCAGGACAGCCCGTGGAGGCAGCACTGCCAAAGAGCTCTCCGTGGGACAATATCTCGCTTTTCCAGGTGGCTCTGGCAATCTCTTCCTGACAGTCCCCAGCCCTGAACCCCTGCCCTTATTCACAAATGGGCTTTGAAAAGTCATGCAGCACCACATCATTTTTTTTTTTTTCCTGTCTGCACATACACCCAAAAAAAAGTCTAGGTTGATAATCAATAATATATGAGCTGCTTCAAGAATATGTTAATACTAATGTCAACATGAGGAAAAGCACACAATAAAAGAGAATATATCTTTGTGCCATTCCTGTCCTTGTACGTTTGGGCATTGCACTGCAATGTTTATGAGCATGAGGTCTGTTCTAAAACCATACAGCAACGTGTGCCACCACAATTCATCAGTTACTACCCACACAAATACTCTTTGCTAGAAATTAATCTCTTTTTCTTAGATACACAGTTAGAGGTACAAAGCAAGGAAGATTTGGAGAAGTAGGTTAGCAAATGGGAGCTATATTAGGGTCCCTTCCAGCCCCTAACATTCTATGATTCTGTGATGAATTCTCTCATAGAATAGGTAGGGGAAAGGGAAAAATTCAGATACTACATGTAATGTCTAGAGATAAAGAAAATGTTTGACAATATATGAGAATCCAGGTGAAAAAAAGGGGTTGCTTTTTTCTTCACTATTTATGCTATTTCACAGATTTTTTTTTATCCTGTTATTGCTATAGTGATGGTATTTCTCTGTCTCTGAATTGTCATCTTTTTTGTCACTGAGATCTATTTACTACCTGGGCCCAATTCTACCTAACATCTGTTGAATAATGGGCCTTTTTTTCCTTTTTTTTTTTTTTTTCCCATCCTCATGCAAGAGCTTTGCTGGAATGGTATCAGTGCCCTATCTCTCACTTGAACATGGCTCTTCAAAAGCAATGGGAGCCCTCTCACTCATTCCAGAGTATTTAAAAGACCTCTTAAATTAAGGCCAACATTGTCTCTTGAACTGTTTTAGAAAACTGGCAGGAGAAAGATTGAAATGAGGTCTGTGCTGTTTTAATTAGAACAGAATGGAATAGAATAGACCAGGTTGGAAGAGATCTTCAAGATCATTGCATCCAACCCATCATCCAACACCATCTAATCAACTAAACCATTCAACCAAGCACCCCATCAAGTCTCCTCCTAAACACCTCCAGTGATGGCAACTCTACCACCTCCCTGGGCAGCACATTCCAAAGGCCAATCATTCTCTGAAGAATTTCTTCCTAACATCCAGTCTAAACCTCCCCTGGTGCAGCTTGAGACTGTGTCCTCTTGTTCTGGTGCTGGTTGCCTGGGAGAAGAGACCAACATCTGCCTGTCTACCACCTCCCTTCAGGTAGTTGTAGAGAGCAATAAGGTCTGCCCTGAGCTTCCTCTTCTCCAGGCTAAGCAACCCCAGCTCCTTCAGCCTCTCCTCATAGGGCTTGTGCTCCAAACCCCTCACTGTAGACCTTCCTCATCTTATGTGATCTTACATTTAGAATTTGGCTGAAATGGAAACGCTGCAAGGGAATGGAACGGGGGCTGGGGTCTGAGCATGACTCATCATTTATAGCACATACCAGGATGTAGTGTGTGTGATTAGGGCAGAGGCATTTCTCTTAATGTGGAAGGCTTTTTATGGAGTTTCATAATCCGTGTGAAGGAGTTCTCTAATAGTGGGCAGATAATTATAATCGTAATAACAGCATAACATAAAAGCATCGTCTTTTCTCAGGCATCATGGGCATTTCATTTTCATCTTTTTACAAAATCAAAGCTATTTGCCTTGCTGGAGGGAGAGGAAAAAAATTGAAGAGAAAAAAAAAAAAAGAGGATAATGAAGGGCAAAGTTTTAAGATAAGCAAGTTTTATGACAAAAAATGGTTTGATAATGATTATCCACATTAACCCTACTTTGAATGAATTGCCAGGAAGTAGTATAAAAAAGAACAGTCTAGGGGTATGTGATGGGTTGAGGCAGCCCCCCTCCCCACCAGGGGCAGAAATGACTCTGACAAACAGATTGCAAAAGTGATGGAAAGTTTAAATAGAAAACAGTGAATGTGTACAGAGAACCAGAAACAGTGACAAAAGAAACCCCAAAGCAGACCTAGAAACATCCTATCATCCCCACCTGAGGGTGCACCCAAGCCCCCCAGGGCTCCTTTCCCCCCCCGCTAGGCTAGTCTCAGCTGGACAGACCTGAGACCGCCCATCCCCCTGGCCTTGGGCCTAGCCAGGCCCAAGGCTGGGAGATGTCTCCCCAGTTACCAGGTGCCGATGAGGGGAAGAAAGAGGAAGTGCTAGACCCTGCTCTAGATTTTATAGCGGTGCAGAGGATTATGGTAGGAGATACCTGGTTTCCTGTGTCCACCCACTGGGCTGGACTTCTGGACACAGGAAACACACCACGTAGCAGAGGGCACCCGGCCCAAACCACCGCAGGGTATCACTTATAGACAAAAGAATAGTGCCTACGTGAGGGAGAAGTGAATCCAATATTTTCTCATCCACAGAATCCATAATCGTTGAATTTGTCTCCTTTAAATGGTGGTATTTCAAAGTAGGTTGGTTTGGCTGCCATCTCAGTACGGAGTGAATGACAACTGCCTTTGTGGCTCTGAAGATGTTCTCCAAGTTCCTTTCATCACTTAGCAGAGCATCCTCTATTTTCCCTTAGAAAAAGATAACTTTGAATTAAAACTCTGCCCTTTTAAGGATCAAAGTGTCTGTGCTCCAAAACTGGCCTCTGGTTCTGCAGGCTATGTAGGAAAAAGCCCAAAATGGACAGAAGATAACATATTCTTCTTTCTGACACTATCTTGTCTTAGCCTCTCATTGAGAGCCTCTCATGAGAGTGGTGAAGCCATGGAATGGGTTATCCAGGGAGGTGGTTGAGGCCCCGTCCCTGGAGGTGTTTAAGACCAGGCTGGATGAGGCTCTGGCCAGCCTGATCTAGTGTAGGGTGTCCCTGCCCATGGCAGGGGGTTGGAACTAGATGATCCTTGTGGTCCCTTCCAACCCCGACTGATTCTAAGATTCTATGATTGCCTTAACATCTCCAACAGACTTTATATTTTGCTGGAGAAAACCACATCCATGAAAATACAAGAAAATGCAAATATTATAATAGGATAGGTTGAGCTAATAAAGCAAATACTCTTCCACCCCCAATTCTCAGATAAACAATAATCTTGTCTTATCTCATTTATCTGCAAAATACAGTTACCGCTATTGCCAGTTACTCAGTGACAAGCTCCAGCTTGTCTGGAGTCCAGCTTGTATCAGGCTGGCAGTTGTGGATCGTGACTGTCATTTCTTTTCTATCAGTCTTGAAGGCTTGGTTTTTTTCCAACTGCTTTCTTATGAGGCTCACTGGTTTTTAAGCTTGAGCTAAACACCGCCCCATGCCTCTGCAGAAGCCACTGGCCATGGCAGTTGCACTTGGGACCTCAATGTTTAAAGGCATGTGCTGGCCAAGTTGATACCGCTGGGATTATCTTGTCTCCTGTGTGGGGCTCCATCTTCTCAAGGAGAGCAAATCATTGTATGGTTTGAGTTTACACTACATAAGAAATGGCTTTTAAAGATCACAAACAATTGTGACTCATCCACAAATTCATGTGGGGCTCAGAAACAAGGCACATGACATACTTTACAGCATAAATGTAAAAAGAATCACAAACAGCTCAGTTAGCTGCTAAAACTGCATATAAAACCACAGAGAAATGCTAATGCAATTTGGGCTCTTTTCTTCTTTTACATTACACTTTGTAATGGCATTTATGTACATACAACCCTTTGAGCAGGAATCAGTACATAAAGGATTGGACCTCAGGTCAAAGCAGATTCAAATGTTACACTGGCAAAGACCAGAAACCGGTTGAAGAATCAAGTTTTTAAGAAAATCAATGTGGGTATTCAAGAGTTGAGAATGTGATAGTTGGGAGAACGAAAAAATGAAAGTGTTTAATGGTTTAGCTGGGAAGTCACTCTCTGAACTCACTGTATTTTTATTGCTGATTTTTTATTCATATTAAAAGGGTGATTATCAAGTCATACAGTTCTTTTAAGCTCTGATTCAAAGTCCACAATATAAATCTGGTTATTCTTGCACTTATCTTTGCGTCAAACTCATAAGGACATTTTAAACATAGCTCTCACTGTATATTTCAAAGGCATCTTGACTTTTATCCACATTCATACATGGAAAACTAGCAATGAAAACTGACATGAACAAATTTGTGTGGTTCATCCACATATTTGTATAGAAATCCAGCTCTGCAAATCATAGGAGAACTCAGCCTGCTGTGGACCATGCTACAGCAGCAAGAGGAAAACTTCAGTTACCCTAAACAAGTAGTGGACTGTCTTAAGATCCTGATGAGGCCCTTTCTTTGAAAAGTCAGAGATCACTGTCATACCTGCTGCCAATGTTTTGTTTTATTTCAGATCTCTTGCAGAGTAAAGGTAGGAATTTATGATAATTTGTGCTTTCCATAGTAATGCAAAGTAATTAACAGTACTCAGCAACTGGTTAAGCAGATAAGTTCAGCTGGTTTTAGTTAGTATCATTGATAGTATAATAATTTTTCACAAAGAGATGGGCTAAAATTGAGTAAGTAATTTGCATGTCCCAGATATGGAACTCAATTTATGAAGAACTTTGAGAAGGACATCGAGACACTTGAACGTGTCCAGAGAAGGGCAACAAGGCTGGGGAGAGGCCTTGAGCACAAGTCCCATGAGGAGAGGCTGAGGGAGCTGGGATTGTTTAGCCTGGAGAAGAGGAGGCTCAGGGGGAGACCTCATTGCTCTCTACAACTACCTGAAGGGTGGTTGTAGCCAGGAAGGGTTGGCCTCTTCTCTCTAGCAACCAGCACCAGAACAAGGGAACACAGTGTCAAGCTGTGCCAGGGGAAGTTTAGGCTTGAGGCGAGGAGAAAGTTCTTCACCGAGAGAGTCATTTGCCATTGGAATGGGCTGCTCGGGGAGGTGGTGGAGTCACTGTCCCTGGAGGTGTTCAAGAGGGGACTGGATGTAGCACTTGGTGCCATGGTCTAGTCATGGGGTCTGTGGTGACAGGTTGGACTTGATGATCTTCGAGGTCTCTTCCCACCTTAGTGATACTGTGATACTGTGAACTTCATGTTTAAGAGCTCATAAAGTCAAAGTTTGAGCCAGAGGCTCCTGTGTTGAATCAAATAAAATGATTTGGTAACTTCAGAGAAGACAAGAAATAGAAGTGTCATTTAAAGTAAGAAACACACTAAAAAGCCCTATTTACCTGAAGACCCTAACAGACATTACATTAGATGGTGTTTTCAGCAATCTGATTTTTTCTGAACAGGAGGAGATGGCCTCTAACCCATGATTATAGAGAGCAATGTGCTCAGCTGACCAAAATTCCTCTTTTCCCTTGGATTTCAAGTGATGCCCATTCATTAAATATTGACAATGTTGTATACTCCAAAATGATGAGTATTTGTTTCCTTTCACTCTCATCTTGTTGCTTAAAACTCCTTTTCAGAGGAGGCTACCACTATTTTTAATTTTTTTTGGTTAATGAAAGTTACACAGTGTAATTAATACAAATAACACTTCACTTTGTGGTGTTTCTAGTAAAATAGGGGGTTGGTCTCTTCTCCCAGGCAACCAGCATCAGAACAAGAGCACACAGTCTCAAGCTGCACCAGGGGAAGTTTAGGCTGGAGGTGAGGAGAAAGTTCTTTACAGAGAGAGTTGTTAGCCATTGGAATGTGCTGCCCAGGGAGGTGGTGGAGTCCCCATCCCTGGAGGTGTTCAAGAGGGGATTGGGTGTGGCACTTGGTGCCATGGTTTAGTAGTCATGAGGTGTTGGGTGACAGGTTGGACTTGATGATCTTTGAGGTCTTTTCCAACCTTATTGACTCTATGATTCAACGATTCCATGTATCCATGTAAATCAGTATTACCACAGCTTCTTATTCCCATCTTCTGATGGCACAGGAAAGTATTTTGTCTGTGGAAGAATTCCCTATTGGTGATCACCAGACTCTCTGCTGGTCCAAATAACCTGATGCAAGGCACATGCTTTACTGGAATTCATCTATATTCCACATTGATTAAAATATCAATGTTTAACAATCACTGTTAATACAAGCATAGTGTTTCCATGTTCTGGGGATGAGCTTTTAATGTTTAGACTTAATGGCTCAGTGAATGTAACAGAGATTTCTAGGGACTAAGCTCATACATCTTTTCATAAAGGCTTATCAGCTACAATAGCTATAATAGTATTTTCTCCTTATTGTTTCCAAAGGGAATGTCAGTGTTGGAGAGCCTGTATCTAAATTTATTTTGGGTATTCTTGGTGTCTCCAAGTGTGTATGTTTTTGCTGCATGATGCTACTCTATTGTGATGGCAAAGACTTTTCCAAAGACTGGGGCCAGCTGTGTGTGTGTATCACCATCTCAAAGAATTTCCAGCTCTTATGTAAGGAGCAAAAAAATAGCTGGAAAAAAAAAAGGCTTGTTACCCTTCCTGTATGAGAGGGAAGTGAGGTATAGACAGTTTAATTCCTTTCATGGATCAGTGTGTGGGAGAGGTGGTGGTGACCTCAGATCCCCTGTAGTGCTATGATATAGGCCTTCCCTTCTTGTTCAATTTAATTTAGAATAAGTATTCATTTTTTAACTGTGCTTCTGTATAAATCATTTAGTAATAATCTGTCCTCTTGAAACCAAGGCTGTAACAATCAGCTGGATATGAATAACTGGTAATAAAAGATAGGAAAACCTGTTTCCCTATTAAAAACTCTTACTTTCTGAACCAATTCAACATTTTCCCTCTCCTGGTGAGGCAAAGATTTTTCTGGCTTTGAATGGATAGAAGAGTTTTGCTTTCAATAAAATTTCTCTTCCCAAAGATCAATAAGCAAAGCCCCATCTCATCATTACATTGTGCACATGAAGAAAGGAGTTCCTCCAGCAATTCACAAAACATCTGTAGCATGTTGTCAAACAGCCTGGGGCAAGGACATTGCCAGGCAGAGCTGGGTTCATTAGTATTACAAGCTTGAATACCTCTAATAATTAGCCAAGTCCCACTGGTGAAGTGTGGGTAGTCTAAAGCCACATCTCAATTACAGAACAGAAAGCCAGTTGCTGTTGCAAGGTGCAATATGTAGTCTGGAAATCTGTTTCCTCCAGGTGACTAATAAATCTGATGTCTTGGAGAGCATTGTATTTCCTTTCATCTTTTTGCACAAAAAGTTGATTCTAGTTATCATTGCTTTAATTTACTCTGAATCACATTAATAACTGGAAGGCATAGAACATAATATTTGGTCATTACTTTTTAAATGCAAGGAAGGGTTTTTAATTTTTTTTTTTCTCTCATTTTTCTTTTCCTTTCTATTTTGCCTGTTTTTTCCCTTTTTTTTAATCCTCCTCCCTCTCCTCCCTCTCCTCCCTCTCCTCCCTCTCCTCCCTCTCCTCCCTCTCCTCCCTCTCCTCCCTCTCCTCCCTCTCCTCCCTCTCCTCCCTCTCCTCCCTCTCCTCCCTCTCCTCCCTCTCCTCCCTCTCCTCCCTCTCCTCCCTCTCCTCCCTCTCCTCCCTCTCCTCCCTCTCCTCCCTCTCCTCCCTCTCCTCCCTCTCCTCCCTCTTTCCCATTGCCACCTGATCCCTTACCATCCTGGAATCAATTAATTCATTTCCTCTCCTGTGTCATTTTAAGGAGGAATACTTTTGGAAACCTTTAAGAACACTTTGTGGAGAAATTAAATTCAGTGAGAAATGGAGATCAGGAGACATATTTTCAAGTTCTGTAAGCACATTTTAAAACTAATCACCAAAAACACTGAGGGTCCTTAGAGGACTGGTCACAATACTTTCTGCTAGGGTAGGTATGTGCTGGAGATTTCTCCTCATGAAGTTTCAGGTCTCATTCCACATGGCAAAAGAACCCAAGAGGCCACAATGGACTTACATTTGTGATAGTTTAATTCTATTGAAGTCGAGGTGAGTTTTGCTAGGGACTTCAGTGGGGCTGAGATTTCACCTTCAGTTGTTGGAAGAGATGTTGTCTGCTTCCCACTTGAATGTCATCTATTCCTTCCTTGCCTTTAAGTTTGTTCTCTGATTAACTTTAAATCCAGGTTAGAGCTTCTCTACCCCGTGTTACAGAAGGCAGCAGTGACAGCTGTGGGCTGTTGCAGGGAGAATGGAAATTGGCTGCTTTCAAACCAAGACAGTAGTAAGGGGCTGGTTTCCAGACTAAACACTGGTTTTTAGACTAAACAACACCAGCATCCTAGATAATAAGCAACTTGTAATCATAGCATTTCAGTTAAACTCATCAAATCAAAGTGCCGTTAGGAGGCTGCAGAAACCTTTGAAAACATTTGTGATCTAAAGATGATCTCTAGGATTTTTCTTTCAATTCTAAATGTTTTTTAAGCTCCAGAGGCTAGTGTAACATTTAAGACTGGAGCATTTCCTTGCTTACTATGTGGACTAGCGTGTGATTAAAGCCATGTGCATGCTCCAGGCCCCTCACTGCTATTGAGTCTCAGGTGGCTGAGGGTCAGGCCAAATTGTAGAGACGCTTTTCTTTGAGCTCTTCATAGAATGACAATAAGGAGATTTATTAAAAAAAAAAAAAAAAAAAAATAAACAAGTCATGGGAGGCAGAAGCTGAAGGAAACTTTGACTCTAGAAGTAACCTATATGATATTAAATTGGATGGTTTCTGGTGAGTGAGGCTTGTGTGGTGTCTTGCTTAAAAGAGGACACAGTGTGTGAATTAGAGAAACTGAGAGAGGCAGGCATGAAAGGGGATTTATTCATGCTGTCTGTTATTCACTTTATTTCATGTTCCACTCCTTCAAAAGGTAAAGATTTACAAATACCTGACAAGGAAAATAAACAGAAGGATGAATAGTTCTGTGAGAGATTACGTTGCTGATAATATATATAAATGAATTTAGTACTTCAAAGAAATGTTAAAATCGTGCATCATAGAAGTGGAGCTGAAAATCCCAGCTCCATAAACAGTATCTGTGCTCTTCATTACTCCAGCCATGCAAGCTGATAGAGTTGGACAACTAAAGAGCAAAAAGATTTTTGCTGGAACTGAGTAGCTGGTACAAAATGCGGATCAAAAGCCCATACATTAATTTTTAAGCAGATATGTAAGGCCATTAACTTCAAGTATCTTGCACTGTTTCCTCTATTAATGCATCGTGTTATTTGCTTTAAGCTGCAAGAGGCTAGATTTATACTGGATATTAGGAAGAAATTCTTTACAGTGAGGGTGGCAAGACGCTGAAATGGGCTGTCCAGGGAGGTTGTGGATGCCCCTTCCCTGGAAGTGTTCAAAGCCAGGTTGGACAGGGCCTTTGAGAAACATAGTCTAGTGGAAGGTGTCCTTGCCCATGGCAGATGGGGTTGGAACTAGATGTTCTTTAAGCTTCCTTCCAACCCAAACCATTCTATGATTTGTCATTGGCTCTTTGCCCTTGTGTGTACATTCAGTATCAAAACCTGAAGTAGAGGTATGCTCTACTTAAAGAATTTCTACAGTTATATCATTCATGCACATAACATCACTAACTGTCTGTCATCTTGACAGATATAATAATTTACTTTTGATACATTTTATATTTAGGGGTCTGAATCTTGACTTCTCATCATTAGCTACTGACACTATTCCAGGCACAGAACTGTCATTGTTGTCGCTTTTACTTATATTTATACAATATAAGCCAAAAAAAGAAGCAGTGGAATTGGTAGGAATTTGTATGTTTTGTTTCATATTTGTATTTAAATGTATGATTAATACCTGTTTGCATTGTAAATCATAGCACTGACTAACTTCTTACATAGTCTATCTATCTGTATTTGTCTACTGCACTAAAAATAGCAAAGGAGCAATCAGTCTTTGGTATCAGTGATGTTTCAGGCCTAAAACAAAATTAGCATGACTTGTTTCTTTTCTCTCTCTGATAAGTACTGGCACTGCTACATCCAAAACCTCCTCAATGAGTTCTCTTGACATTTACTTCTGCCTGCAAAATAATCATATCAGAATATTTTTTTCTCTAAATATAGTAGCTGAGAAAAATGCCTGTTAGGCATTGCTGGAGGCATCATGGATTTTACAAGTGAGCCATACAGTCTTTTGGCAAAAATTTCAACCTATTCTTATCTCAGGTGGGAAAGGGTTACCTATAAATAATTCTTTCCCCCTTCTTCCTATTGCTTATAAGCCTTTAGCATCAACCAGCATGGCCAGAGAAGGACAAGTCTGGTGAAGCGTCTTAAGCAGAAGTCCTATGAGGAGCAGCTAAGGGAACTGAGGTTGTTCAGCCTGGGGAAAAGAAGGCTGAGGGCAGACCTCATTGCTCTCTACAGGAGAGTGGAAATGACATGAAGCTTCACTAGTGGAGATTTAGACTGGTTATTAGGAAAGATTTCTTCACCAAAAAGGTCATCAGGCACTGGAACAGGCTGTCCAGGGAAGTGATGGAATCACCATCCCTGGAGGTTTTAAAAAGACATTTGGATGAGGAGCTTAGGGACAGTTGTGTACAAGATGTTGGGTTATGGTTGGACTCAATGATGTTAAGGTCTTTTTCAACCAGGAGATTCTATTATTCATTTTCTAAGTCTACATAGTGCCCTCACAGGAGTTGGAAATTCAAATTTCCATCACATAATTTTTCTGTGTATTTTACACAAACCTTTAAAGAGCTCCAAATGAAATTGGACACATTTGTTCTCATGGAATTTCTCATCCTGCTGTCAACAAGCTGTGTACTATTATTTGGAAACTCCCTTCATATGGCCATTAATTTTGCCTAGTTAGGGTCAAAATAGTTAATTCCTTTCTCTGCTCACTCAGCTCTTCTCCTTTGTCTGCTCTGATGAGGAGGTTATTACATTTATCCATATGAAATATGAATTGTGAAAATATTGTTTTTATATTATCAAATTCATTAATAACCAATGAATCACTAACTTATATACATGTTCTAGTGCACGTTCGTGAAATACATTCCATAAGTGGTTTAGTATTATAATTAGAACTTAATTGAACTATCTACAGAATTATTTCCATTTATATAACACAGGGTGCAATTCCGCAGCTTGGCCACTAGATGGCGACCCGGGGGACGCTGTTGGCTTCTGGCTCTATACAGCACTGTCACAGTATTTCTATGCGTCAGAGATTACTCTGCTAGACGCGGATACTTTGAACTGAGTATTAGTGGCTGGAAAGCACGTGGAAGATACTCTGTAGCTGTTGGTTGTAGCAAGGTGGAGTTCCAGCAGACTTCTGTCACTGGACTGGTTCCTAGTCGATCTGGACGGCGGTGCTGGGTGGCTGTCTCCTCTCTTCGCAGCAGTGGAGAGGGAATAATGGAATCTAGGCTTAGCCCGTAAGCACAGTTGCCTTCAGGACTCGGCTGATTCCCTCCAGACAATAGGGATCAGTCCTGGTCAGGGTCTGCCCTCGGAGTTGGCTCGCACGGCAGGGCGGGGCAACGGTTGCCGATAGGTGGGCTCGGAGGTTTCCGATCGGACACAACAGCAGGCAGGGCTGCGGGGTCGGCCCGGCTACGACGATTCTCGGGGCTGATGTAAACAGCCTCGGGGAGAGAATGCAGCTGCGTCGAGCGGCGGCTTCTCGTCCATTTGGCCCAAAGGAATAGCGGGACGCTCGGAGTGGTCCCAGGTTTGGTGCAGTACAGGCACGAACAGTGCTTTAGTCTTCCCTGAGGTTTACAGGGCTAAGAGCGGCACACGTGGCAGCTCCTCTCCCGCAGTAGTGGGGTTAGGCAGATATATGGATCAATTCCCTTCTCCCCAGCAACTGGGCAGATCTTACCCTCGGGGGTTGGTCCAATCCTCCGGTGGCACGGTGGGCTCTCCCGGTCAGTGTGACTGGCTGTGGCGACGCTGGGCTTCTCGGGCTCAGTGAAGGTCCTCCCTCTGGAGATGATCCTCACGATTGCTTCTCACGATGCAGAGGCTTTCAGTATGAGTGCATGTATGATGGAAGCTAACAACAAGGAGCTCAATGGCAGAGGCTAATAGCTCGAGCGTTGTCCCCTCCAGCAAGGAGAGAGACAAAGTGCAAGAGAGAGCAACTCATTTACCAGCTGGGGTGATACTTCTAGATTCCTCGAGGCTGGGTTTGACCAATGGGCACTCTCATAAACAACTGGCTTCAGCCTATAGAAAGTGTGAAGCTAGAATTATGCCCATGCTTGGTATTTGCACGAGCACTGCATGTGCTGGGGCGTGCTGGCCTGGCTAAAGCCTTGGCTTTTGGCTTCCTCCTGAAGGAGAGGGAACTTGTCCACATGCTGGGACAAGATTCAATATTTGGGCATAATGTGCCTTCACCACATCCGCTCTGCTCTTGTCCTTTCTCCGCTCCGCTCTTGTCCTTTCTCCGCTCCGCTCTTGTCCTTTCTCCGCTCCCCTCTTGTCCTTTCTCCGCTCCCCTCTTTTCCCTTTTTTTCAGACTGAATGGCATTCTATCATCTGGCAGCTTAATCTTTGCTTTAATGAACAGTACCAACACATTAAAATGATGTGAAAATTACTACATTAACTTTAGAGAAAAAAAAAAAAAATCATTAGTACAAGAAGCACATTAAATTCCTCCCAGATATTTCAAATGTATAAATTCAGAAGTTGATTAGAAGTACTTCTGCAGAAATTGTTATTTTGGGTTATTTTGGGATATTTTCTACCCCTTTCCCAATTTACTCTAGCTTACTACGGCGTGTCAGAGAGAGGTTTATATATTCTGTACAGCTGCTGTAGGATCTTAATGCATCTAAGGATATATCTGAGGTTATAATTTATCAGTTAAAATACAAATAATGACAGTTGGAAGTTATTTTTAGCTGGAGGAACTATCACAACAGATTTATATATGGAATATTAACAATATATGTACATGTGTAAATGGACAGATGTCCTGAGTGCCACCAGTGCCACTGTTACCTGATTTTCCACTAAGACTTCACCTGTCTGTTGCAAAAGCATATGTGCCATTCTAAATGTTGAATTGCTTTGGTCTAATTTGCTGAAAACCTTTCAGGGCCATCCTGCAACTTAATTTAGTGCTGTGAATTGCATAAAATGAACCAGATTCAGCTGCATTGCTGGACTGTTTCAGGCTACTATTGCTACACAGAGCAGTTATACATCTGGTGTAGCTCAAAAATAACGTAAAGCATCCAGACCTGTGGGTGAAAGTCAAACAGTGTAATGTAATGTTGTAGGATACAGTATTCTTGGCTTTCCTCTCCTGCTGGCTCATCCCTGGATTTAGGAGCCAGTAGCTGTCAGGGGTCAGATTTGCAAAGTGGTAAGAACCTGAAGGCTCAGATAGGCAATTGCTGACATTTGCCAAGTGCCAAAATGTTTTAGCAGATGCCTAGCTCCTCATTGACATGCTGTCTGCCTGAATTACTTAGAAGGTTCTGCAAACCCAGCCAGACATATACCTTCACCTTTAGGTACCCAAAGGCTTGCCAATTTGGCCCTGATCCTATGAAGCAGTCTACCTGGTTGCAGCAAAAATGTTCATTCAAAACGTGTCTCGCAGAAATTAGAAACTGATGTGAAGAAAATCAGAAATCTTTCTGTCCCACTGCTTCTCATTTGTAAATCAGCCATTCTTGGTTCTCTGAGGCAAATGAACTGTCTTTTAGAGACCTTTCTGGCCCATCTAATATAATTATATAAAAAGCCCATGGCAGGCTGATCTTTCTCTGTTGTCTCTTCTCATTTTCCTTAGTTCCTGCATAAGTAATGTGTTCCTAGCTTCAGTTCTCATGGCTGAAACCACTTCATATAAGTCTTTCTGTGCCATTACCATATTTGTCCTGAACTTATTATTCTCTCTGAGGTTATTAGGCCTGAAGGGATCCTGACATCCTGAGCCACTGTTAAATTAGGTTAAAGGATTTCACTCTATTATTCTTTTAGTGAGTAAAATTATCAGATCTTTCCTAAATTATCACTCTGAACTAGAAGGATTCAAGACATGGAGGTCCACTGCCTTTCTTGCTCACTCAGCCCTTGATTTCTCTTGTCTGTCTCTTAATGTAATGGCTGGATGAAGCCCCCATTCATTCTTGTGGCATCTTGCAATGACTTCTTGCAGTGCCTCATAGCTGTCTACACTGCAGCAACTTGGCATGTAGCAAAAAGGAGTTTGCCCACACTGAGCAAATGCTTCCACCACCCCACAGAGTTCCAGAAAGGACTGCTCATCACAGGAGTCTGCACTGGGTGGCTGCTGTCATGTTGCAACATCACACCAACTAGCATATTTAAATGGCTCTGTCGTGGATAGATGTTAGCAAATCTGTCATATCATATAGCATACTGATTTTTCCCTCTAATTATCATCATACCTTTAGAAAAGCCATTGTCTGACACAGTGTTCATCCTTTTTATTTGCTGCAGACAGAGCAATTTCCCTTGATATTTCACCATCTGGGAATCCTTCTCTTCTCTGAATTTAAATGTTCTTCAGACTCAGAAGAGAAGCTTTGTTCTCTTAGTTCGCTTGGATATTCTCATAACCTTGATGCATTTTCTTATGATCAAGTGCCTTTTCTTACTTTCTTCAACATAAGAATTGTCCTGGACCCAGAACTATGAGATGGAAGTCTCTGATATTGGAGGCCTACAGCTGGATGTAGTTTTGGAATTTACTGACATCCCCTAACTCCCTGGTGAGTTAAATCAGGATCTACTGGCTACACCTGCTGCAATTTGCAGAACATAAATGTCACCCTTGTATCTAAATCTAGTTTCAATTAGCCATTAGCATTGGTTTCCCTTCCTTGCAATGTCATGTAGCCTACAGCATGTACACTTTAATATTCTCCAATAGTTTCTTCTTTTTACCTAGCCCTTTCTCTTTTTTCTCCTAGTTAATGTGATTTCTTTAGTCTGTATGTCTCATATGTCCTTTCCAGTCTTTGAAGATGACTGTCTCTTGTCTCTGGAGGAATCTGACCTACAATGTAATTCAGTGTATTGCTTCAAAGCACCCAGAATGCTTCAACCTTAATTCCATGCCTTAATCTTAATTCCTAAAACTGTGTGAAACGAAGCCTGCACATTGATACTTCTTTTTTTTTTTTTATGGAGACCTGAATTCTTTTTTGTATTTTCACCTCTCTGAAACAGAGTTATTGTTTATTTTCAGACCCCTTTAATCTGGGGGTTGGGGTGGGGGGAAGAAAGAAAAAGATAATGTGTTTTGAATCCTGTCTGTCATTTAGCATGAATTTTTATAGACTGATAACACCAGCAGAATGCCAGATGTACTATTAACTTTTCTGCTTTGGAGCTAAGATTGATATTAATTCCATCTTTTTTAGTAATCTACTGAGGTATTTACCTGCCTGGAATCATCTTCTTTATTTATTTTTGGAGTCTATATTATTCTTCTTCTTTTCCCAATATCCCTTCTATATGCTTTTCATTTCAAGCTGCTAAGATGACTCATTACTAGTCTCAGGTAGGGAATGCATTTTCTGTGCCAGCCACTGAATAACAGTTTTAGATGGTTTCTTTTCTGTAGATGATTTTTATGATTATTATTTTTAATCTTAGCTATGTCTTCTTTCACGAGGTGCTGTTGGATACTAGCAATAGATCTGACTCTACTTTGCACTGAAACTCTTCTCTGGCCATTTAAGGGAGCATTAAACTGGGAGTACATTATTTGTTGCTTTTTTCTGATCCTCTTAAACTGCCAACATAGTGAGAAAGCTGTCCTTTATACAAAATCCCTATATTCCAAATGTCTTTAAAGAAGCAATAAAGAGTTTAGTCCCAAACAGCTAACAGTGAGAAATTTGTATTATTTTTTTTTTTTTTTTTTAAGTAAAATATTATGTTTAAAGGCTCCATTTAGAAAGAAAATCTTTGAGTAATTCTCCCCAGGATTATTTTAGGACAGGTCAGTTCCAGCCTATTACAGAAAGATGCTCCTTGTCTCAGGCATTTTTTTCTGTAATGCCTATTATGTAAATCATAATAGGCATTAACAGTTTCTGTATTTTCATCAGAGGATGGGTTTATGGGACTGCAGGTGCAAGGAGGTGCCTTAAAACTCCTAGGGTGTTATGGGATTGTGAATATAAATAATACAAAACCCAGAGCAGATTTTGCACAAGGGCAACCCCATCTCTAATTATTCCCAGATCTCAGGGTCTGTCTACCTTTAGCATTTTTCATGAGACAACTGTTCCTGAATAATTTTGTCTATAGGCTCCCTGGTAGGCTTTGTGTCACTTAATAAGTGTGTGACACCGTAAATGTTTGCATCTGAACTAGTCATCAAAGTAGTCAGTGGCAAGAGAAAGGCACTTCTTCCTAACATCCAGCCTAAACTTCCCCTGGTGCAGCTTGAGACTGTGTCCTCTTGTTCTGGTGCTGGTTGCCTGGGAGAAGAGACCAACCTCCACCTGGCTACAGCCTCCCATCAGGTAGTTGTAGAAGGCAATAAGGTCTCCCCTGAGCCTCCTCTTCTCTAGGCTAAGCAACCCCAGCTCCCTCAGCCTCTCCTCACGGGGCTGTGCTCCAAACCCCTCCCCAGCTTTGTTGCCCTTCTCTGGACACGTTCCAGCAAGTCAACATCTTTCCTAAACTGGGACCAGAACTGGACACAGGACTCAAGGTGTGGCCTAACCAGTGCTGAGTACAGAGCTCTCCAGGTGAAAGCCCCACGTTGGGCGCCAATTAGAAATATGTGGTGGAGTAGGAAAGTTCCCCCCCTGCGGCCAGGGGGGTTCGGCCTGCCCCTCCCTTCTCCCTCCCTACCTCCCCTTTTTCCCAAAAGGGTTAGAGAGAGAGAGAAAGGAAGGTAATTAAAAGGGGAAAACTTTGTTAAAGCTCAAAGCGAATGCAAAAAGTTAGTTTTCTTATCTGGTTAGAGAGGAATCGTAGAGAGAAACGAGCCAGCTCACAGCACAGGGGGAAAAAGAAGACGACTGCCGACTGACTCCCTGACTGAAAGACTAAACAAAAAAAACTACAACTGGGTCCCGCCAATGAAATTGAATTAGCATATCATTGTTTTCATTCTAATATCAAAACATTCGCCCAGAGTGTTCAGAAAGTGTCCCTTTCTTAAAGGCACAGCCTAAACCGGTCACAAGAGCAGAATGACTTCCTTGTTCTTGCTGGCCACACTATTCCTGATACAGTCCAGGATGCCATTGGCCTTCTTGGCCACCTGGGCATACTGGTGGCTCATGTTCAGCCAGCTGTCAACCAGCACCCCCAGGTCTCTTTCTGCCTGTCTACTCTCCAGCCACTTTGACCCCAGCCTGTAGCACTGCATGGGGTGGTTGTGGCCAATGTGTAGAACCTGGCCCTTAGATGTGTTAAATCTCATGGCCTTGGACTCTGCCCATCTGTCCAGCCTGTCAAGGTCCCTCTGAAGAGCTCTCCTACCCTCTGACAGATCAACACCTGCCCCCAGCTTGGTGTCATCTGCAAAAAAATTGCAAGTACTAATTAAACAACAGTCAAAATTAAATGCCTATAAAACTGAATCAGAACTTGAAAATACAAGAAATGAAACTTGGGGAAACTTCCCATCCATTTGTTTCCACTAGAACACACAAAAATGTGTTTCCTGGCTATTTCAAGTGCATAACTACATTTTAGCAATAAAACTGAGAGCCCATCCGATTAATGTGGGCTGCAAATAATTTGGGAACCAAGATGAAGCATTCCTCAAAATAAGGGAAAATTGCATGTAAGTCTTAAAAAATTTCTTCCTCCATTTTAAATTACTTTTTTTTTTTTCATCTTCTTTATAATGCATACCCATTAGTCCTGCAGTAAGTAGCCTTCCTCTACCTGTTTTGAAAAGACATTACTTTTACATTATAGATAAGGGCACAATTCTATGCCCAGCAGTGCATTAGCAAAGAAACAATTCTTTGTACTTGAGGGCTCTGCTTGCCATCTGTATAGTTCAGAGTGCCAGAACTGGACATCTGTCTTGGAGACATCCATCAGCAAAATTTCCTATTCAAAAACATCTTCAGGTTTCCTCAGTGTGTCCCACTGAGTTTTCATGAGCAGTACTTCTCACCCACGCACTGCTATGTTCAGAGACTGGGACTTCCAAAATTACCATCCTATAGCTTAAGTGCCCAGGTTGCCTTTACTAGGGGAGTCAGGAGAATTGCAATAGATTACAATGGAAACAACTGGGTAAAAGAAGATGATGACTGGTTATAGAGGTAGTTCAGAGGATGAACCTCTGTAACATACATTAAAAACCAGCAGACAAAGCTGCTGTTAAAATAATACAATACAATAATACAATAAACCAGGTTGGAAGAGACCTTCAAGATCATCGCGTCCAACCTATCAACCAATCCAACCCACCTAAACAACTAGATCATGTCACCAAGCACCCCATCAAGTCTCCTCCTGAACACCTCCAATGATGGTGACTCCACCACCTCCCTGGGCAGACCATTCCAATGGGCAATCTCTCTGTATAGAACTTCTTCCTAACATCCAGTCTAAACCTCCCCTGGTGCAGCTTGAGACTGTGTCCTCTTGTTCTGGTGCTTGCTGCCTGGGAGAAGAGACCAACCTCCGCCTGTCTACAACCTCCCTTCAGGTAGTTGTAGAGAGCAAATGCAAATGACACACAGCCTTTGTCACTCTACCAGAATCTACTCTGAAATCAGCTGCTACACTTTGAAGCACTTGTTGACGAAGCAAGTTAGGATTTATGACTGCTAAGGCGTCACCTTCCTTTTGCCTTTAAGTTAGTGCATGACAAGAACAAAAAACCAGCATGGAAATAAGTAACAGTTTCCTGTCTGGGTATAATTAATTTTGGCAAAACAAGGTCAGAGGAGGAGTATGTGAAGTTGCCTTGGGGACTTTTCAGAGTTTTTCAGTCAAACTGCTGCTAAAAATAGAAGGAAAACTACGAGATACAGTTGAAGCATCATTGTCATGGCTATAATTGCTTTAGAATCAGCCTGTTACTCCCTAAAAGAAATGTGAACAATTTTTGTTGACATGTTTGGAAAACGGATTGGCCTGGTGTTTACATAGTAAAACAATTTGATGCAGTCGTGATCCACAGCTGGTTTCTCGCATTTGGTGAAGCCAAGATTTGAAGAGTGAAAATAAGCAAGTAAATGTTGAGTGCTAGCCCTGATGTGTTAAAGACGTTAAATACTTATGTCAAATAATAGGTTTGTCATTTGTGTCTCCAAATTAGTTTAGACATTGTGTAATGGTTACGTGTTTTATTTGTTCTTCTAAACTGCACAAGTCTAGAAGCTTTCTAAACCGTTTGACAGAGACACGTTAGAAGCCGTTCATTATGCTATTAATCTTGCCAGGTTCCTGCAAAGAATAGGCTCAGAGAAGTGGGAATTTGTGTAGCAAATTCATGAGAAAAAAAGTCCAGTGAAAGCTCAGCTGAGAAATCCTTGCAGAGCATTAACCATTTCTGTGCATCATCGTGAGTCCATTTTCCTCGTTCTTTTTACTATGTTCAGCATCTTAGCAGCAGTCAAAGGATCTCAAGCACTGGAGATTTTCAGTCATAGTATAGTATCATAGTATCAGTCAGGGTTGGAAGGGACCACAAGGATCAGCTAGTTCCAACCCACCTGCCATGGGCAGGCACACCCCACACTCGATCAGGCTGGCCAGAGCCTCATCCAGCCTGGTCTTAAACACTTCCAGGGATGGGGCCTCAACCACCTGCCTGGGCAACCCATTCCAGGGCTTCACCACTCTCATGGTGAAGAGCTTCCTCCTCACGTCCAGCCTGAATCTCCCCACCTCCAGCTTCATTCCATTCCCCCTAGTCCTATCACTACCTGAGATCCTGAGAAGTCCCTCCCCAGCCTTCTTGTAGCCCCCTTCAGATACTGGAAGGCCACAATTAGGTCACCTCTGAGCCTTCTCTTCTCCAGACTGAACAGCCCCAACTCCTTCAGACTGTCCTTATAGGAGAGGTGCTCCAGTCCTCTGATCATCCTTGTGGCCCTTCTCTGGACACCTTCCAGCACATCCACATCCCTCTTGTAATAGGGGCTCCAGAACTGGATGCAGTACTCCAGGTGGGGTCTCACCAGGGCTGAGTCGAGGGGGAGAATCACCTCCCTTGACCTGCTGGCCACACTTCTCTTGATGCAGCCCAGGCTCTGATTGGCCTTCTGGGCTGCAAGTGCACACCGAGAACTCCTGTTGAGCTTCTCGTCCACCAGCACCCCCGAGTCTCTCTCCTCAGGGCTGCTCTCCAGCCAGTCACTGCCCAGCCTGGATTTGTGCCTGGGATTGCCTCAACCCAGATGTAGCCTCAGCAAAAGTTAACCATGTCCTAAATGGCTGTGCTGATTTCAGGTGAGCTGCCATGTGCTGAAAGCTTAACATCAGTTTAAATGCTTCATAGAATCAGAATCACAATCAGTGAAGCCAAGAAGGTGAAATGCACTTTTGGAAGAAAAAAAAAAAAAAAAAAAAACAAAAAACAAAATAAGTTCTGATCATTCTCTTTGAGTTAATGGCATATGCAACTCTGGAGTTTTCAGCCCTTATATATCTCACTCAGATTAACATTGCCAAGTTTATTTCCAGCAAGACATGCCTTTTCCACCCTTAGAAAATTAGTACACATAAGGGGGCTGACAGCTGCATCTTGTCTACAACAGGAAAGCTGCAACACAAAGTGATGCAGGAAGAATTTAGTTCACTAAGCTCAAGTACTGTGACACAGAGCAAGCAGAGATGGATATACAAAGAGCAAAGGCTTTCTTTCCCACGTGTCTCCTTAACACAGTTTTGGCTCAAGTATGTATTTTGCTTTGAGGTTCACTAAGTCTGATAACACAGGGTTGCATGATACCCTGCTGCCTGATGCCATTCACACTGCCTAAGAGCCATGGTACAGGCATTCAGTCGTAATTGCTTTGTGCTTAATGGGTTATCATATTTTGACATTTTTTTAATTACATTGATTTGATGAACTGCATTTTGATGACCCTCTCTGTTTTAAAGAAATGCCATTGATACAGATGAATTAGGTATTAGTTAGTCTGGCTTATTGCCAAGCCTCATGGTGGGAAAGAGTCTAAGAATCTCTGGTTTTAAACCTTAGCAAAGAACAATTTTTCTTCTCCTCTCTTTCAAATCTGCACTCCTGTAATTACAAAAAGCAACTCATTTTTACCATCACCTACGGGCAGAGGCTATAAGCTGCCATTTCTTTTCCCGTACAGCTGTCTGGTTCAGTAAATACATCTTTGGGGACTCATTTGCATTAGTTACCATGAGATGATGTGCAGCAGTGAATGGTGGTTTGTGCTTTATAATGGGCTTTCTCAGCCCTCACTTTCTAACATGATTATGAGCTCTTCTGTCGTTAAGGGAGGAGCACAGATTCAACACTGTGCAGGAGACCTGAAGGTTAAGACTGAGTAGACGAGAGGGACATCATCTGGTATTCCTCATAGTATCTTGCAGCAGCCTGATGCCAGAATTTCAGCAAGGTCCAGAAAGGTTTCCCTTTCTGAGGCCTGACAGCTGTTTTTCAGAGTTTCATTCGAGTTTGATATTATACCTCTAGGAGTTTATAAGAGAGGGCAAAGTGATCCGTATTTGCAGTTATCAGAGAAGGAGAACAAGAATGCCAAAGGGGTCTGCATTTAGATTATTTCAAAATATTTGATGTGTAGCTGCATGATTTAAAAAAGGAAGATGAATAAAACCCCAGGAGAGAAGGCATTTAGCGGGGGGAAAGTGTAGGATGAGATTCAAATCCCTTTCTTTGCACAGAGGTTTGTCCCTGAGGTGAGTGTGCTGGGAGATATATCCCTGTGTGTAGCTGAAAATGAGGAAGAAGAGGAAAGACATGTTGTTTCTCAGCCAGTCTAACCACTTATCTCAAAACCAAAGAGTTCAGAGGAACGTTTTGGAATATACTAGAAGATCTGGAGAGAATGCTGCTTTGCAAACACATGCTGTGCTCCTTTCTTTTGCTAATCTGCACAGCTGTGATTTCAGGTTTCTTAGGTTCTCAGTAGTACACACTAGGGCATTTTATTTTCAGTCCATGTCATGAAGTGTTTCTCCTGGCTGGTCTACAAAAAGCCCGTGATGGCATGAATTTAGAGTAACAAGTAAACTCATTAGCTTCCAGTAGGGACTCTCTGACTGTGCACTTGGCGTATTTTTGTGTTCAGACAGGAAGGACTGTGGAGTAATTGCTTTGCCTATTGTGTACTGATTTCCCAAGTAAAAACAAAATACATTTTCATTGAATAACATATTTTCCAGACTGGTGTCCATTTTGGTGTGCAGTAAGCTCTTCAGAGTTTCCTCTGGTGAAAAATCAGGCTGAGTGTGAACAAAGGAAGGGCTTTGTCTTGCAAATTTCTAACTTGATGGAAATAATATGAGAGTGTGATAAATGTATATAGAATTTATCAGTGAATATGGAATGGAATGGAATGGAATAGATGATAATAATGATGATGATAATAAAGTGACAGATAGCACATGTTCCAGATACCTTTTCTTGTATTTTGGAGTGAAGGAAATGGAAGAAAAAAGTAAAAGATACTGAATTGCAAATATAATTTAACAATATTGTTTGAAGTGGCCATAAGAAACACAAATGCCTGCGGTCTCAGTTAAGGGACAGGCTTTAAACAAAAGCAGCCTGAGGAATATGCATGATATTTATTATTTCTTTCAATCTTCAGTGCTGTTCTCTCCCATGTTGTTCAAAATCCTACTGATAAAGAAAAGCCATGTAGTCCTTCGGGACCAGCTACCTATTGTTGTTTTATCCCATCATTACAGCAGTCTTTATCTCTTAGTATTTGCTCTGTTCTTATAATTTCTAGTTCTGCACCTTTGTTTCACAGATAATGATTCTATCCACCAAAGCCTCTTTTAATTAATAAGCTCAGCACTTAATTCTCAACAGTTAAATCTTTTCCTCTTTTTCTTCCCCCCTCCTCACATAATTTACCAGATGTATCTGCCAAAAATGCTTCTTGCCTACAACAAATATTATTTTGAAGTCATACTCCAAATGTGAAGAGGACAATCTCTTTGCTACCAGCTAGGACTGTCTGTTCTTTATCAAAAATGAGGGACTTGTTGTGAAATAATAGTAGATGATTGATGTCAGTAATTGGAGTCTGTGCTTTAAGGCTAGGTAGACATATCAAAGACTAAATGAACACGAAAGCTGCATTCACCTCTCACCCTTACAAATGAGCTATCTCAGCTGAGCTTAAAGTGTTGTTTAATCAGTGAGGAGAGCCTCTGCTGATACTCCTGATGTTGTTCCTATTTGTCATTAAACAGAGGTCATCAGTCTCTATGACTCTCTCTTCAACCTTAGTATTAAATTTGCTGTAAAGAAAACAAAAGCACTGATTAGTGAGGCCTGGAGATGTTTGTCAGGGCTACAGGTGCCTTTCTCCACTGGAGACTGAGTGTGAAAATAAACCTGTAAAATCAAAAGTGTCCATTTATCTTGAAGGCTGGGGGAAGGTGGGAGAGCAAAACTGCCAGTTTTGAAACATCAGGGTACTAATGAAACCAGGGAGCAAATGCAGGTGTTAGTATCCAAATAAGCATTGAGGTAGAAAATTTCCAGAAGTCCATGGCATTTGTTGATGACCTCATAGGAGTTCTGGAACCATGCTAGTTGCTAGCTGAGGTAACCTTGGAAAGTAAACTGAGGTATCTTGAAAGTGTGGACACGCTGCTCTTCATAACAGGATGCAGATAGAGACCCAGGGGTTCAATTCCTGCTTTGTTCCCAGTTAGTAACAGATGCATTTCTGTGGGTAGACTCAACTGCCGGTTGTGTTTGCAAACCTCTCGGTGTGACACCATGCTATTTTTCACTTTGTTCTCTACATGTAGCCATTCAGGAGCTTTATTTTATATGGAAATGGCCTTGTTGCCTTCAGCATAACCAAGGCTTTTTTTTTTTTTTTCCCCTTTTTTTTTTATTTTTTACCTCGTTTGAGTTATCAGTTTGTAATGAACCTTAAATTCAAGTCAGTTTTGACTGGGCTGCAGCCTGGTTCCTGAGGCTCGTGCGCTATCTCAAGGACAACAGTTTTACGTGTATCATTTAACTTTAATTTTTCTGGTCTGAACTCCCAGCAGTTCCTGGGGGGCTGGCTTTATCCTGTTGCCAACCCTTCACTTTTGCACATCTAAAGCATCAATTTTTTTCTGTTCTGAAAACCCAGCATCTGCTTATGCTCATACTGAGCAAAATGAAATAATAAAGGCAATGGCATACCAATTAGATCACTAAAGAAATCGCAGTCGGTTGCCATTTCCAGGAACACATGGTACTTCTGCAAGACAATCCTATTATTACCTTGCACTTGGAAGTGCTGCAAACTCTTTCAGAAACTTTCATGGATGTTTGCCTCAGCACTGAAAGACTCCAGTTTAATTTAAATGTAAATGAAAAGTACATAGGGTTTAGATGTTTAACAGACACACAGAGGATTTTGCACAGAGCAAGAATTATTCACTTACTATGTCCTGTGGTGGGTATTATTCATTTATTGCCACATCTAAATTCCTTAATCAGATCCAGATGATATTCTACAGATTCCCTCCCTCCACTCCTCC
Source organism: Picus viridis (assembly GCA_033816785.1). Taxonomy (NCBI): domain Eukaryota; kingdom Metazoa; phylum Chordata; class Aves; order Piciformes; family Picidae; genus Picus; species Picus viridis. Next base: position 5,821,558 of record CM066595.1, read on the forward strand.
ATGTAGAGGAGTCTTCAGGAAGACTTCCCAAGAGCTATGCCAGCTTGGCTTTTGTAAGATCCTGGCTGGAAACTGGCTTGCATGACTGCAGAGCGCAGCTAATGCCTTCTAATACTTTCTTCGTGGTGAGTAGCAAAATCGAAGCAAGTTCCCGCAGCAATTCTGGAGTCTGGCAGACTCTCCTCAGGAGTTCCTGGCCTCTTTCTACTAGAACAAATTCCATGTGTGAAAAGAAGGACAACAGGGAGTCTCTTTAACTTAAAGCTTACAGAAGTCTTAGAAGGACTGTTCTCAGCTCTTGAAAACCACTGCTGCAGACTTAGAGCTAAGAATGAGGAGTTTTGATCCTATTCTCAAAGCCTCTAGCTTGTTACACTTTGTACAACAAGTTATTCATAGGTGTTCATTATACTGGTGAATTCTTTGTTACTGGTAATCTACAAACAGTTCTGGGCTTTCTATTTAGTGTCATTACAAGTTTCAGGTTGGGCTTGATGATCTTTGAGGTCTCTTCTAACCTTGGTGATAATGTGATACTGTGATACATAGTCTCCAGGCTGTACTTTTATAGTTTAAAAATGTTTAGGTTTTCTTTAACAAAGGAACATGATAAGATCAGGTCAGTACATCTGCTCCCACATACCTGTGGTACAACCATGCCCTTCTCTCTGATATATTTCCCATGCCTGAGGATATCTGAATGGGGAAGCAATAACTGTGCAGCTATTCTGATCTCCTTCAGCAATGACAGTCATTTGAACACATTCAGGTTTATAATATGATTTTCTTTTCTATAAAATGGCTACAAAAGTGGGATTGCAAGGGGGTTACAGGTTCTTGTGGCATTCTCTTTGTTTAATTCATCTGCCAAAAAATAATTCAATTTTTCATCATTTTCAGCCTTTGTCAGTGTGGAGTTTTCCTTATTTCTCCTATCTGTTCAAATTAGTTAAGTGTAGAAATTGGGTTTAGTGCCACAACATTAAATATATATATATATATATATATATATTCCTGCAGAATTTCATATTATTTTTGATACTCTGACTTGCACAGAGATCCTTAGCCTGAGAACTTGTGAATAATACAGACAATTTATTATTCATACAGTTCAAGAGCTATGAATTTAAACCTGTATATGGCAACTTTGTCAGATTAAGACACTCTTCAGTTTTCTGCTGGTTGCTGCTGGTGGCAGGTCAACAGAAACAGAAAACCCACCCATCTCAGAGGAGCTACTTCCAGTCTTGGATAAGATTTTGCAGCCACAAAAGCAGGTGATGGTGACTGCTATAATGAAAGCTGTAAACCTGTTTCTGTGGTATGAAACATTTTCTTGGGGGAGGATTCTTCGTGATTCTTAGTCCCTTGGCTCTCCCACAAATGCAAAGTGAATAGGAGCACTTTGGCTGTCTGTGACAGACCTCAGCCAAATGATACCAGAGCCAGCATGGCAGCAGTAATCCAGAAAGCTGGCCATGATTTTCTGAGTGGCAAACGAATCCAAGTCACTTTCTGACCTCTCAAATTAATGCTGCATTCTCTTTCTAATGTGAAGTGAAACCTATCCCTACTAATTTGCAATGTGCTACCTAAAAACAGCTTTATCTATGTATCTGTTCTGCCCAGCTCATGCAAAGAGGAGATGAATTCACACTAACAGTGGCTGGTTGGCAACTTACACTTCTAATCAAAAAATTGTGCTGGTCGTAGAGGACAGCATATGCCAACATAAGCTTCCCAAGTATATATAGGACAACATAAGCTTCCCAAGGAAATGTGCACTCAGACACTATATTTTAGCAAAAATAATTATTGAATTTACTCTGCAAAGCAACTGTGTGACAGTTACTCACTGTAAAGAAGCTACATAAATAATTACTGATTTACTGACAGCAATTAGATTGGCCTAAGAACCCAGGATTAATAACACACTTACTCTGCTCATTCTCTGGAATAATAACTTAGATACCATTTCTAAACATCATATATCTTTATCCTGGATTCTGATAATTGTCAGCTCATCCTGACCACAGAAGCTATGAAAATGTAGCTAAAATGGAGATTTCTTTCATCCCAGTAAATCTTTTTTTCCCCTTAGTGCTTGCTTTTGCAATAGTTAGGATTCTAGTAAGGCAATCTTAATTTATTAGTTTAATCTGGGAAATTAGTTGCTGTAGGTTTTGGTTATACACATCAATGGACACTAAAACCCATTTTGACCTGAATGAGATTAGTTTTCCTTTTGCAAGGATGAAAAGAGAATACTGAAAGGACTTGCCTGTTCTTGTTTTAGAGACTGAAGTTCAAATACAAGAGAGTACAAAATAAATACTGCACTGAAGTGTCTGATAAAAGGAAGATTTTACTACATAACTACAGGTGTATGCAACCATGCAAAGGCATTACACATTGGAAGTTCAAACAAGTAATAATTGTTATGTTAGAAACATACTCTCCCCCAATATGACTATAAATTGCATTTTACAGAAAGGAAAGATTTTTTGCAAGTTGATAGGTGATTTCAAGCTAAGTCACATCATTAAGTGGCACACAGGCAAAACCACATAACTCTACCTTCAAAAATGGTTTTTGATAATAGAAGTTGGACTATAGTTGCTTTTTGAACATTTTGTTAGGTACCCATTTGTATTGAAGAGTTAAGTATGTTTTAATGTCTGTGCCTATGTGATTTAGACTTCAAGTCCTGTTCAGTGCCTTTTACTACTTGGGCTTCCAGCTGCCTAGTCACTTATGAAAGCAGGATTTAGCTGTTCAAATCCTTTAGACTTTGTGATTCTTAGTGCAGCAGTATTAAAAACCTGAACCTGGCTGCCTAAAGATACAGGCCAGTACTTGGCAGCATATTACAAAATGCCTGCAGAGCTGTACACCTCTCCTATACCTGCCTACAGAGCTGTCCCAGCCAGCAGGAAGCCGCTCGTTTGCTCACTCCTTTCCAGGGGCACAGGGGAGAGAATTATAAAAGCAAGAAAACTCATGGGTTGAGATAAAGACAGTTCAACAGATAAAGCAAAAGTTGTGCATACCAGCCAGGCAAACCAAGGAATTCATTCACCACTTCCATGGGCAAGTGGGTGTTCAGCCGTCTCCAGGAAAGCCAGGCTGCATCAAGTGGATCAGTGACTTGGGGAGACAAATACTGTCACTCCAAATGCCCCCTCCTCCCTCCTCTTTTCTTCCCCCAGCTTTATATGCTGAGTTTGATGCCATATAGTATGGGATATCCCCCTCATACAATTGGGTTCAGTTGTCCCACCTGTGTCCTCTCCCAGCTTCTTATGCACCCCCAACCTACTCACTGATGAGCTGAGGAGAGAAGGGGAAGAGGCCTTGGCTCTTGTCAGCATTGCTCAGAGATACGAAAACATCAATGCTGCTTCCAAAGCACAGCCCATAGTGGCTTTTGTGAAGAAAACTAGCTCTACTCCAGCCAAAACCCACACAGCAGGTTAAGCTTGAATACAGTTTAAGCAAAAATTTTAGAAGTGCCAATTATCTTCATTGAATAAGGTATAATTAGTGTGTGGAGACAGTGATCAAATGTCTTTTATCCTTCTGGAAATGAGGAATGATTCTCTATTTGTGTATTGTGCTGAAAACTGTGTATAATTGAAGCCAAGTACCTGCAAAAAAAAGAAATCAGACCAAAAAGATAACACTCTGCCTTGTGCTATATGACAGCCCCTGTATTCCTGAGACTGTCCAGTGCCACCACCAGATAACACCATCTCTTCATGTCTTATATAAAAGGCATGAAGAGATGAGGTCTTAATGACCTTTTTAAGTACAACTTCCAGCAGCTTGCAGTGCTTGAGAGCAGATCATGCTGCAGCCTACGCATTGTGCTCCAACCTGACCTAGCCTGCTTTCAACACTTGAGAATTACATCCACCAAGTACTCCAGCTCATGTTATTGACAATAGTCGATTGCTCATGCCTGCCTGGGAGAAGGATCTCAAGCCAAAATATTGGGAAGTGTGGGAGTTTCTTGCTCTTTGCCCCAGTAATGAATAGATTCTAGTGTTTTTTTTCTGTTAACATTTGGCTGTTTGCAGAGTTCTGCTTTAGTCTAAAGGTTTTTACAGAACTGAGAGGGCCCTTCACATGACCTTTTAACTCCAGGTTGCATCACTCTGTATTTGTGTTTTGGAGAGCAACATACAGTCTTTAATGCTTTTCCTCCTTCACTTTAGAATAGAAATGAAAAGCAGGGACTGCTGAATGAGTTGGAGAAACTCCCCTCTTACTGTGATGCTCTGCTTCCCATGTTACTCAGACATTCTCAGGGGCTTGGAAGAAAGAGAATAACCAGGATGCATTCCTTTTGTGACTCTGAGCCACCTGGCTATTTGGAGATGTAGGTCACAGTCACCTATTAAAAGCTAAGAATCACACCCTTAATTTGAAGCTGAAAAGGTTTAGCTCAGTTTTTAATGCTGAAAGATTGGTGAATGATCAGTGTTCAGTGACTGAACTGAGTTTATGCTCCTCTTCCTTCAAGTTCAACACTGCTTGGGTCAGGGTTAGATCTGTTACATCTGTCATTTCTAGAGAGACTTTATTTCTGATGGTAATCCTGAAGTAATATGCAAATCGATTTTCAGCCTGAGTGAGTAAATAGAGTCTTTCCTTTACAGTGGCAACAAATGAGAGCTGTCAACAATTCTGTTTTCTTTTAATATAAATCTGAAATTTAACTTCTGTGGTACTATCAAAAATGTAATGGAAACCCATCCATTACTTGAACTTTATCAGGAGTTTAAGGAACTGAATGAATATAGATGTGTTAGTGCAGCTACTTTATCCTTCCTAGTGTCACACTTGGGTGCCATAACCTTCAGAAATGCCAGAGCTGTCAGAGGCAAGATCTTTAAGAGTGGTGAAGAAGGGTCACTGGTGTTCCTAATGTGGTCAATGATAAAGTCATTGTTTTATTATGCTTTGAAATTATGTGAGAGACAGAAGAGTATTATTGTTGTCTCGTGGAAATTTCCTTTATTCAAAACCCAGGATAGCTCAGAGGCAGAGAAAAAGATAAAGGATTGTGCTTTGAAAAATCATAAGGGTAGACAAGTCCTGCCACAAACCATTTTTTTAGACAAGAAAGTGTGGTGGAAGATGCTGTGAGTAGCTTCATCTTCAACAGCATTTTGAGTATTTTCATTCATTAAGGATAGAACCAGCCCAAATTCCCCTTCTGCTCTCTGAGGGTAACCAGCATTTGATCACTGTCGTGTCAGTGTGTACTTTCTTGGACCGCTCATATCTGAGATAAGTCAAGGTGCTCTAACATTGGTAGAAAACATCTTCTGAATTAGACAAATGTAGACAAAATGAAGGATTTCACATCTGAATTCAGGCAGATATGGAATGGCACAGTTCATTGACAGAAAATCATCTCTATGTCTAATCATCTTTTATGTCTGGTGAGAATAGAGGAGCAAGAGTAACCTTCTTAATACTACTCTCGGTCCTGTCATTATGCCATACTCTTCATATTTCTGTTGGAATCATTTAAATAATTCCCAGAACAGGTTGATCAGAGTAGAGTAAATGGTTGAAGGCTGATGAATCTCTCTATAACTCATGTCTTTCGGGGGGTGGGGGGAAGTTCAGGCTTCTTCCTGAAACATTATTTTCTTCATGATAAAATGCAGTGCGACAAAGAGCTTGCACTTCAGACAAAATATACCTTGCTCTAAACCTTTTGGTTGTTGTTGTTGCTGTTGTTTTCACCTCAATATTTTCAGCCTGATAATGTCCCTAATGTATTCATTAGAGAGTGGCTGGATCAGCATGACACAGAACTGGAATAAGATTCACACCAGGAGATGCGAAAACACAATATTGAGATAGCGAAAGGAATTCTTTGCATGTATGGAGTTGAAATACTCTGAAGATACAGTATCTGTGCTTGCTGTCTGCAGGGATTTTTCTTCCACTTGCTTTTCCATTTAGAAATTGTATTTCTGTATAGAAACCTCGTTGGGTTTTTTGGTTGAGGATTTTGGGGTTTTCTGGCTTGTTTGTTTGGGTTTTTTTTTAAGTGTAATGGCATGTAAGGTCAAGTGATGTCTTAAACAATAATCACTCGGTCTGGACTTCTTGCTGGTAACTTGAGACCTGCACTTGTGCAATGGCAGCAAAATATTATTGTATTATTTACTTGAACTGAAGAGCAAACTTTGACTGAAGGGGGTCTGTTTGTATACTTGTTTCCTGAGTACATTTGAGTGTTTGACTAAAACACAAAAAATAGTCATGAAAGTGGAGGGGGTGGGGTGGGTGGTTTACTCCAATACTGACATTTATAACAAAAGCAAAATTTGACATAACATCTTTCCAGTTCATTGCATGCTCTATCAAATGAGGAAATAGACCCAACAAGTGACTAAATGTTTTCTAGCTGACACAATGTATATTCCATTGTAATATTCCATATTTATGAGTATTCAATGTTTTGGTATTTTTTGCAATCACTTCTACCTGACTCACACAACTAAAAAATGATGTGTGAATGGGAAGCCATGAATATTCATGACAAGATATTAGCAGACTGCAGAATGGTAGTTCCTGTGAAGCAGTTAATAAATGTCAATGTCTCACCCAGTTCCAGAATAAAACATGACATAAATCCTGCTGAAGTGGTTGGAAGTCTTTCAGCCAATTTACTCCATTAGGCTCTAAATTGGAGGGTTCATCAACTAAAATGGCTTGGGTTTCAGTTATTTTTGTTATTTGTAGCACATTATTATTGGGTTTTTTAATATTTAAATTGTGTCACAGACAATATTTATTGAAAATATCTGCAGCCTTTCTATGAAAAGATCTTTCAGTCCCAAAATTTCTTATCCTGCAAACTGTTAGTCCAATTATGACAGTCTTATGGCAACCTATTGTTTCTTCTGCTCTTCACTTTCCTCTGTTTAGCTAGGATATAAGAGATAGAAGGAAATTAAAACTAATGAAAATACAACATAAGAATTCTAGACAAGTTTTATGAGTTTTTGGTTTGCTTCACTTAGATTTGGGAGTTCTTTACCATCATTATGCTTGTTGTTAGAATAGAATAGAATAGAATAGAAGAGAATAGAATAGAATAGAATAGAATAGAATAGAATAGAATAGAATTAACCAGGTTGGAAAAGACCTTCAAGGTCATCCAGTCCAACCTACCATCCAACACCACCTAATCAACTAAACCATGGCACCAAGCGTACTATCCAGTCTCCTCTTATACACCTCCAGTGATGGTGACTGCACCACTTCCTCAAGCAGCACATTCCAATGGCCAATTACTCTTTCTGTGAAGAACTTCTTCCTAACATCCAGCCTAAACCTCCCTGGCGCAGCTTGAGACTGTGTCCTCTTGTTCTGGTGCTGGTTGCCTGGGAGAAGAGACCAACCCCCACCTGGCTGCAACCTCCCATCAGGTAGTTGTAGACAGCAATAAGGTCTCCCCTGAGCCTCCTCTTCTCCAGGCTAAGCAACCCCAGCTCCCTCAGCCTCTCCTCATAGGGCTTGTGCTCCAAACCCCTCCCCAGCTTTGTTGCCCTTCTCTGGACACATTCCAGCAAGTCAACATCTTTCCTAAACTGAGGGGCCCAGAACTGGGCACAGGACTCAAGGTGTGGCCTAACCAGTGCTGAATACAGAGCAGAATGACTTCCCTGCTCCTGCTGGCCACACTATTCTTGATACAGTCCAGGATGCCATTGGCCTTCTTGGCCACCTGGGCATACTGCTGGCTCATGTTCAGCCTACTGTCAACCAGTAACCCCAGGTCCCTTTCTGCCTGTCTACTCTCCAGCCACTTTGACCCCAGCCTGTAGCTCTGCATGGGGTGGTTGTGGCCAATGTGTAGAACCTGGCACTTGGATGTGTTAAATCTCATGGCCTTGGACTCTGCCCATCTGTCCAGCCTGTCAAGGTCCCTCTGAAGAGCTCTCCTACCCTCTGACAGATCAACACCTGCCCCCAGCTTGATGTCATCTGCAAATTTACTATCATCAGCATTTCCATGCTATAGACCATCCAGAAAGATGAGTACTTCAGAAGAGGAAACACAACACATTTCAGGTACACTAAATGTAGCTATTATTTATCATCCTCGTGCATCTGAGTCAAATTTTGTGTAATTTTTTTAATAATCATTTTTAAATCTGTGCTGCTGCAGAAGAGTAACATTGAAACCTTCTTTCATTTCTTTAGCTACTGACTTATGATGGAACATCTTCTGCCATTCCATTATCACCTTCTAATTGACTATATAATTCTTGATATTAGCCCTAAAATGCCTGTCTTGTTTTATCTTTCTTTGTTTCCCACCACTTTCTGTGATGATCTTAAATGATTACACCAGGCATATGCTGCTGCTGCAGAAATGAGCTGAAAGCAAACAAGGTCTGCATCTTTTGATATTCCAGTTCCTGAAAACAATAGAGTGGGAGGAGATGTTAAATGGTATTTCTTGGCAGCCAAATTATTCACTCATATATCAAATGCTCCTTCCTGAATACTTAATTAACCAGTAAACACCCTAATTAGAATACAAGAGCTAGACAGAGAGTGCTTCTGGCTAAGGAGGATAAGATAGGTACTGTGAGGGTACTGCATATGCTGAGGTCCACATGGGACTGAGATACAGTAGTGTAGTAAGAGTAAACAGGGTATATTTTCAGATAAAATACTGGCTTTTCACCTCTGGAATAAATTCCCAGTTTCTGTTCACATTTCTGCTAAGCATGAAATTAGCTTCTTAATATCCCTGCCAGGCTCTTCTGAATATTTGGCATCTCAGAAGCTTTGCTTTCTCTTCAGCATCATTTGGGCCACCTGCCCTTTCTAATCAAGGACTGGCCTATATGAAAGGTGTAGCAGCAACTGTCCACTGAGGGAGGGACTGTCCAAGAAGTGCATTGGCTTGTCTCCCCATCTAAGTCACTTTATCTGATGCCTTGATGCTTACATTCCATGCCTAATCCATACATTTCCTAGGTTGTGTCCTCAGTGCACCAGGACAGCCCTTGCATCTCCAAAGGCTAAAAAAGCAGCACTTCTGAGATCATGTGAGGATATAATGAGGTCTAGCAACAGAATTATGTCCTTGAAAGGGGCATTCTCTCTCAGGTGTTGGGTTCATTCACTCAAATGTGTAATTCTGCCACCACCAGATCTGGTGCTTATTCTGGTACAAACACCACTCAGGCTGGCCTGCTGTGTCGTTTCTCTTTGGTCCTTGATCCTCCTAAGATTAATTTCTCTGAACAAGTGACAAATGGCCAAGTGCTGGCAGCTGTTGTAGGCATCCTGACATTTCAAAGCCAGGACTGATCTGAATTTGCAGTTTGCAGCAAGGTTGCAGATTAAAAAAGTCAGACATTAGGGCCAAAATAGCTCTGATTTTCCCATCTGCAAGTTTAAAGGTATTGATATATAACTGCGTGAATACAGAGATCTCTGAAGAACAGCAGACTTGCACCTGACTTCCAATTTGACTTATAGTCAGGAGACAGGAGTTCAGCTGAAATAGACAAGCAAGATGATATTAACTCAAGAAAAAATGTAGGCTCTAACTCAAAAAATCCAGCATCTCTTAACAGAAGTCAAGTGGTTTTCTTATTTATCTGGCCAGCTTCTATCAGCTTCATTACTCACTCCTGATTAAATCTTTTCAAGTGATTTCTGCCTGTATGAGAAGCAGAGAAAGGGTTGTCACAAATCACTCCTTAGACAGACTCTGACACCCATGTATAAGGCTCATTTATGTGTGGCTGGATGTAAATCTTGAATTCTTCTTAACTGTAAGGAAAACTATATCATCTGCAACAGATGTCCTAAAGGTGCAAATTCTAAGAAGGGAAATTTCTCCCATGTTATAGCTGGCACTAATTAGAAAATTGGGGGGAAAAAGCAGTTACAAGTTTATCACAAATAAATGCAATACTGGGAAAAGGAAGCCATGTAATAGTACTAAACATTTCAGTTATTGCAGCCCATTTATCTTATAGATGTCATTTATCTGGAACAGGGGGGAAAAAGCAACTTCTGTCTCTTTGATATATCTATAGTTGGAGTCTATTAACAGTTTGATCTGTGAGCTGGGGCACCTGAAAATGAGGACTAGGCACGTTTCAGATGTCAGATAGAAAGTGTATGCTATTCAATACCCATAGCTACACAAGCTTTTTGATGCAACCAAGTCTTTCAGTGAAAGATGCCAGTAAATTTTTAATTTATCCAAAGGGTATGATTCTCAGGTTCTAGCCTCTATGCTGGCCTAGTGGTCATGCTTGTACCTAACATTATTGTGGTGGGCTATGCCCATCCTGGAAAAAAACAGGGGGGGGAGGGCTTGTGAGAGTTGTTTTTTACCCTCCCTAGAGGGTGTTTTCTCCCCTGGGAAGCTGACTTGGTCTGTTCCACTTCCCCCACCTTGTCCATCAGGAGTATAAGAGGGAGGACATTGCAGCCATTGCTTGTTCTCTTCCTTCTGCTTTGTGGGGATGAAAGAGTTGCTGCTGGCTTGCTGCTTCCCTGCCGCTTCCCTGCCGCTTCCCTGCCACGTGGTCCTCCCTGCTGCTTCCGCACTTTGCAACGGTCTGGTTCTGTATCTCATATATTTTCTTTTCCTTCTCCCATCCATCCTTGTTCCTTACCCTTGTGAACCCTGCCTGTCATTGTTACATAAATATATGTGTGTATATATATATACTGTTTAAAGAAAAATTCTTTGCCTCTCTACTTCCAAGCCAAACCCAAATTATTTCTTGGTGGACTTGCTCCCCTCCATTTTTTTCTCTCTCTTTTGGGGAAGAGGAGGGGGAAACAGGGGAGGTTTAGGCTCAAGGTGAGGAGAAAGTTCCTCACTGAGAGAGTCATTCATCATTGGAATGTGCTGCCCAGGGAGGTGGTGGAGTCACCGTCCTTGGAGGTGTTCAAGAGGGGACTGGACGTGGCACTTGGTGCCATGGTCTAGTCATGGGGTCTGTGGTGACAGGTTGGACTCGACGATCTTTGAGATCCCTTCTAACCTTGGTGATACTGTGATCCCTCACTGTACAGTAAGATTCCAAGCCATATTTATCTCCAGTGGAAGGTGATAGAAATTTTTGGTTCTAGCATCTTTGGATCAGGCCTCAACACACATTTCAGTATTACTGAAAAATAGCCCATTCTAATTATCAGTAAAGAAGGGAAATACATGATAAAACAAAGCAGACATAGCAGTCAGAAATGAAAAGGATAAAAGGCTTTTGTTTCTGAGTTTTCTACAGAGTATGAAAAGTTCCCAAATCTATTTTGAAGCATTGGAAAAAAACTCCTCACAATTTACCAGCCATTATATTATTCACTGTTCCTGGAAAAAGACAGTCCTGGCTTATGATCCAAATTACAGATAAGAGCTGGCAACCAAGCAAATAGAATAAGAAATGTTACTTTATATAAGGAAAGTGGGAGGGAAAGCACGTGCGTGTTGTCTTGCTCAGAGCAGTCCAGCTCCCTGGCAGAAAAGGTAACATTTACAATCAGCCCTATGAGGAAAAGTAGACAAAAGAGAAGAATAACAGGTGAAAGGTGGTTGAGGAGGAAAAGAATCTGGAAGGCCAAACTGAAAGCAGCTGCTATTCTGCACCTTGCACATATTCAATTACACAGGTTTGTTAGGGGAGCTAAAGAAGGCAGAAGCCTTCTGCCTCTATTGCTGCCTGGTGAAGCACTTGTGCCAGGAAGGGGTTGGCCTCTTCTCCCAGGCAGCCAGCACCAGAACAAGAGGACACAGTCTCAAGCTGCACCAGGGGAAGTTTAGGCTGGAGGTGAGGAGAAAGTTCTTCACTGAGAGAGTGATTCGTCATTGGAATGGGCTGCCCGGGGAGGTGGTTGAGTCTCCGTCCCTAGAGGCGTTCAAGAGGGGACTGGATGTGGCACTTGGTGCCATGGCTAGTTGTGAGGTTGTGGTTACAGGTTGGACTCGATGATCTTCAAGGTCTCTTCCAGCCTTGGTTATTCTATTCTATTTATTCTATTCTATTCTATTCTATTCTATTCTATTCTATTCTATTCTATTCTATTCTATTCTATTCTATTCTATTCCAATGACGAAGGACTCTCTCAGTGAAAAACTTTCTCTTCCCCTCGAGCCTAAACTTCTCTTGGTGCAGCTTGAGATTTGGGTCCTTGGGAGGGATTTAGGCTGGATGTTAGGAAGAAGTTCTATACAGAGAGAGTGGTTGCCCATTGGAATCAGCTGCCCATGGAGGTGGTGGAGTCACCATCACTGGAGGTGTTCAGGAGGAGACTTGATGGGGTGCTTGGTGCCATGGTTTAGTTGTTTAGGTGGGTTGGATTGGTTGATGGGTTGGATGCAATGATCTTGAAGGTCTCTTCCAACCTGGTTTATTGTATTGTACTGTATTTGAGTCCTTGGATTGGATTCAGAGCCTTGGATGGCATTCCTGGCTTAAGGCTCTGCTTAAGGATGGCTTCCTAAAGGAAATGGTCAAATATTCCTTCACGACTGATAAGAGCAAGTTCTGAACCTGCACAGAGAGCTGTTCTGTGCAAAGGGTGCTGAGAAAAGCGGCATTAAAAAGAGACCTCTGATGTTAAGCAGGAAAACCAGACTTTAAGATGGGAATATAGAGCCACTTCCAGAAAGTCCTCTTTCTGCTCATAGTGCCAGCACAAGGACCAGCAAATAAATTCAGCAGGAGGAGTCTTGCAGAAGAAAGCTTTTGCTGTTTATTTTTCGCTCGGTTTGTGTGCTGCCCTTCCACATCCATCCTACTTACCAGTTGAGACCAGCTATTACTTTGTGCTTGTGGAGCCTTGTTTTGTGCTAGCCTCTAAACACTACTGTCATCCACAGTATTATTTGTATTTATGATAATCATAATGAATAGCAAGTAAGCACTGTAAATACTGCACAAAACTGCTCAAGAGATTAGGGCACTGTTTGCTGTTCTGTCATTAAATCTCCTGATAGCTCCTCAATTGCTAAAGAGAAGTGAATGAATTTTTGATTGAGAGGTGCTGCAGTTTACTGCATTCATCATCCAGTAGACCCATCAAGGCATTTCTGTGATGTTTATTATTATGGATCCTTGGCTCCTAGAACAGAGAAACTTAATTCCTTATTGACAGAGGCCCGTGGAGGACTAACTTGAGATCAGAAAAGTTGGGGTCTTAGGTAGCAGTTGAAGGCAATTGTGTCCCACATGTGGTTGGAGGTGGAGGACTGCTGGCCTGCACCAAGTTGATGAATAAAAGGTGCTTTACTGGTAGCTTATGTCAGAGGAGCCCTGACATAACCTTCAGCAAGAGGCCTCTTTATTTCTTTTGAAAGCCAATGAAATTATTAGTTGGAAGATCAATTTTAAGTGCTGATCCCAGTTTGGGTTACCATGGAGACTGCTGACCTGCCATTAGAACAAGGCAGACTTGGGGAGCAGCCCCTGTGTGCTTGCTGATGTCTGAGCATGCTCTGTGATGTCGATGAAACCACAACCAATTACAGCTGTGCATATCTGAGGAAGGGGAAATCCAGATGTCCCAAATCTCAGGATCAATGGGTTTCTGGTTTTGGTGTTTGGTTTTTTTTTTTTGCTGCAGCCTTGCAGACTGAGGTAGGAGAAAGAGAGTGTAAGTTGGAGAGCAGTGGCAAGAAGCATCCAGGCAGAGCCTACATGGAATCAAGGATGTAAAACAGGACTTGGACAAGAGCACAATCCCACAGGACTCTGCTGGGTTTTGAATGATGAAGGAGGAAATAACCTTCGTTATGGGAATCTATTCATATTCCCTTGTTTGTGCTCATTGCATGCTGCTGTGGATAGCAGAGAACTGGATCCAGTGACTGGACTTTACAGAGCTTCAGAAACTTCTGAAACTTCAGAAACTTCTGATCCAAAGGATAATTTTTGCAGTATTAATTATTGTTGGAGAACTAGTTTTAATACCTTCCAACCAGCTACTTTTAAGATTGTTGCCTTTAGTCTATCTGTATGGGAAAAGTACCTTCCATAGAAACTTAAGAGCTCCAACATCCATCATATGCACATTCAAAACATAAAAGCAAGTAAAGCACTGAGAGATGGTGTTCAGTCAGCAGCTACTATCTAAACACCAAGCCAGCCCAGAAGGAAGCAGGAGGACCAGAACCTTCCTCAGCCAAAAAGCAGAGAGGGGAAGAAAGGCTCTCAAGTGAAATCAAAGCCCTCAGTAGGGCTGCAGTCAGCTATCAGCCGCTAGAGAAGTCAGCCAGAGACAGGCCCTTGGGTGGCATGAGTTGCCATAACTTAAGTGATGCCAACTCACAGCACTTCAGGATCTACTTCACAGAGCCATCTGGGTTCATGGAGAGGATGTTTTCAGAAAGCTCTAGGCCAAATACAAATTTCTGTAAATGAGTGTTTACAAACCAACCATTTACCACCCAGGGTTAAAGATAGCCACAAATTTCTCTTTATCACACAACTTCCCCAGCCAGGCAGAGCAGCATCGGATACAGATGTTAAAGGGAAAAAGGAAAATGTAGGCACTGCAGAAATGCACCTTTACAATATCTGATGGAAGTGCTGGCAAGACTAAGAAATGCCCCAGGAGTTCAATGAACTGAAGAGAGATTCAGGGAAAGGGAAGCAACTAGCTTAAAGAATGGGGAAGGGATGGGGGAAGGGAAGCAACTAGCTTAAAGAATGGGGAAGGGAACAAAACCTGTGAAGGTACTTGATCATCATAAACAGAGACTGTCTCACACATCCTAGACAAATAGTTTAGCCACCATCTGTAGGAAGTAAAAGCAGAAGGTGGAAGTGGAGGTGGCATAACCTCTTCCCTATGCTAGTAGCAAAATTAATACTGCAAAAGCAGCAGTAACTGTAGGCCACATAGGAGATAAAAGCCTACAGTTTATAACATCTGCTCTGGCTTCACTTGAATAGGTAATGCCAGATAAGTGAAACAAGAGTTTGGAGAGTGACTTTAGTCACACCAGTGACTAAAAGGTGGTTCGTAAAGCATTGTGGGAAGCACCTAGAGGTAGTGATGTGCTTTGAAAAGTGTTAACAGCAAAGTGCTTGCCTTGTATTCATACAGAAGCACAGAGGTCCTGGTTGTACAGATGATGTGTTACCATGCTTTAGTATCACTGTTATCACGTATGAGTATTTTATTGTTTTCTGGCAGGAGTAAGTGGAAGGGAAAACAGTGGTTCAGGTCATGACAGCAGGTGACCAACTCAGCTGTTCTTTATGGAAATTTCTTATTTAGCAGAAGAGCAAATAATGCTCCTTTTGGCATTCTCCATCACCCCTGTCCCTCCCAGACAGCTCCATTCCTCTGACTCATCAGCAGATCCTGTGTGTCCTGCTGTTTCTGCAGGGATGTTTCTTGATTGAAATCAGATATTTTGCCCGGGCCTCTGCTGTGCTGCTAACCAAGGGGAGTTGGAAGGTGTGGCTATACAGCGTGTAGTTTGTTCATCACTTCCACAGAACAAAATGAGTTGCTGCCTATGACCCTTGACAAGGTATAAAAGGCTGATGGCTGTCTTTGTGTTATTCGTTTTGCATGGCAGTTTTCAGGGGGTTGGGGTTTTATTTTTCTTAAACTGCATTTCAAAGCTCTTACTTTCTCATCATGGAAAGTAAGACTCACAAATTATAGTACACAGAAGGAGACTTAGCTGTTTTGAACTTCCAATGAACATTTCTTGCAGTTCTGTTACCGAGGCTGTTATCTGGAAAAATAGCTCTATTAAATGAAAAGCTTTGATATGTAGGAAGAAAATTATCTGATATCTCCTTCCATGTTAAATTATTGTACTGATGCACATCCAGGAGGGACTGTATTTTTCTTAGACAAAGAACAATTAGGTGTTCACAGGACCAAACATTTTCTTAATGTAAAGATGTTATTAAAAGTTACTCTACAAAATGTTCTGCTGTTTGTCATTGCAAGTTACTGCTAATGTAACAGTCATGGGGAAGGACAGACTTGTTTCATCAGGTTTGCTCTGCACACACAGATGAGCTCTGCAGAAGGGGATTAGGTGGCTGAAAGATGAGGACAGTAGAGTGGGATGCAGGGTGTGGGTGAGTGCATCACCCTTGCACCGCAGCAGGTGCCATGCCCGGGCTGGGGAGCTTTGCTTCAGCCCGAGTGCAAGACTGTTACGCTTGCACAAAACAAGATTAAGGATGTTTGCCTTGCCTCACTCTTTCTTCTTGCTTTAGGCAACTCCCTCTCGATGTGCCAGCTATTGTGGAGACTTCTGTTAGGCACCTGTGCATTGCTGTCATCTCCAAATCTGAGCCACAGAGCTATAATTGTGCAAGTTCTGGACTTCAGGCTCTTTAGTGCCTGAGTTTGTAGTGCCTGCTCCTTTAATGGCTCTAGTCAATTGATAGACTAGAAAATAAGTTTGATTTCAGTGGTTCCTTTGATTTCAGCTGCTGTGGATTCAAAGAGAAATTACTCATAGAAGTGACTTTCTTGAAGTCATGGTGCAAATATTACCCTTCACTGTCCTCTGAAATCCTCCAAAGTGGCTATTCTGATCCAAATAAGCTCTGCTCTTAAGATAGCAGAGCACAGCATGAGTTATTTTATTTTGCAGCACAAATGTATCCTGTATTGAGTGTTTGAGGCAGGCAATTCACTAACTGTAAATAACTGATTTTGACAGAAGTGCCTTGTACACCAGAGACCCTTTAGACAAGCAGAGAGCAGCTTTCACACATTTTTGCCACCTACATCATAGAACAGAATGCAGAAATCCAGATTTGTGACACTCTGGGTGATTCCTGCTCCCATACTGCAAAAAAAAGAAGACCCACACTGCTTCACTGGCGTGGCTTTTGTCTATGACAAATGCATTGATGTGACTTTTCCTGTGATTATTCATTTTCCTTACTCAGTTGGAGAGAGAGGGATTTCCTTGACAGTATTATGGAAAGAGGCAGCAGCTACACCGTGACAGAGAGGAGGTATAAGGTATGTGATATATCCTGGCCCTGCAGCTGTGCTGTAGAATAAAATGCTGTCCTGTAGAATAAAATGCTGTCCTCATCCCTGCAAAATGTAAAGGATGCAAATGCCATCTACTGTGTGGCAAATCTTGGTTTTAAGTAGAGGAGTATTGATCTTGAAGATGATCTGAGCAGTGAAAGGGAAAAAAAGGGACAATACAGGAAATGTAATAAATAGCATGTACATACTGTGAATAAACAGCTCTGCACAGGAGAAGTGCATGTTCAAGGAGGGAATGATGAAGCATTTACTCATGCAAATTTTAGGTCACCATCTGACCTCACCTGGCTTGCCCCACATCCCTGCCTGTGCACACCTGGCAATGCAGTGTGCTGCAGAAAACTGCTTTGGGTCCTGCCACCTCCAGCCCTAGCAGCAGCAAAGGCTCTGGGGGGGTTGGGTTTTTTGCAATGACTTTAGAGGATCTGCAATGCTCAGGGGCTCTTGGTGACAATTGCTGTGTGGTACTGTGTTCTGTGGTCCTTGGCTGCATCCCCACTTGCTGGCTCAGGGCATGGTGGGGGTGAATAGGAGCATCTGTGCTTGTGCAGGATCTGCTGGTGACGCATAGACAGGTGGTGTGTCGGGGGGAGGTCAATGAAGGTGGATGTTGGAAGGTGTTCCTGGGAGATGCATCCAATATCACAGCCTTCCCAGCTGGTTTTGGTAAGATGAAGCAGAAAAATGCTTTCTGCAGCTGACTGCTGCAAAGACCAACAGAAGCTAGTTGGGTGTACCCCTACAAAGCCTTCTTCTGTACAGTAGTGTGTGTGTGTATAACCACCATATTCAAAAGGTTAATATTCCAAGGAGATTTCTCTGTCACTATTTCCAGAGCACAAATCATCTCATTCTGGAAGCAAGATCTCCAGATCTTTCACAGTAGCATGACTGACTTAGTTATCAGTTGCTGGTGTTACCAATGTTTTACTCAACCTATTTTCTTCTCCAAACCTTGTACAGCATCTGTTTGGTGATACTTCTCTGTGTACTGTTTGCCCTACACAGAAAATTTGACATCTTTAACTAATTTCGCTTTTTCAGGCTGTGATTGAACATTATTCCTAACAACTGATGAGCACTAAAGACTTAGGCAAGCTGCTTTCAGAGTTCCCAGTATTCAACTGATCTTTTTGCCAGATGATAATCTCAGAATTTACTTTCTGTTGGGAAGACCTCTAAGATCACAGAGTCCAACCATCAACCCAGCACCGTGATGGCCATTAAACCATGTGCCAAAGTGCCATGTCCACACATTTCCTGAACACCTCCAGGCATGATGACTCCACCACCTCCCTGGACCTCTTTCAATGCCTGACCACTCTAAGAAATTTTTCATAATGTCCAGTCTAAACCTCCCCTGGCACAGTTTCAGGCCAGTTTCTCCTGTTCTGTCATCTGATACGAGGGAGAAGCAACTGACTCACACAACCTCCTTTCAGGGAGTTGTAGAGAGTAATGAGGTCTCCTCTCAATTCTCCTACTGTTCAGACTAAACAATCCCAGTTCCTTCTGCCACTCCTCATAGGACTTGTTCTCAACCACTGGTTTTGATATCCCCTTAGTTTTCAGATATAAAAAATTACTTATAACATCACCAAATCATAGATAGTCTGGCTTTGAAAAACTAATTCTGGGGAGACCTTTGCATGCAGCAGGTTGTTTTGCTGTTAACAGGCAATACTGAGCAGCCTTTTAAGGCATTTAAAAGCATAGCATTGAGAAATATCCTGCAATCATGGAGCTGACAAATGAACTTGCAGCTTATTCTGCTGACTACACATCTGTGGTTTTAATGCATAATGTGTACTCTAAATGCACAATATTCAGCTCATCAGTTCTGAAACAGTCCAGAGACACTTTTTCTTTGTTGCTGCTGCAGGTTGCTGTCTGTGCAAAGAGGTGCTGAGCCTCGTATGCTGAATCCTCCCACACAGACATTGACTGAGATTATGAAAGCACCATTGGTTAGTGTGAGGACTGAGTTTTGCCCTTTTCCTCTGTGAGTACATGCTGATACATTCTCCCTCTCCCACCTCCCCACCCAGGCTCCCCCCAAGCTCCCCTTAATTTTTTTTTATCTTTTGGAGATAGCAAAAATGTGAGAAATTACTGATACATGACTGGCTGAGTGAGAAGACGTGCTCACATCTAGTTGACCCGAGCAGAATCTGAAACAAAAACACCAGAGGGAAACATGCTGCAAGTCAACAAAACATGAATTTTAGTTCAGAAAGTCCTTGCTACATAAGGCTGAGATTTTCTGAGGAGCATTTGATCTTTGGGACTCTTTGGGAGGGTAAAAATTTGGTGGTGTTTTATTGTGCATTTGCCTCTAGAATATTGTGAGCATAAACCTGAGGCTTTTGCAGTGACAGAGTTGCTCTCTGTGCTTCAGTTTTTATTTGTTTGGCTGGAAATGTTTTATGCATTGTTCCATGGTTGTAAGCAGATATAAGCAAATGCTTAGGATGCTTGAGGAATGCCTGAAGGAATGCATGCAACATCTTACCAAACCTGCTTTTTTTACAGTAACCACAAAAATCAACATGAGGGGGAAAAAAATTCAGTTGCCTTTGGTATAGGTAAATCAGCCTGGAACTGCTCCACTGGGAATTACCTTTAGCAAATTAGCAATTGGTTGAGGAAGCCGTTTGGTAATGATGCACTGAACAGTGCTTAAATGTGCCTCATGACTCAATATTTCTGTTATGTGTCACCACCTGGTGAAGATGCTGATGTCAGTGGTACATTTAGTATTGTAATCACCCTTGACAAGATGAAATATGGCCTCCAAATTCCAAGAACATATGGGATTATTGAGAAAGAAAATTGTGTGAACAAGGGCAATTACAGCAATAACTATCCATGACATACTACAGCGAGTCATCCAAGCATAGCATAGATAGAATGAAAATATTTTTAAAGGCAAACATGATGTAAACCAGTGCCAAAATTATCTAATTTATTATTCTGTCATGAATGATGAATGTTAAAAACACCCTCTACATTTCACAGAACAGCAAGAAAGCATTCTTTCATGTATGCCTGGGTAGGCACAACTTGGAGGGGCACAAAGGGAAGAAGGTTTCTTTGTAACTGGTATTGAAAGATGATGAAACACCTTTCTCATTTAAATCCCAATCTTTAATTTTCCAGGATATAATTGCCCTAGTTATTCTTCATCACATAATTCCCCTCCTCTTTGACTTCCCATCATCACCCCGCCACATCTTCACAGCTATGCAACGTAGAAGAGGCACTTGGCAGCCTATTAATCATAATAGAACCAAGTTTAACCTTGAAATCTTGTCATCTACAGGACTGCAAGCTCTTTGCTCCCAGTTTTTGCAATGCACTCCATGATGTCCTAGTGCCCTGCTAGGGAGTGAAGCCAGTCCTACAACTGAAGCTTCAGTCTCTGGGTTGCTCGTGTGAGGCGTGAACCTTGTGCTGGTTTACTGCACTGGAAGACCTCTTTTTGCAAGTAAGGCTACAAGTTTGCAGTCCTGAAGGTAAAGAGGAATCCCACTTCTTTGTTGTACCTCTGAGGGTTCATCGAAGTAATTTCCTGCT
This sequence comes from Picus viridis, assembly GCA_033816785.1. Taxonomy (NCBI): domain Eukaryota; kingdom Metazoa; phylum Chordata; class Aves; order Piciformes; family Picidae; genus Picus; species Picus viridis. The sequence goes on from CM066595.1 coordinate 5,842,189, forward strand.
TTTGCTCTTGTGCAGTGTATATCACAGATGGACCTGCTCACCCTATTTCACATGCATGGATGCTCTCATGAGCACATTGCAGTATCACAGTATCACAGTATCGCTAAGGTTGGAAGAGACCTCGAAGATCATCGAGTCCAACCTGTCACCACAGACCCCACGACTAGACCATGGCACCAAGTGCCATGTCCATCAGACTCTGCAGCCAGAATAAGGAGGATATCTCTGCAGCTGATAGAAAAAAAGGTAAGGTGGAGAAATCTCTGTCCTAATACTGTAGCAATTAGGAGATTCTTTCCATTGTAACAGGACACAGCAGCATAAATACATGATGTAGTGGTAAGGGAAGCAGAGCAAAGGTTAAGGGCCACATCATCAATGCTTTTGTCCTCAGCACTGGGGCCAGCAACAGATAAAAGAGCAAAAATGATTGTGAGGCATTAATATCTAATTATAAATGCTCTGTTTGACAACTGTGACTTTCAAAGCACTTAACAAAGAGAGCAGTATCATCTTCATTTCACTGATGGGATAAACACACAGTCAGGAAAAGTTACTTGCTGACAGTTAAGGTACTTGTGACTTGCTCACCTACTAGGGTAGACAGCGGAGCAGTGTCATAATCATGTCTGTGCTCCTAGGAATCCAAAACGTCAATAGTTGGTGGCAGTTGATAGTTGCTGCAGTTACCTGGCTGCAAAGTGCCACGTAAAGTTGATTGTTTTGTGTGCATCCCTCTTCTGTCCAGCAAATTATCTGTCGCCAGCCACAGAAAGCGGAGGACAAGATGATCCTGGTGGGGTGATATGAAAAGACTTTTAAAGGTATATATTTTTATTTAAAAATATGTATGCATGCAATATGTGTGCATGTATCTAAGTGTGTGCTTTTATATATCTAAATATATAGGCATTTATATGCTCAAATATATACACACCACTGATAGAGTGAGTTTTCCCTCTCAGACAGATCTTGTTTGTCATGTATCTTTTTTTCACATAGGATTTCTCATATGAGTAAAGCTCTGCTTGTTTAATCACCACTACAGTACTCATAGTACTCACAGGGAGCCCTAACCTGAAGGATGGCCAAGGGCTCAGGTCCAGCCAACATGGATTTAGGAAGGGCAGGTCCTGCCTCTCCAACCTGATCTCCTTCTATGATCAGGTGACCTGGTGGATGTGGGGAGGCCTGTGGATGTGGTCTACCTGGACTTCAGCAAGGCCTTTGACACTGTCCCCCACAGCAAATTGCTGGCTAAACTGTCAGCTCGTGGCTTGGACAGCAACACTCTGTGCTGGGTTAGGAACTGGCTGGAGGGCCAAGCCCAGAGAGAGGTGGTGAATGGTGCCACATCCAGCTGGAGGCCAGTCACCAGTGGTGTCCCCCAGGGATCAGTGCTGGGCCCCATCCTCTTTAATATCTTCATTGATGATCTGGATGAAGCGATTGAGACAGTCATCAGCAAATTTGCAGATGACACCAAGTTGGGAGCAGATGTTGGTCAGTTAGAGGACAGAAGGGCTCTGCAGAGGGACCTCGACCGACTGGACAGATGGGCGGAGTCCAACGGGATCGCATTCAACAAATCCAAGTGTCGGGTGCTGCACTTTGGCCACAACAACCCCATGCAGAGCTACAGGCTGGGGTCAGAGTGGCTGGAGAGCTGCCAAACAGAAAGGGACCTGGGGGTGTGATTGACAGCTGCCTAAACATGAGCCAGCAGTGTGCCCAGGTGGCCAAGAAGGCCAATGGCATCCTGGCCTGCATTAGGAATAGTGTGGCCAGCAGGAGCAGGGAGGTCATTGTGCCCCTGTACTCTGCATTGGTTAGGCCATGCCTTGAGTCCTGTGTCCAGGTCTGGGCCCCTCAGTTTAGGAAGGACATCAAGACACTTGAACGTGTCCAGAGAAGGGCAACAAGGCTGGGGAGAGGCCTTGAGCACAAGCCCTCTGAGGAGAGGCTGAGGGAGCTGGGGTTGCTTAGCCTGGAGAAGAGGAGGCTCAGGGGTGACCTCATTGCTCTCTCCAACTACCTGAAGGGTGGTTGTAGCCAGGGAGGGGTTGGTCTCTTCTCTCTAGCAACCAGCACCAGAACAAGGGAACACAGTCTCAAGCTGCATCAGGGGAAGTTTAGGCTCAAGGTGAGGAGAAAGTTCCTCACTGCGAGAGTCATTCATCATTGGGATGTGCTGCCCAGGGTGGTGGTGGAGTCACCATCCCTGGAGGTGTTCAAGAGGGGACTGGACGTGGCACTTGGTGCCATGGTCTAGTCATGAGGTCTGTGGTGACAGGTTGGCCTCGATGATCTTTGAGTTCTCTTCCAACCTTGGTGATACTGTGATACTAATTGTTACATTGTTGTTTACAACCCATGTCAAAAGAAAAATGTTCACAAAGTTCTTGTAGGAAATTAAGATTTCTTATTTATTTGGGGGTGGGGGGGCGGTGGGGGAGGGGGAATCCAACAAAACTAAATTATTTTACAACTTACTGGCAAAGACATTCTTGCTACATTACCTATTTTAAAACTCACATCTCATTCAATTAAGATTTCATACCGTTGACAAAATCATGCTGTACTGAAAAAACCAAAACCCAACAAAACAAACTATTGCAATAGCTGTTATGTACAAGCCCATAAATAAGCTGCAAGATTTTTCAGGCTTCAAAAGACTGAGGACAGGAAGAGATTGTTTAAAGATTCATTTGAGCATTTCTTACTCAGTACATTTGCTGCGTTCAGTAACAACAAAAATACATTAAATCAAACCAAAAAACCCCAACAACACCCAAGAATGGACGTAAATGGCAATGGGACACATTTATACTTTGTGGGGGTTTTGACTAGTTTATCAAAACCAGAAAAGCTCTGTCCCCAAGCTCATATTATAAATACTGTTCAAGCTCCTAAGCTCAGGTGACATAAGCAACAAGATAAACTGCTTCATCACAAGTAACATTCCAAAGTTAAAGCATGGGACACAGGTTATCCGCAGCGGATCTCACAGATGCAGGATAGCAAATGCTCCCCCATACACCATGCATCTATGTCACATTCTCAAGTACAAGCCCAAACCCATTTTCATGCTCCTCTTATTTTTGGTGAACAATATTTAAAGTATGGTGTATATACCTGGATGCAAATTAGATTTAGCCCTTTTAGACTACTGTCATTTTGTCCTGCCATTTGTATGACACGTGTCTTTTCAAACAGACTTTGGGTAGTGACAAAGATCACCAATATGCATCAGCACAGGAGGAAGTGCAGGCAATGAAAATTGCATGGAGGGGAATATTCTTAAAAATTCAGACTGAGAAAAAGAGAAGCTTTGGTATGACCTCTGGTTCATCCACAGAAGTGTTGTGCTATAATACAGCAATTAGAAGAGAAATGATCCAGGAGGGTTTCAATCTATATCCATGGTCACAGTATTGGGGGGGAAAGAAAGAGAAAACAAGCCAAAAAATCCCAAACAACAACATAAAACCCACATGCTCCAGTATAAAAAAATATGCTTAAATATGCTGTTTGTACACAAAACAAACACTGAACTCTGTTATCACAGTACTGCTCTGTTACAGTCTTCTCCATACATTCGGAGGGCTCCTTCTTTTGGGGGTGGGGGTGGGGGAAAGAAAATCATTCTAAGGCCAAGACAAGTCTATATATTTGCAGAGCTGTAAGGCAGTCCAATGTATAAAAGGCTAGGGAAAAGGCATACAAAAGTCAAAATAAAGACATAGCCATTTAGATATTCAGCTTTTAGTGACCTGCCTTCTAGAGTTCTCAACAATGTGAGTTATTTAGCAATAGGAAACAAGGTTAGAAGCCTGTATAATTCATGCATGTATGTGTATGATACATAGTGTGGCACATTCTGCTCTGTCCCAGCTGCACAAACCCAGCATTTATGTGGTGAAACAAAGATAATCGTCATAGAACGATTTGGTGACTGTAGCAACAGGTCTTGGCCAGGAAGGGGAGAAGGGTAAAAACTGGTCCAATATGAAACACATTTTATTCTTGGTGCAGGAAGGAAAAACTGAGAAAATTTGTTTTGGATCAATCAAACCCCAAATGCATCAATGGTCTCTAAACTTTTAACTCTATGCCTTTTGCTTGAAACACTTCACTAAATTCAATCCTAATAGATGAGTGTTTCCTGATCCCTGTAGATCAAGCCACAATTCACTTTTCTTTTTGCACAGTTTTACTATCCAATAAACAATTTCCACCCTGCATGTTAGGGTGCAAATACCTCTTCTCCTGGAAATCAGTAGCAAGTATCTTGTTAGATTCACTGGGACCAGAAGCAGTCTGAGCTGCTGAAAATACAAACTTTTAATTAGGGGGTAAAAAAGCCCACACCTCAAAATGTCTTAGTGGGGGAAAAAAAAAATGAGGTTGAGGATTTGCCTGTTGCCCTCTTTCTGCAATACTTTGATAGCCCAGTGCATTGGGAAAGCTGATTACATTGGTGTTTCCTACAAACCAGCATACCCAGTCTGTTAGGGAGACAGCTACTGCAAACAAGGAATAGCTAGAGATAAGGAGATATGGCTGCAAAGCCACTCTATGGGGGTGGGGGGGGGGGGGTGGGGGGGTGTCATCTTTGCATGTTGCTCTGGAGACCCTGGCTGCTGGGTAAATCCTACAGCAAGACACAGACTCAGGTGCTCTGAGTTGGATAGTTGGAAAGGTACAGCGTTGGCACAGCCCAGATTGCACTGCCTTGAAGTCCAAACATTCCTTCTGCAAAACACTGGTCAAAAGAAAAATTGCAGTGCTTTGTCTTCTCCTTGAAGACACTTCATAGCAGTACTAAAGCAGAAGCTATTAAGTGCTGAAGAGTTTAAAACCACAAAAGGCTCTGCAGAGACCTATTTAAAACTGCCAGTAGGTTAACAATACGTAGACTTATTTGTAGTCAGGCTGTCTTCACAGTGGATCATCCTGTTACATTTTTTGTGATTAGGATTCTGTGGCTCGATTTGACCAGCAAAAGCAGAAGGATAAGTAAGTCACAGTGCCAGGTGTTGGCTTCCAAAAGATACAGAGCATTTGCACAATGAACCTGATGGACAGGGTTTGATTGCATCCACAAACTTCAGTCAAAGCAAGACAGATATTTTGTGTTGCGATAGGTCAGCAGACACAGATCAGTGATAGTCTGTGGACTGCCATAGGACAACCTTAGCCATTTTTGTCTTTTATAGATATGATGTAAACAGGACTATCTAACATAGTCACAGGCCATGTATTACAGGCTACATACATTGCTGATGTGCATAGAGACACATGGCTGTGTCAACTTTGCTAATACCATGCCCCTGCTGGGAGCTGAGTAGCTGGAAATGGTCTCTTCCTCAAGTCCTGGCTTCCTTGTAGCATTTAAGTTAATCACCACACTACCTATTTTGAATAAGTTTCACTTTGATAATTGGATTCTGTAAGGTAATAAATGTAAACAGAGAGTGCACAGCAAGACCAGAACAGCCCCATTACAACATCACAATGGGAAGCATTTCATTTTAGAGAATAAAAATCCATCTTTCCAGAGGTATGTTGCCTCATACCTCTACAGAGGTATGAGAGAGCTGGAATGATTCAGATAGCAATAAGCTCTTTTTGTGTACCTAGTGTTTTCATCACTGCTGACAAAACCATCCAGTGTATATTTGTGCTAGTTGTTTTTACAGATATTGCTAACAGCCAAGTGGTAGAATGTGCTACAGTTTCGAAGGCAAGCAGATAAGGGCTATTTACTCAACAGAACAACATGGCAATTTCCAATTTATTAGGCAGTGATTTAAAAAGTAGTGGGGGGGGGGGGGGGGGAACACACACACACACAACAAAACAACTGATGGACACTGTGTCAGAAGTCCTGAATGTATGGCTTGATTTTCACTGAGAAGCCAGCGTTGCTGTCAGACTGCTGATAAATCAATGCGGTTGGCTGAATTGGTGCTTTTATCCCAGGTGTTCAGCTTTGTGGGGCTTGTGCCTGGCCTGTGCCCAGTCATCTGGAAAACAAAACAATATTGAAAACAGATTTATTGATTTTTGCTAAGCCACCCTTGTCCGGATGAAATAAAAGCTTGAAAGCATCTGTTTAGGTTACAGTGCTGTCGCAGAGCCTTGAGAGAATATGCCATCAAGGATTCTTAAACACTTCTTCCCGGGGTCTCAGGTGATTGGCAAAGATCACTTAACTGTACTTCAGAAGTCTGGCTCTTTAGCAGAACAAATGTCTTTTTCCTCAAGACCATTTAAGGAGAGCTAGAAAATCAGGTTCATGTGCTGCCTTATTTAAAAGTTTATCCTTCAGGCTTAAATGTAGAATTGCCCTATCAAAAAGCCATTATCATCGCTGCCAAAATGCTTCTTGAATGCATGATGTAAAGGCCATTACAACCTGTGGGAGTAGTCCCATAGAACTACACTCCAGGGTTCATAAACCTTTGTTTATTTTGATAGTTTACCAGAAAGCAGAATTTTGTCCTCTGCTTTCAAAAGAGATATTGTAGCTGCAGGTTAATATTTGCTGATTCCACCTGTCTACACCATGCATTAGGTTAGGTACTAAAAATACCCAGGTGCTTTCTTGTCTCCTGTTCTTTCCAACAGAATGTAATGTGGAACACAATTTCAAATACAATAGGGAGGGGAAGAAAGGAAAACCACAGGAGGAATACTCACAATGTCTGAATTGAAGGGTTTCACATTGATGTTTCGAGTTGAACTACTGGTAAGGGACCAGACCTTGGTTTTGTGCTTAAAGGCAGCTCTAACCTTTGGGGGAAAAAGAAAAAAGGGTGGAAAAAACCCAAACCACACAGGTACAAGATTTCTTTTTGAAAAGATTGTGTTTATTTTTACAGGTGCAACCTGCAATCATGTCCCCATTTTCCTTCCTCCACATTAACATAACTATACTGAAATCCATTAAATAATCTGCCCCTTCATTCTTCTTGTTATTTATGGTCTTACTTTAAAAGGTAACTTTACTTACCGTGTACCCATACTTTAAGTGGAAAGCATCTGTATACTTTCACTTATGTCTCATTTCACTGGCAACATTTTCATGCTATCTGGGTTATCCCATCCTCCTAGGCATGCCTGTATTGCCATTCATCTTATTAATAATAAAAAGAGAAAAAAATCCCCAGACTGCCAGGCATGTAATCATACATCCCCAATATTTGCAGTCCTGATGTGAAAGATTTCATAAGGTGCCATGACACTGATTTGCAGCCACTCACTAGGACACCTTCCCATTTTCTAACCCAGGCTGGACCACAGGCCTCCTCCCTTTGGCCAGACTCTCCTGGAGCTCACACAGCCCTCACGCTACCTGTATGCCATGAGATCTCAAGCAGCTGCCAGCCTTTTGAAAACTGAAATTGTTTAAAGATGTTGGATGAAATTCCCTAGAGATCACAGGATTTACAGGATCACAGTATCACCAAGGTTGGAAGAGACCTCAAAGATCATCCACTCCAACCTGTCACCACAGACCCCATGACTAGACCATAGCACAAAGTCCAGTCCCCTCTTGAGGAGGGAGGACATTGCTGCCCAGAGAGAACTCTCCTGCGCACTGCAGGCTTGAACTCACGACCTTCCCAGTAAGAGTCTTACGTGCTACCAACTTAGCCACATGGCCCCCCAGATGTAGGAAAGTTCTGCACCAAGGTGAAGATAATCAGCTGCATGAAGAAAAGGTGGTAAGACAGTCATTCTTTAGACAAGTGGATGAGATTTATCAAGGCTTACTGGCTAGTAGTGATTGAAAATTGCTATGATGTTATGATAAAGAACATCTTGCCAGGAGGAGCTTGGTCTGCAAAACACACAAAGTAATCTTTCCTTCCCATTCCACACTGGCATGGCCTCAGCCAAAGAACTGTGTCCATTGTCCCAGGAAAACCAGGGGTCAGCTGAGATAACTCTGAAGAGAGTGCTGAGGATGATCACAGGTCAAGCAAGCACAAGAGTAGGTTGTTTAATCAAAAGAGGAGGCTAAGGGAAGACACTCTTAGTCTTCTCTTTCCTGCAGAGAGGAAGGGAATTATCTACTCTATATTTATAGCAGCTAAATGAGGGAATAAGAAGCTCCAAATGCATTAAGAAAGATGAAAACTATAATTCAGGAGGGACAATAGTGAGGCACAGAGCTAAACTGCTAAGGGAAATCCAGGGGCTTCAATGACTGAGCTGTCAGGGGTGACACTGTACATGTGCTGTGGGAAAGACTGCTTAAGTCCCCATCAGACCTGTTCTCCTGTGCTTCTCTGTGTGCATTCCTTGTCAAGGTGCACTGGAAATAAAGATATTTTTTTTAACCCAACCACTTGGAAATCTCTGCTGAATTCTCTTTACAGTATCTGAGCTTTACTTCTATGGGAAGAATGACATTCTCAGGAAGAAGTCTTGCAGTTTAGCTGAGGAAATATTTTAGATATGCAGAGTGTAGGATGAGCCAAGAAGGCCTGCTCTCTGAAAATGACAGTTCACATTAGCTGTATACCACCTGGGTTTTGAGGATCCACATTCTGAAAAGTTTCAGAGTTTAATTTCTCATGAGGCACCTGGAAAAATGGCAGCAACTCAAATATTTGTATTTGATGTCAGACATTTCAAGCCTGACAGCAGGGAGAAAGCTTTCTGAGCCTGAGGGTAAATAGAATAAAGAAATATTTTTCCTCCTTACCTTTAACCTGCCTGCTTAACTTCAGTTGGTTTCAATAAAGATCAAGAATTTCATAGGCAGCCCTGACTCTCTAAACTGATTGTGGCAAAGATTGTATTGATACAATACAATAATACAATACAACACAATAAACCAGGTTGGAAGAGACCTTCAAGATCATTGCGTCCAACCCATCAACCAATCCAACCCACCTAAACAACTAGACCATGGCACCAAACACCCCATCAAGTCTCCTCCTGAACACCTCCAATGATGGTGACTCCACCACCTCCCCAGGCAGCCCATTCCAATGGGCAATCACTCTCTCTGTATAGAACTTCTTCCTAACATCCAGCCTAAACCTCCCCTGGTGCAGCTTGAGACTGTGTCCTCTTGTTCTGGTGCTGGCTGCCTGGGAGAAGAGACCAACCTCCACCTGTCTACAACCTCCCTTCAGGTAGTTGTAGAGAGCAATAAGATGCTCTAAGACTGGTTAGGTTGGCAAATATTAATAAAGAGTGTCTCCCCAGAAGAGCTGGAGTGCTACTGTTGCACAGGAAGAAGCAGCAGGCTATGGGTCAAAGCTACTTAATAGCTGTAGGAGAATCAAAGCCATGTGGGGATTCACTGAGCTGTGCAGCCTGTCAGTATGCTGGAAATGGTTTTCATAAGCAACTTCTGTTATCAGCAATAAATGCTACTGAGTGTTTTCTGCTATCTGCCATGAAGGGAGAGGTTGCTACAAGCTCCAGACCCAGCAAAGATGGTCTCCACAAGCTCTGTGCACATAAGCCTTCCCTTGACTTCACCTCAGCTGCTCTGGGACAGCCTTAATGCAAAAAGATGCCTCTTGATCCACTATGAAATCAGAAGTTCCTGCCAAGAAAAATACCTAGAATGTGTTCCACTTTGTTTGGTTTTCCACTAGGGACTGGATGAGCAACAACCAAAAGTATGATTTTCAGAGAATGATATTTATTTTCCTCTCTGGAACTGCAGAGCCAAAGGCCCTCCAATGAGGACTTGCAGAGTGAGTCCTGCTCCCACTGTCAAAGCATCTTCCCTTATCAGCACAGCCCATAGCCTGCTCATCCCCTCTAGCCCTCAGGAGTGCTTCTCTCCTCGGTCTTCATCTCCTTTATCCTTTTCTGGTTTTAATCCTTTCTTATGTTAAATAAAATGAATGCCAAGCACGGGTCAAAATGCCAGCTGTTTTGAAGTCATTAACTGTCTTGTGTTAATTGAAAGGAAAGAGAAAGCAGTGGCATAGCAGGCATAGATAGTGGAGAAAGTCTTTTCTTGTTTTACACATATTACTTGGACGTGGTAACACCACATTTGTGTAGCACCATTTGGTTACATACCTCTGAATTCAGAAGACAGTGAAACAGGAACATGAAAAATCCCTGAAAACAGATAAAAGGGAGAAGGGTGAAGACTGACTGTAAAGAATGAAATGCAGTAAGGTATTTCTCACATATAAAGTAGCTGGAGATGTATAAGATATACCAAAAAGCAGGCCAAACTGTGACCCATGTTAAACTGTGGACACCTGCAGCAATAAGGTACTGTGAAGCTTTACAGTGGACCTTTTCCTGTGAAACAACACATCCTAAACTTAGGGGTGCTAAAGGAAAAATCTTGCAGAAGAGATGCTGGAATTCTGGTTTGTAATTGTTATTCAAAAAAGAATTGCAACACACTACAGAATTATGCCTCTGCTGAAATGTCTGCTTAAAGCTAAGCAGATGCTTACATTCCCTCTTGAACACAGATATTTCTCTGGGCTGGTCTCTGAAGAAGATGAGGTTCTAGTTGGTTGCATGCAAGAGTCACTTGCAGCATGCAGAATAGCTCCACTCTTCTCCTTATGCTACACTTTCCCCGCAAAGTTCTGTTCACTTGCATTTAGCTTCAGTAGTGAAGCCTCAAACTGACACTGAAAGATTGTTCTGGTGTCTCTGCTGAAGGATCTTGCCTTTGGTATATGGTGCTGGAAGAATGAATTTCATTTCTCTGTCTCAATTATAGCTACTGGAAACTCTAAGAAGTGGGATAAAGGTTCTGTTCACACAGAGGCTAAACAATTGCCAGCACTGCATGGTCATTACAGACTTAAAAGAGAGAGGAAGGAACAGAGAACAAAATCCAGCAAACACAAGCATGTGAAAACATCACTAATGATCCATTTATATGATCTCAGCAGCAGTTCAGTAGCCACAAGCCTTCCCACCAGGCACTTACCTGTAGTGAATTGAAAACAGCAAATATATACTGAAAAACTAATGCATGAGCGTTGACAGCCAAAACCCCAAAGATCCACGAGCTTCCCAAGATTGGTAAGAGAACAGCAACGGCTTTAGCTGTTAGTCTGAAAGAGAAAATGAAAAGAGGAAATGTGATGAGTGAAAGAAATTGCAGCCCACATACCAGGTATTTGTCAGTGATGTCCTGGCAGCAAGACAGAGTGTGTGCAACTCTCCTCACCATAAAATTCTTTCAGTGGGCGAGTCTCTGAGCTACTCATTCCTCATCTGTGAAAACTGGGGTAACAGAACTTTAGTATCACATGGGATAAGTACAGTTTGGGAGTAAGTAAATGGGGGTGCGGGGGAAGAGATGGAGAGATGGTCACATAACTACTGCAGCCTTATCTTCAGTTTACAATGAAGTATCACTTCATCAGTGAGGAGTCAAGTGTAAGAGACAAAAACAGAGGGCAGCATCACAAAGAGAACAAAGGCAGCATCACATGGGAAAACCAAACCCACTCTATAGCACCTCCAAAATCCATTTGCTCATCACTACAGCTAAGTCAAGACAACATGGTATTTCTCTTCTAGAAAGTAACTTGGGAGTATTAATCATCAAAACCAGGAAGAAACTTGATGTACCTCTGCCAAATCCTCTAACACCCCAGTATTATTCTGCCACTGCCCTGCTTTGTTCAGAGTTGATTCAGAGAACCATATTGAAATATCCTGTGCTTCATGGAGGTCCCTTCTGATATATGCTCACTCTGCTTAGCTGGGAGGAATTGGCAGAATTCCAATAAAAGATGGTATGGCAGCTGAGAAGCTAACAGCACTGAGAAATTATGAGAGGGTTTTGAGCTTTCCTTGACGAGTTGTGTGCAGGATGTTTGTTAGAGTTGAAGATTATGGGGTATCCTGGAGATTTAAATGATCACAGAAAGTTTTCTGCAGTAGCAGAATTCTATAGACCAAATTTTGTATGAAGAGTAAACAAAGGGGACCACAGAGAAAACAGAAACATTGTGTTTAGGGTCGTAAGATCACAGTTAGGTCTCTTCAGTATACTCATAGCCTTCTACAGTAAACACCAAAGAACTATGTACTTTCCACAAGGAGCTCATTTTCTTCATCTGTAACAGGAATTGAGGGCAACCAAAACCTCACAGAGCAGCCAGGACCCTGTAGAATAGGTACGGGCAATTCTTGTGTCTTTTCTCTGCTTTTACATCAGCATTGCTTAATGTCTCTCTGTAACTGAATACTACTCAGCCACTTCCAAGAAAGGCAGGCACAAAGATTATTGCTTATCCCACACAATTGTCTTCTCCTTATGAAGCCCTCAGAGCATCGTCTCTGCTTCCTGCTAATGAATTGTTCTGAAGAATTGTACTTTTGTGTCTGAGTATACCCTGTAATACTGACTTCAAGAGTATCATGGTAATAGCCCTACAGAGCGTTTCTAGTATAATCACATTAAAAATAGGAACACCAGGATTACTGTATGCAAGTCCTTGTAATCTAAAAAGGATCTTCTAAATTCAGAGAAGATATCTCTGTTGTGGACTGTTACATCTGACAACTGAGATGCAGCCACTTGTGCAGGAATTCCCCAGTAATTCATGTGGTGAAAGATGGGAGCGTGTATTCAGAGAACAATCACTCTGCTTGACCTCTGTAGTCCTTCCAGTCCCTCCAGATTTTTGATTAAAACAACCACCACCTCTATAGCTCATTTTCACATCAATTTGATGCAGTATAGGCAGGTATGAAATAGAGCAGGGCCAGGTGACCAGGGGAGTTAATAAGTCATCCTTCAATTTTCCCCCAGGAAGTGCTGTACATCCAGTTCACAGCACTGGGCAGCCCAAAAAGAATTCATGGTGTTTGTCCATTCTGTAATCACTCCAAAACCCCTATGATTCCCACAGGGCAAAACATTCTTGCTGTCAGGACACTACTAACTAGACAGCCCAGTGCAATTTTGCCTGTCAAGGATGAAGAGACATCAAACCTTTGCACATCCAGTCACCACATTTTCAGTGACAGCTATCAAAGGACAAACTCTTCCTCCTAGGCAGCTGAGTACAATGTTGGTGTTATAAGACAAAAAGCACAAAGGGACCTGTCTCCATGTGAAACATCTTGAACCAAACAGGCAGAAGGACCTATTCCCTGCTTACCAGAGCACTTATAAACACCTAAGCTTTACTCCTGTTGTAGTCCATGGGATAGATGCACAATTAAATATGTGCTTAAAATATTTCATAGAATCACAGAATGGTTTGGGTTGGAAGGGACCTCCAAAGGTCATAAGGTCATCTAGTCCAACTCCCCTGTAGTGAACAGGAACATCCTTTTACTACACCAGGTTGCTCAGTCCAGCCTGACCCTGTATATCTCCAGGGATGGGGCCTGAGCATCCTGTTCCAGTGTTCCACGACCCTCATGCTAAAGAACTTGTTCCTAGGATCCAGTCCAAATCCACTCTCATTTAAAACCATTGCCCCTTGTCCTATCACTCCAGGGCTTCTAAACAGTCCCGTCCCCCCCCAGCATTCTTGTAGGCCCCCTTCAGGTACTGGAAGGCCACTGCTAGGTCTTCCTTGGAGCCTTCTCTCCAGGCTGAACAACCCAAGTTCTCTCATCCTGTCCTAGTAGGAGAGGTCTTCCAGTCTCCTGATCCATCAGGTCCATGTCTGGCCTGTGTTGGAAAGGTCTTGACAGAGCAAAGTAGCCGAATCACCTTTCTCAATCTGCTGGCCATGCAGTTTAGTCCAGGGTACAACTACAGATAAAGAAGCTAAGAAGGAATTTAAGGCAGTGAGAAACTAAAAGTCAGCCCATTCTTGATGAAGCTATATTTTTTTCAGAAATCAGCAGATCTCTCTTCAACTGGAAGCCTATGCAAGAGAGAAAGTTGTTTTAGGGTGATTAAGGTCCTACTTGTGTCTTTTACCCTCTTGTACAGATTAAAGTACAGGATCAGGGGAGAAATGAAATAGAACTTCACGATGAGAGACTGCTTGTAATTACAACAAACATAAAACAAATGAGAATTTTGTACAACACAATTCAGAGAAGAAATCTTTTAATTAAGCTCAGAGACAAGACATCTTGTTCATTTGAATGACCTGAGCACACACTTTGTTATATCCTTAATTAAAAGTGTGTGTTGAAGAACTGCGTGGGCTTCATGTGTATAGGCGAAATCTGGGTTGGGGAAGAATCTAGATGTTTAACTATTTTTCTGTACTAATTCATATCTTTTATGTCCTTGACCATGAATATTTCTGCACAACTCAATTTAATTCTGCAAAGAGTATGTTCAGCTGGAAAATGGAATACCTAAAAGCTTGAGTTCTCCTCTTTAATTTACAACTGCATTTTGAAAGACATCATGTGAAAACAACTGCTAGGCATTTATTTTCACGGATCAAGAATGCTTCCGGATACTTTGCTGTTAAGATTGAAGTTCATCACCTCAACTCTAACATAAGACATGCTCCTCTGAGGAGCAGGCAGCAGACCACCTCCTGCAATGAACCTTTTGCAGAAAGGCTGATATCATCCTACAGAGCCCTTTTCCTGCAGGTCTCGGGGGAGACTAGGGGGAAGGACACAGAAACCCCTGGCAGACAGATTAGATACATTCAGATTCTGTGATGTTTTACATGTTCTCTCTAACTTTTATACAGCAACTGATTAGTATGCCCAACACAGCTACACTTGTGAAACTGTCTTCATTACAAACCACCCTTTTTTTCTCTTTTGTTCTCACACTTTCAATTTTTATAACATTTACAGTTTGGAATATAATTTTCCCTAGCCAGTTTGTTGTCAGAAATAAGTTTTCATTATTTATTTTTGAGTCGGAGCACAGAAGGCTTCAGCTGTAACTTGTAGTTGGAGGCAGAAGAGAGACAGATCCTCAGTTCCAATGTTTTCAAAATCATTCTTACAGTTTGGATTTTTTCAGGAGCCTTGCACATCAGAAATGCCTTATGTAATGTATAAAACAATGTATTAATAAAGACTGCTCAGTCTTGAGCCCAGGCTCCAGGACATGAGCAGCAGAAATACAGAGCTGGAAACGAAAACAAAATGCAGACGTAGGATTTTTCATGCAAATGTGTAAATGTTTCATGCACATCCTCTTGGAAGAGCAGCCATGTGAAGGTAAAATTCATTTAAGACTATCTAAGGGTCAGCTCTGCATATGTATCACTTAAATCTCATTAAGCCTTTTTTTTTTTTTTTGCCTAATTACCACATAGCTTTCTAGGCTTCCATGCTCTGAATTTCATCTTCTGTATGAAACTATTAGTTCAAAGTGTTTATGAACTTTGCTCACCGAGGAAAGGACTCAGCTCTATTATTTCTGGTCCTCTCTTTTATTTTCTTCCATTTACCCCTCCAATTCCCATCCTTATTTCATTTTGTCTTTGAACTTTAAAAGAGAAAAACACTAACTGTAAAATGCTGCATCAGAACATCATTAAGGTGGCAGGGTTAAAAAGTCTTGGAAATACAAAAGTTAATGTTCCACCAGGCACATTAATTCTGACACACTGCACATACTTCATTTTTTTTTCCACTCCCATTGTTCTTTGCTACATGAATATTTTAGTAGATTAGTTCTAGTACACTAAGATACAGAGTGCAATCAAATGCATGTTGCTTTTGGAGAAGGAATACTGCATGACTCAACTGTGCAACCTTAAAAAAGAACTCACTACCATCACTTGGGCTTTATATTGTCCCACCAGGACTTCATAAACCTTGCTAAACTCTTTCTCTGTCCTTGTGCCCTAATGTATCAGACAACAGGATGGCTATTGCCTTATAAATGTCCCTCTAAATTTCTCCTGTGTGCCCCGTCTCATGCTCTGGCCTGTGAAATTGGAAGTAACCAACAAGCCTGTTTCTCACATATAATATAAAAAAAAATCCGGTATTGTTGCTCTTCTGCAGTCTAATAACATCAAATCTGGTGAGGTTTTTGTCTCTCTGCATCTACGTACAGTGAATGATCAGTCCTGGAATTAATTATTTAGGAACAAAGCAAAACCATAACAAAAGATTTATTTTCTCCTGTTATTACTTCATAATATAGAGAAGTTCTGGAAACACAAAAATATCTTGAGTCTGATTAAATTTTTATATCCAGTGTGTATGGAATAGCCTTTGGGATGTCACTAGCGGTATATAGCCTATCTATCAGTTCAGTTTGCACATAGGGTTGTGGCTTATTCTGCCCCAACACTAAAAATCTCCTCATGTGGTCTGCAGAGACTTCTGAATCACTACTCATCAAGAACCACTTTGGCATGACTTGATTTCATTCAGGTTTGGGTGGTTGTTCATTGCAAAAAAGCAAGCAGCAATGCATCCATGCTGCACAGTGCCACATCCATTGCTATCGGACCTGAAGAGGCTGCTCGGCAGACACTGCTGGTCCTTGGAAGTTCATACATAATCCCATTCACCTGAGCACTCATGCATGAATCCTATTCTTGGGGTGGGGAGTTCTTAGAAAATCTTTAGTTTTCTGATATACTTTCTGCAGGAGCAACATTAACCTGTTAATCAAGCTGTTCATGTAACATGAACTCATCATTTAAATCTGTTGGAAAAAAAAAGTGTCTTTCATCTATTCCCTCCCCTCCCCCCCCCCCCCCCCGCTTCTTACATTAAGAGATTCTAATTCCTAAGGAGCAACAAACCTTGCCCACTAAAGATCTCCCACCCTTTGTTTGGTTTCTTTTGTTTCACATTCATATCAGTGCAGGATTTCAATATTTTGTGTATGTAGCTCAGCCAGATGGACCACTAGTCTGTGGTTTACACCAGCTGAGATCCTGATCAATCCATAGAGGAAGGGAAGTTTTCTGAGCTCCATAATTATCATAGCTGTAATGTCCTAGCATTCAAGAAGTAAAGGTTTCAGCACCTCTGTGATATATGTTCATTACCAATGTCATATAAAATCACTGCACTGTTGAAGTTACTAGGAACATTTCACCAAGAGCAAGGTTGGGCCTTATAGTTTTATTGTATTTGCAATTGGTTTGGAATAGCTCCAGTCAATTGAGATTGCTCCCTTTCCCTTATTTAATCTCTTCTGCCCTTTTCTGCTATTGCCCTGAGCAGACTGTCAATATCTTACACTGATGCAGAACAACTCCACTGACAGCTACAAGAAAGAAATTTCACTGCTTGCAGAAAGAAAACTTTATTACTTCTGTGAAGGGAACCCCTAATTCACAAATCAATTTTACTGCTTATATATGGAGCACTAATCCTTTTAAGACTTCTGACATGCACTTCTCTGTCATGATGCCTGCTGAAGTAAGAACTAAATTCACACCCAGAAGCCAAGTTTATATAATAATTGGAGGAAATACTGTCTAAAAAAGGCAAAAATCCTTCACAACAGTTCACCAAAATTGCTACCCTGACAAATAGGCCTTTTAACTGAAATCTCTCTCTTGTTTCTTAAACTCCTCACTAGTCACTGTCAGCAATATTCTTTGTACTTTATATAAAAATAAATAAATCCAAAATCCTCTAACTAACATTTTCAAACTAGTGCTGGGGAAAGCTGAATTTAGCTTCAGTTTCCCATTTGTTACAAGCAGAGTTCACTAACCTCGAAGCTGGAGAGCTGCTGGGAAACCACATGCAGCAATTCTGGCTATGAATGAAAACATTTTTCATTGAGGTTCAGCAGCGCTTCCAACGTGCACCTTTGCTCCTTCTGACCAGCACTCAGGCTTTCAGTCCCACTGGTGACTAAGGAGTGGCAGTTCTTCTGACCACAGCTTTCAGAAGTGCTGCTGCTTGCTTTGTTGCCTGATTCTCCAAGGAGCAAACCCAGCACTCAGTGACTTAGGTGGTGAGCTGCTACCAACAACAAACAGGTGAGTGGAGGAATATTGATGACACATTTTTTTGTAGTGAGCTAACCAATGAGCTTCAGTGAGAACACACACAAAATCCAAAGCCCCTGATTTAATTTGAAATCTAAAGGCTCAAGCTCCCTTTCACTCATCAGTAAAAAAACATCAAGTCTCAGTAGAGTAAGGCGCTGTGGGTGGTGTAAGTAGATCAGCAGAGGAGCCAAAGTGAGGCTTGAGAGTCAAATCACTTGGGGCCCCTGCAAACTCAGCAACCCATTTACTCTGCATGTTGCATGTGTGTGACACTGAGAGTAGGCATTTGGTCTTTTTTGGTCAAAATGAAATTAATCTCTGAACTCTGTTAGACATCTTGATCTAACGTGCAGAGCTCTCATCTCAGAAAGGACAGACAGGGTATTTTAATTCTGCCCCTGTCACTGAGCAGTAGCTCACAAACTCCTCCAAAACACACGTGCACTTTTTTTCTCCTCCTACTCTTGCTTGACTGTATAGACAATAAGGTTGATGGAAAAAGGAATGCCTTTTAATTAGCACATAGGCAGTTCCTACCCTAATCTCAGGTGATTTCTAGGCACAATTATAATAAATTAAACCAAACCAAACCAAAACCCCTGCAGATGCTATTCCCCATTTTATTATTTGTTATTTGCCCTTTCAAAGCAATGCTGTGAAATAGAGTAAGAAATATTTGCAGACACTTCAGATCATTGCTTTCTGGCAGATGCCATTTATAATGCAGGGAAGATGCTGCTAGTCAAAAGTATTGCAACTATGAGGGGAAAAAAATCTAGGCTGCAACAGCAACTATTTCAAATTGATTTTTTTATCATGTGAGTGGGAAGGGAAGTGGTATTACTCCCCTTCTGTTAGGTTCAGTGGAAAATACCCAGCCCACACAACCCAGACCCTCCCAAGAAGGCAGATGATGCCAAAGAAGTGGTGCTTCCCATAAGTCTTCCCAACAGCTAAAGCTGCCTGTCACAGATACAGAATCTGCCCAGAATATGGGAGGTCTGGGCTCAAATCACTCTTCTGCCTAAGGGACTGCAGTTCCCTTTTCTCCAGAAGAACATTTTAACTCCCTGCCTGATGCTCATTCTTGCCTATTGAGCCTGTTCTGCTTACACTAAATAATTAAATGCTCTCTGGGTCAGAGAGGGAAGGTGTACTCCACAGATCAGTCAGGAGGCACTTCTCTCTCAGGAGAGTCCTACCTAATCCTTGCTTTATTAATATTTCTTACTTTATATTAAATATTCAGTGAAGTAGGGAGTGAAATCTAAGCCTCACTTCAAACCCCCATCAAGCCTGACAAAATAATGGACATGACCCAAAGGGGGTACCTTGAGCATTTTAATGTGGAGAAGGCAATTCCAGGGGCTAGCAGCACTGACTTGATTTCAGCATCTAACCAGGGATTTAGAAATCTCTGTTTTGCTGAGGCCTTCCACAGATCAAGTCCAATGTCATGTCTATCACTTCCTGATCCCAAAACTACAAAAGAAAAGAAGAAACACTTCCCCAAAGAAAGTAGTAAGTACTTAACTAAAACATGCTCTTCTCCTTGTCTTTAATGCAAGCTGTTAAAAGAGTATAAAGAATTAAAATGTAATGTTCTTTCAAGCTGAATTTTCAGTGGTTGTGATTTTCCCAGGGGAACTGAACTTGCAGTGGGATTTTTCCATTCTCTTTCTAAAATTCCTCTTTCCAACATTTTTTGACACTAATTCTCTCACTCCACTGCTGCTGAGACAGCATTTTCTACTTCTCTGTCCCCAAGCTGGAGGTTAGAGCTAATTTTCCACTGAACTTTGCCATTGAGTCATCAAGGAAAACAAGAGCTTGTAGTCACAGTAGAAGAAAGTTCACATCCAAACAAGGAGAAGGAATAGCTGCATTTGGATGAGGAGATCTAGACCCTGCTCTTTGTACCCCAGGATACCCAGTGTATTCATTCCCAAGGGACATCCAAAAGCTTCCCTGTCCTTAGTGAAGTTGTTTTTCAAAGGTGACTGAGAATTTGTGCTGGTGAATAGTCTTGTTGCAGATTTATGCTTTAACCATCAAAACATTGTGTCTCTCTGTGCTTGCTTTCATGTTCTGCTTCTCCTGGAGCATCACTTGAACCTCCAGCACAGCCCCGGTGTAATAGAAAATGTTTTCTCTTTTCACACAGCAACCTCTAGAAAGAACATTCAGTTTCAATATTTCCACTCAGTTGATCATTGAAGATTGTCTGAGCACCTTCACAGGTGAGCAATGATGCAGTCCTTCTTTGTAATAAATTCACAGTCAGTGATGCATTTCTTTCAACTCCAGGTAGACTAAAGGGGTGGCTGTTTGCTTCAGTCACACTTTGCATTCTTTGGAAGTCAAACAATTGTGGCTGCTAAAAAATATGTCATGGCAGACTCTGGTAATGGGTGACAGGACAGATTTCCCAGGAGTTGGTATTGACAACCACAGTAAAGTGCCAAAGCAGTCACATTCTCAGAAAAGCATGTGGAAAATGAAAGCTAGCCTAAAAGAAAAAGGAAAAGAACAAGCCCTCATCCTTACAATAGTGAGGATTCATGATTCCTTGAACACAAACTGTACACTTCCCTATTCCTTACAGTTCTTTGTTAAAAGCTGATTTGGGAGTTACTTTAAAGCAGGTAAGGGGGGGGGGGGGGGGGGAAAGACAAGAAAATATTACCCACTTCCACTTCAGGGGGTCTTTAATGGGCTTACAAAACCAGACTGACTGGGAAGTCTGGAGGGATTCATTTGTTGCTCTAAAAAGGAAATAAATGGCAATATTCTAATGGATCAGATCTCTTTTGGATCGCAGGCTATTATTAAGAGGCAGGGTTTTTCTCCTGTTTTTCTCAGTTTGCACCCAAGAGAAGTGCAGTATAATTTTGGTTTTTTTCTTACCACCAGGCAATAAAAACTATGCAGGAGCATTTGGGTTTATCCATATATGGTTGGCCACAAGCTTATCCCAAGTTCAAAAAGTTTATGGTACGATTTATGCTTGGAGATCAGACAAAGATGTCAAATAATTAATTGCCAAATATGACCATACATTTAGTTATGGGAGCGACATCTGAATAGGATAATCTAACCTTGGCTGCTCTGGATGCACTGCATATGTGAAAACAGATGTTCCTTCAGACTACCCCTTTATTCTAATAGGGACCTAGTGCCTAGCTCTGCTTTGGAGTCAGTCCAGGAGAAGGAATTTGTTACGACAGCTTATTCTCAGAAAACTCATTACCTGCCTCTTCCAAGGACAAGGAAATGAAAATGTCCCAAAGGTCTAGATCCTGCCTGTGGGTGCCAGATGGACTAGGCGAGATGTCATCTACTTCTTTTCTCCAGCATTCACACCTAATTATTTCTTCGACCACAGTCTCCATTGTTTCATCCATTTTCATAGCTCTCAGTGCAGGATGTCTTCCATCTCGTGACAGCTTTCTGTATGGAGTACTACCCCTAGGTACAGTGTCAGTGTGAGCCATGAATCTATATTAGCCCAACACTTGCTATTTTTAATTGGCTAAATCTCTGCAAGTCATCTTGAAACAATATCCTGAAAATTAGTCTTATTGCACTATTTACAGCCATCTGAGCCTTTTTTATAGTTATTATATCATGCAGTGAAAATCTTTGTTTGCCCAGCAGTGGACCAAGATGACAGACTCAGCACTAATAAAGAGGGATTGTCAAATTACAGAAGTTATGAAAAGGACCTCATAGCGTTTGCGTTTTTCCTTACATAATGGGAGATTTGAGGGCAGAATTCACACGACTGGAATATCGATATGAAAGGCTATGGCTTGCTCAGAAAGGACATGCAGGGAGAAAGAAAGGGCATATATATATAAAAACTGTAGACCTGCTCAGAATCTGTGGGCAGACAGAACTTTCAAAAGTCCCTCTGTAAAGAGAAAAGCAAAGGAAGCAGGCACAGTATGGCACCACGCATCTAGTCTGGCTTGCCAAAGCAGGTGGCAAATGGGGATGGGGCTTTTTTTTCTCCACACATATCTCAAGACTTGTTCAAAGCACAAGATTAGGTGTTAACATAGAGCTAGATTCATCTAATTAATGATAATGAACTATGGTTTATAAAGCTAAATTTTCAAGCCATAAAGTTGCAGGCAGTGATCTCACCCCATGACAACTGGGGTGTCAAAGCACTAACATTAGTATCATAGTATCATAGTATCAGTCAGGGCTGGAAGAGACCACAAGGATCATCTAGTTCCAACCCTCCTGCCATGGGCAGGCACACCCCACACTAGATCAGGCCAGCCAGAGCCTCATCCAGCCTGGTCTTAAACACCTCCAGGGACGGGGCCTCAGCCTTAGAAATCAGAAGTAGCTCCTACTTTGTGTTCCATGATGGTGATGCCTGAACTCGAGCATCAAGCTGAGCTTTGGGTATCAGCTGTCAAGAAAAGCACAGTCCTCTGGAAACACTCCGGAGGTAAGTAACAAAAATGATTAGAAAATGTGGCCTGCCAAAAATGGGACAGGTTTTGAGTTTATCAGTTTGAAGAGAAACAAAATGTTCTCTGTGTCCTCTGGAGAAGGACAGGCTCACAGCTGTTCTTTGTAGAAATGTCCTTGTAGAAATGTGAGGCTTTTTAAAGAGAAGTCATTAGGGTAAAACCAGCTAGCTATACACTGGAGAGACTCCATTCCCAGAGGCTTTCACCAGTATAAATGATTGTGTTTTACACACAACTCAAAATGGTCAGGAGCAATTACACAGCCAGTTAGCACTGTTCAGCTGACAAGTGGCAACAAGCTTCATAGCTTGGTAGTTCTGCATGCATGGGAACACCCAAGAAAAGCAGCCTCACAGACACAGGGCTTGTTGGAATCTGAAGGTTTGGGAAATATTTCTGGCTCTTAGCTTGAACTCAGCAGGGCTCATAGTTTAATTTAGGATGACAAAGTAACAATCCCATCAGCCCATACACAAAATGTCTGTAGGATAACATTCACACTCCACCCCCACCCCAAGAAGCTGAACTCTGAAAATGATCTCTTGACCTAAACAGTCTCGGTGACCTCTAATTATGCAATGATATCAACAGCAAAATCATTCTCCCATTTCCATGGCAACAGTACCAGCGAAGAGCAGAGCTATCAAGGTCAAGCATATAAACTGAGAAAGAAAAGTAATTTTCTGTGTAATGGTTCGTATGAGCTTTAACTGCAGTGGTGGCAAATAAATAGCCCTATAGTTGCTTGGTCGCCTGTCTAAAATGTACATAAGGGGGAAAAAATAATTGCTGAACTACAAATCCAGTCATGCTGCCTTGCTGTCTGCCTTCTAAAAACTGCCAGGGACTGCTGCTTTGGAGGAGAACATAAATGCCAGACGAGCATTCAACTGTGCCATGCTGTAATGTGGAGACCTGCATTTCTTCTTAAGCTGGCATTAAAGAAGCCAGGAAACATATGTGCTTTATAGCGTTTGGCAAAGGTGATGTCAGAGCTGATGTAGCACTTGCAGAAATGCCCAGTTCAAAAACTTAAACAAAAGTCTTTTCCAATGTGCCAAAATCAAACCGTTTGGCTAACTGGTTCAGTTCCCACCTCCTCCCAAGGGCCTCCTTTGCAAACGGAAAACGTGGAAAAATCTCTGCGCTTCCCTACTAACCTCCTGAGAGCATCCAGGCTCTGTCATGCCAGGCTCTGGTCCACTCCTCTGTTCTCCCCCATTCCTTGGCAATATTGGTGAGGTCTCCAGGAGCAGGAGGTTTGCAGGGTGCCAGTCAGCTGTCTCATGGGGTACAGGCTGGCTGCAGAGGCAGATGGCTGCTGGGGAGCTGCCCTAGTGCCAGTGCTCCTGCCTGAGGCTCTTTCTGGAACTATTTATTTTTCTATTCTATTCTATTCTATTCTATTCTATTCTATTCTATTCTATTCTATTCTATTCTATTCTATTCTATTCTATTCTATTCTATTCCATTCCATTCCATTCCATTCCATTCCATTCCATTTGATTCACATAATTATTTAATTCTTCAGAGATGTTGTGTAGTGTGTCCAGTTCTGGGCCCCTCAGTTTTGGAAGGATGTTGGCTTGCTGGAACATGTCCAGAGAAGAGCAACAAAGTTGGTGAGGGGTTTGGAACACAAGCCCTATGAGGAGAGGCTGAGGGAGCTGGGGTTGCTTAGCCTGGAGAAGAGGAGCTCAGGGGAGACCTTCTTGCTCTCTACAACTACCTGAAGGGAGGTTGTAGCCAGGTGGGGGCTGGTCTTCTCTGAGGCAACCAGCACCAGAACAAGAGGACAGAGTCTCAGGCTGTGCCAGGGGAGGTTCAGACTGGATGTTAGGAAGAAATTCTACACAGAGAGAGTGATTGCCCATTGGAATGGGCTGCCTGGGGAGGTGGTGGAGTCACCATCATTGGAGGTGTTCAGGAGGAGACTTGATAGGGTGCTTGGTGCCATGGTTTAGTTGATTAGGTGGTGTTGGATGATAGGTTGGACTCGATGATCTTGAAGGTCTCTTCCAACCTGGTCTATTCTATTTCTATTCTATTCTATTCTATTCTATTCTATTCTATTCTATTCTATTCTATTCTATTCTATTCTATTTCAAGCATGTTGCTTTAGAAAGGTACTGCAGTATTGGCTATGGTTGCAGTTCCATATACATTAAGAAAAAGAAAAATAGACCTAGTGGCCATATATTTTTCAGTTTCTGAGTTTAGGGTTTCCTGATTCTCTTGCTCTGTAAAGCAGGCTCAGACAACAGGTCCTCACAGGCTCCTTTATACTGCTCCATATATATTTATGGCTGTCTTATTGCTGATTACTTTTTAGAACAACTAATCTGAATCTTTACTATCCCTACTCAGATGAGAACACCCAAGGCTTCTTTGTTCTTTTACTGTACTCAGGTATTCCCTAGCTTATTAATATGTATATTAGAATAAAGCCATTAACTTGGGAGGGTAGCTGGAGAAGCTACATGAGCCTCACTGGGGACAATACACACAGTGGAGTTAAAGAACGTGGCTCTTTATGAGAGAATTACAGAAGCTCACTTCCAAAATCTCAACATTCATGACATTCTCATCTGACGTAACTGCCTTTTGGGGTGGTTTTGTTCAGTGGGTTTCAGTTTCTTTCACACACAAATAAAAGGTATGTTTCTGCCTCATCTTTTTTTTTTTAATTAAAAACAATTTGGCATCATTTCCAATTTCTATTTCCAAAACACTTGCAACGTACCTAGAGTCAATGGCATTCCATTCCTCACCTGAAAATGGTATCTAAAAGTTCAAAAGGACTTTTGGTTCTGGAAGATGACCTTTTCTTTGTTGCAATTAGCCATATTCTTATCTTTCATTCAATTTTATTTTGAGAGAGCATTGTCAGTAATATATGTAAATCACGCTTAGCACAGAGCTGTGTCAGACCGGGTGTTGATTAACAAGGTTGCCTAGAGCTCTGTAGAAGGTGCTTGCTTAAATAAGCATTTACTTTATGCAGTGGTATTACTATAATATTTGTCTTATTATTCTGCATAAAGCTGACACAGAATTTTAGGATAATAAATTAGACCAAGGATGTAAATGCAGCAGTTCAAGCAAACTCGTGAAGTTATTGCTGTTCACAGTGAATTGTACCATTTCATGATGAATGGCCAACATTTAATTGTTACACTGGTACCAGGCATAAAGCCATGACTCATGACACTGTCCTCCTCCTACCAGCATTTTCATGGCTTAAAATCAGGTGTTAAAAGACTGAAGGCTAAAAACACTTAGAAAATGTTTAAGACAATAGAATGTGAACTTCAAAGGTGTTTCTGACTGTTGCTATAATTCTGAAATAAAGACCTGCTGTCCTTTAGATGGCTTTGCCATGAGGTGGACGCACCACACCTGCACTGTTCCCATATGCCACAATATCATATGGCTAACAGTGTCTTTGACCCAACTCCTGTGCATTCTGGCACCTTTTATACCTCAAAAGACTCATCAAGAATCATCCAACCTTAGGCATGGGGCCAGCAGAGAGTCTTGTTCTCATTGAGAACATATAAATCCTAATTTGACTTAAGGATGTCCAATGTTAATGTAGTGCCCCCCTCAAACTGCTGCAGAGAACAGCTTTCACCTGCAGCCACTGCTTTTAACATCTCTCATGGACTGATCAGGTGAAATCAAGAAATTGATTCAATCATAGATCAATAAGCACAACATGGGTTTGTAGACACAGAAGATGAAGGGTAGCTTGGTATGGCCCCTTCTCTCATACCCTTCCCCTCCATTACTGACTCAGATGTGCTCAGAGCAAGGTTTCATCATAGGGATTTAATAACCAAGTTTTAATAAATCTCATTCTATCCTAATGCTCAGATATGAAAACAAACATGCTTAAACATCTCTAATGAGGAGTATTAGATCTTTCTCCTGAGAAAACCCAGCACCTCTTAAATATCAAGTTTCCTAGTAGATTTTGTACCTATATGCTGTGTCTAACTGTTCTTCCTAACACAAGAAAGAAATAGGCACATGAGTATGACAGCTGGTGTTCCTTTGGAACCCACAATCAACAGGCCCTGATCATTCTGGAGCACCAAATCCTGCTTAAGGAGAAATGACAGAAAACAATGCCCACATAGGATGATTTCAGTTCAAAAGGAGACAACTAAGAAGGAAAAAAAAAGCATGTGTTAGGGCTCACAATGTCATCATGTCCAGCTTAGCCATGATGCAGAATCAGTTGTCACTCCTGGCACCACAATTAGTCCAGATAGACATTTGTGCAACCACTTGTGAAAGCTGTTCAAAGACAGAAGCACAGCAGCTCTCCAGGTGACTCAACCCCATAGCTTTACAACTCCACACACCCCGCTCCACCCCCCCCCCCCCCACACTAATGGAAACATAAAGATATTTGAGTTTTTCATCAGTTTAAGCCTATTACCATTTGTCCCTTATTCTGTGGTTTTTCAGAGCAGAGTAGCCTGCTCTCTGCAACTGTTTTGCATGCTTTAAGCTTTTATTACTCCTCCCACAATGTGCCTGAAATGTGCCTGAACAATCGCAACAGGGCCTGGAGCCTTTCTCCAGTGCTATGACTTGGCATCTGTGGTAGAGAAAGCACTGCCATTTCTGTTGTTATGGTTCTAAAAGATTAGCACTTCCTCATTAATACTCTCATTGGCACCACTCAAAACCATGTATTTTTAGTCTAAAACTGTGAGCCCAATACAAAGACACCCAAACTGCATTTGTATTTGTCATATCCAATGAGCCAAAACTTTAATTAGGTTGAACACATTATCATTGGCAGTAGCACTTCAGCTCACTAATTGTCATTGCTTAATGCTTTAATTTTGTTTCCTTTATTGCCAGTCAACTCAACTCCTTCCCAGAGTTTCCATGAGGTACATCACTCATGCTGTTTGAAGCCACGTTCGACGAACATGATTCCTTACACACAATTAGAAATCGTCAAGAAAAGGAATCACTGAAAGCAGATTTGGCCTGTCACACTGCTCTTCCTAACTGATGGCTCTCCTTCAGCAAATGAGAAATGCCCATTTTCAACAGAGCAAATAAAAGCAGCAGCTCCATTTCTCTGAGGGCAGCACTGCAGCATCTGCCACCCGGAACGGCACAGAAAGGATTTTCCAGTGCTAGGGATTTTGAATCTGTAGACTTTCAGAAGAGTCTGCAGATGGTACCTTGCTCCTCACGCCTCTTAGAGAGTGGAAAAAGAGAAGAAATTCTGCAGTAGTATTATAAAGTGGTGGAATTTTGTTATGGAGGGAGATTATAGTATCTCCTTTGGCAGGAGAGCTCTCAGGAGAGCTTCAAACAAGTGCTGTGATTGACAAGTACATTCTGTGAAAATGAACAGCTGCAAAGAATCCTTAGAAAGAGAAGTTTCTGGACATGAAATAAGAATGGAATCACATGAACAAAATGCAAGCAATACACAGTGCCTTGCAGAATAATGCCTAATGTTAAAAGCACCAAAGCCCTCAACACTAACTGGTGAGACTGGAGACAGAAGATGACTGGGCTGAAAGGCAGGCAGGATGTTTATAAACAAAGCCAAAGAGCAATGAAAAATCATGGCACAGAACAGATCATTGATTAAATGGGTGAGCAATTTGCCACAGCGCATTGGGTGTGCTGCAGGGATATAATAGATGGCTTTGCAAAGTGCTTAGGACTGGTCAATTACACGGTTAAACCATACAGATGTCTGCAGTACCATGAGCTGTGGGAGGACAGCCCTCTTCTATTTGTGTCTCTCACAGGGAAACATTCCTCTGTGCAGCTACTGTTTGGGTTTTCTGGGGGTTTGTTTTGCTTTCCTCCAAATAACCAAAGTAAGGACTGGATCTGCATTAAACCTACACACTCTGGTTTCCATTTCATGCAAAATAATTTATGCTATATTAAACAAACAAGGAAACAAAAAAAAGGCAGAACAAGCTATCACAAGAGGTCTCAGGACTTGTATTTCCTTCTGAGCTTTGTTTTTCTCCCACAGAATCATAGAATCAGTCAGGGTTGGAAGGGACCACAAGGATCATCTAGTGCCAACCCCTGCCATGGGCAGGGACACCACACACTAGATCAGGCTGGCCAGAGTCATGCACTGCAGCAACTACCTTTTGTCCCAGTGTTCAGTCATTGATTTAACTAAACAGAAAAATTGGGTTTTTTCTTCCCTCAATAGAGAACTAAGAGGCTGGTTTATTACTTTACTGAGTGAAGATCGAGATGTGAGGGGTGAAGGAAATGAGTAAAATGAAAGCAAGAATGGGGGGAAAATGCTAAGAAATATTTCTAATGTTGTCATAATTGCTTTCTCCATGGATGATTACGATGGCTATCACTTCTGGTTCACCCTCTTCTGGAGTGTACACTTTAGAAAAAATATAGAGGTTTTCCCAACTCATTGGACCATTTCAGAGCAAGCAGTGAGAAAGCATTCAGCAAGAGCTGGATTTAGCAATTTATCCCAGGAAAGTTAATGAAGCTGTCTCTACTGGACAATACAAAGCAGAAGGGAAGGAGCTGGGAAAGCACAGTGGTCTGGCCAAGCACAGTACCTGTGTTAGGAGACTAAAATTACTATTCCTGCCACACAGATGTGCTTTGCATTTATTATAGAATTGGTTCCAAGATTGAGTCCAACTATCAACTTAAGACCACCATGGCCATTAAACCATTTCCCAAGATTCCATGTTCTTCCTCTAATATGACTAATATTAGTCTTAGTGCAAAGCTCAGATCTTTCATGATTGCACTATAGTGTAAATTAGTGCACAGCTAAGGTCTCTGGAAATTGTGCTATACGTTAATCCTTGTAATCCAGGAGCTAGTTACTGCATGTAAGCAAACTAACTGTGACAATCAGGGAAGGGTTCTCCCCATGGCTAATGAAATGTGCACATTTTTAAAGCACTCACACATTAGGTATCTTTTCTCACTATAAGAGAAGTAAATTCCCAAGTAAACATAACAATGAGACTTTGAAGGGGTAAGAGCAGCAAGAAAAAAAAACTATTTAGGTTCTAATAAGTGGAAATTAATGCACTGAGTAGAATGAAGACTTTACAGGCAGCAGAAATAAGTAAGAAGAAGAGTTTAAATGGTGCATGACTCAGGAATGTAATCATGTGCTTTTTCAAGCACGTGAGCAATTCCATTAAACTAATCTGCTTTAATTGCAAGTAAGCTTAGAGAGACTACTCATATGCTTAAATTCAAACATATGATTAATTATTTCCCTAAAAGAGGGCCCAGTCAAGAATGAATAATGCCAACAAATGTTGTAGGCATGCATTTAAATGTTTCAAGTTATTTGATTCAGCATTCTAGACTAAGACTTTTATATTAGCTTTTTGATGGAAAAGCTGCTCCCTGGATGCAGAACATTCTCAGAAAGCAGCATCTGAATTATTACACAGAATTATTTTGCTGAGAGTCAATAGCTAATCACCTAATAGAAGGTTCAAAGATAATCCATTACAAGTAAGTGAAACAGCTCATACTCTGTACATGTTCAATATGCTTCATAAAACAATGCAAAAAAGCACATCCTTAAGTAAATTAAAGTTGTTACATAGGAGCCAACAATGATTTTTCTCTCAGCTTCCACCAGTAAACTGATCTTGCAGAACTGGAATTTCAGATGCTAAAAACCTTTACACACACACACACACACACACACACACACACAGATTTCAACAATGACCAAATGCTTGCTGTTCAGACTGTCACAGGAGTCTACTATGCACCAGTTAGCATCTCTGATCATACCCCTGAATTAATTATATTCATTTTGGCTTTAATTATTGGGTACTTTTGCAATATTGGGTAATTTTGCAGTTGGGTAATTTTGCCTTTAAATATTGGACATTATGTATCATAACCAGAATCACAGACTCCCAGGATACTAGGGGCTGGAAGGGATCTCGAAAGATCATGTAGACCAACCCCACTGCCAGAGCAGGATCACCCATACCAGATCACAACGGAACAAATCCAGGTGGGTTTTGAATATCTCCAGAAAGGGAAACTCCACAAAGCCCCTGGGCAGCCTGTTCCTGTGTTCCATCATCCTCACAGTGAAAAAAATCTTTCCTCATGTTTATATGTATCTTCCTATGCCTCAAACTTACTCCTTGGTGTTGCTGCTTCTATGTTTACTTATTATTTCTTAAAAACCAAACAAACAACAAAACCAAAACCAACCAACAAGACACATCCTCACCAGTATCTTTGAAACTGGAATAAAATATTCATCAAGAAGCTGCCTGATAGGATAGAATAGAATAGAATAAACCAGGTTGGAAGAGACCTTCAAGATCATCACGTCCAACCCAACAACCAATCCAACCCACCTAATCAACTAAACCATGGCACCAAGCACCCCATCAAGTCTCCTCCTGAACAACTCCAGTGATGGTGACTCCACCACCTCCCTGGGCAGCACATTCCAATAGGCAATCTCTCTGTATAGAACTTCTTCCTAACATCCAGTCTAAACCTCCCCTGGTGCAGCCTGAGACTGTGTCCTCTTGTTCTGGTGCTGGCTGCCTGGGAGAAGAGACCAACATCTGCCTGTCTACAACCTCCCTTCAGGTAGTTGTAGAGAGCAATAAGGTCACCCCTCAGTCTCCTCTTCTCCAGGCTAAGCAACCCCAGCTCCCTCAGTCTCTTCTCATAGGGCTTGTGTTCCAAACCCCTAACCAACTTTGTTGCCCTTCTCTGGACACGTTCCAGCAAGTCAACATCCTTCCTAAACTGAGGGGCCCAGAACTGGACACAGGACTCAAGGTGTGGTCTAACCAGTGCAGTGTACAGGAGCAGAATGGCCTCCCTGCTCCTGCTGGCCATATTGTTCTTGATGCAGGCCAGGATGCCATTGGCCCTCTTGGCTACCTGGGCACACTGTAGGCTCATGTTCAGCCTAGCATTGACCAGTACCCCCAGGTATTGTGACAAGTAACAACTGAACCCGAAGAGGTCAATCAGCCCATAATGTACTGCACTTTATTCTGAGTGAAATGGGAACAGAGAAGATGAATAATTAATTGCTTCTACAATAAAAAAGGACTTTTGTTCACAACTTCCTGTTCTAGCTTGGTCTTTAAACATGAAGTTCAACAGATGCCGCCTTCAGAGCGGAGCACTGGCTCACCCTGATACGTATTCTGTACTCGTGTTTGAGTCAGCATTTGAGAAGACCTGTTGCCATATGGAAAACCAGGAACAATTCCTCTAAATAATTACATCAGTTTATTGCTGTCTGTTGCCAAGAGAAACAAGTCTTGTTAGTAATATCCACTTGCGTTGCCAATAACTTAATCTTTAGGGAAACGAAATATGCTCCATCACTAGCACTTCCCTAACAATAAATATCCTTTCTAACTGATATCATCAAGGCCCATAACTGCATCTTTGTTCTGACAATTTCCTAAGCTAATCTCTGCTCAGCCAAGGCTTGATGGGCTAGGAGGTGTGAGTTATCACACTTGGCTTGAGGCATGCACAGAAATGGTATCTGAGTATGAGCTGGGCAGTCTAGGCTGCTCTGACAGTCACTGGGGAGAAATCAGAACTTTTAAGGCAAGTGAGAAAAATGCTTAACAGACAAGATCAACTGCATGTTAGAAGCATCCATTTCTCCACTTATCAGGAGTCCAGGTGGAGGTGGTGTCAGCTTCACTGAACATTAAAGTTAGGGAAGATTAATCCAGGTCAGGTGCTCTCCCACCCAGGCTGCCAGCAGAAATGGAAGCCAGTCCTTGTCAGCCTGATTAAACTTTTCCTTTGGGAGCAAAGCCTGGCGAGAGCTGAGCCTGATGATGAGCCTGTTCTGTAAAACCTGGAGGCTGGGATTTTCAGACTACAACGGCTGTTCAACATCTGCAAGCATGAGGCCTCTTAGTCAGGTGCTTAAAGGCAGATATAAATATTGGCTTGAGTAACCCAGGAAAGCCAAGCTGGCACCTTCCTCACACTTCTGCTGCAGGCACTGTTGCAGTTTTGCTATTCCTTTCAGTTCATTATCACTTGTAAACTTTGAAAACCTGCTGTTTAAGTGTTATCATCCAAATTGTTGCAGACAGCAGCTTACTGTTTCTCATTGTTCTTTCCACTTAAATTTAATTCCAGTTTGAAAAGACAGCACTGACAATCCTCCTTTTTTGCCCTCTCAAGTTTATTGGATTGAGCAGGCTTCCCCTCTACAGATGCTTGCACTGCAGTTCTCTTTTTCTGTCTTTTGTTTTCTGAAAACATGAACATAGCTCTGAAAAACACCACTTCTGCCTTAGGTACCACTTTGTTGCATCAAACAACTGCAGCCTGTCTCACCACAATCACCTTGTGTCATTTTAACTCAGCTGTGTTTCTAAGCAGTTCCTGATAAATTCTGTCTAACATGTTGCAGTCTCCCCCACAGCTACCATCAAATCTGCACTATTCAGATGGATGCCTGATGGGCCCTTTATTGAAGGCTCACATTACACAAAGCATTTTTCAGTCTTCAGTGTTTCCTCCCTAAGACAACTGAGCTTGTTGATTCAAGAACTACCTTGTGCTCGTTGCTGACAGCAACTTGACTGAAGATTAGGAAGAAGTTCTACACATAGAGAGTGATTGCCCATTGGAATGGGCTGCCCGAGGAGGTGGTGGAGTCACCATCACTGGAGGTGTTCAGGAGGAAACTTGATAGGGTGCTTGGTGCCATGGTTTAGTTGTTTAGGTGGTGTTGAATGATAGGTTGGACAGGATGATCTTGAAGGTCTCTTCCAACCTGGTTTATTCTATTCTATTCTATTCTATTCTAGTCTAGTCTAGTCTAGTCTAGTCTAGTCTAGTCTAGTCTAAAACTACAGAGCTAATTGTGCTTTTCTGGTTTCTCTGTGCTCTCTGTCTCTGATTCATTTTGCTATGCTTATCCACTCTCACATGTTAACAACTTCTAATCAACATCTAGGATACTTTAGTGGTTGAAGGCTTTTATTTTATTGTTTTTACTCTAGGAAAAACATTTCCTGCGCAGATGTCAGAACAGAACCCTCTTCTGGCTTATTCTCTTCTTGTTTGGAAAAAAGATATCATGGGCAGAATGATTTCATAGAAGACATACAAAGTTCTCACCTATGTAAGAATACTGATGACAAGGAAATAAAACCCTTTGTTACTAAGGCCTTGTATTTCTGCTTTATATTTCTCCTTTTCCCAACAAATCGGTTACTTTGTCTAGAACATCCTCTGTATATGAAACTAATTTGTCATGCCTCACTGCTATGTTGAGACAGGGTATAAATACTCTGTAAGATCTGATTTGGACCACAATTTATGCCCCTCTCCTTTCAAATTTCTTCCAAGGACCCATTTCTGTAATGATATCCATGGGGGAGAGGCGGGGAAGAGCTATTCTGTATGTTCTGTTTGCTTTCAATTATATTTTATTGACTTCTATCAGAGCATATTTCTGCTTAACTGATAGCAACTGCTGCACTTTGGCCACAACAACCCCATGCAGAGCTACAGGCTGGGGTCAGAGTGGCTGGAGAGCTGCCAAACAGAAAGGGACCTGGGGGTGCTGGTTGACAGCTGCCTAAACACGAGCCAGCAGATTGCCCAGGTGGCCAAGGAGGCCAATGGCATCCTGGCCTGCATTAGGAATAGTATGGCCAGCAGGAGCACGGAAGTCATTGTGCCCCTGTACTCTGCAGTGGTTAGGCTATGCCTTGATTCCTGTGTCCAGTTCTGGGCCCCTGCGTTTAGGAAGGACATCAAGACACTTGAACGTGTCCAGAGAAGGGCAACAAGGCTGGGGAGAGGCCTTGAGCACAAGCCCTATGAGGAGAGGCTGAGGGAGCTGGGATTGTTTAGCCTGGAGAAGAGGAGGCTCAGGAGTGACCTCATTGCTCTCTGCAACTACCCGAAAGGTGGTTGTATCCAGGAAGGGGTTGGCCTCTTCTCTCTAGCAACCAGCACCAGAACAAGGGGACACAGTCTCAAGCTGCATCAGGGGAAGTTTAGGCTCAAGGTGAGGAGAAAGTTCTTCACTGAGAGAAGAATTGGAATGTGCTGCCCAGGGAGGTGGTGGAGTTACTGTCCCTGTGGTGTTCAAGAGGGGATTGGATGTGGCACTTGGTGCCATGGTCTAGTCATGAGGTCTGTGGTGACAGGTTGGACTTGATGATCTTTGAGGTCTCTTCCAACCTTGGTGATACTGTGAACTGAATATCTCCCCATTTTTTCTCCACCACCATAACTTTTGTTAGGACAAATCCCAAACGAGTATTTTAAAACTAACTTGGTACAAGTAGCAAACCTCTTAGCCAGGGTATCTGGACAAGTCGGATGTCAGCATAGACCTCCATCCTTCCAAATCTACAGCTGATAATATCAGAACTAAGAACACATGCTCCTGATTAATTGGATTTAACCTTATTCCTGGACCAACAATTCATAATTATTTTACTGTGCACATACAGATAGTTTTCTTTTTAAAAATGAATATATATTAGTCTGCAGGGTACAGTGTATATTGAATCAATTGTTTGCTATACAAGTAAGGAAATAATCTAAGTACACAGAGCAATCTGTGTAGCTCATTTTCTACTTATGGAGGTTGATCCTTTGTCTTCATAATTCCAATAGTGTACACAAATTGGCATTGACAATTTACAGCTATTTGCTTCCTAAGGCTCTCTATTTCCTTTGTATTTCTCAAGGTCACATGGACTCAGCCAAACCTGAAACAGCCATTTTAATTCCCAGTCTTTTCATTTCACTACGATGCAATTATCTTAAAGATTTTTGTGTAGATTTATTTATTGTTTTTCTTTTTGCTTCTTGAGTAAGTCTACAACAACGAAAATTTAAGTTACCTAACTCAAATTAAGTCACTGTCACCAATATTTAAAACTTAACAGCATTTTTTTTAATTGCATAAGCAATCCAAGCATGAGAAATACCCTTTATGATACTATTTCAGAGCAGTGGCACCAAATCCTTATCTTACAGTAACCTGTGACTCAAAACATTAAGCACAACCCATCATCACATTTTTCTTCTAAAGCTGCATATTCCTTGAGTTACATGCAGTGTCCTTTTTATATCTGGACTAAAGCATCTTTAGGTGATACAAAATGGAATATTCAGCATCTTACTTTACACTCCATGCATTAAATTATCTTCTTAGATACCCATATGTAATTCCAGAGATTTTAGAAATCAGAATTTGTCCTTCTGGATTCAGATGCAGCAATGTGTCTACTTTACCTTTCTCCTCTAGCCTTGCTAATGCAGTATTTTATAGATGACAGACCACCAGCCCAAGTGGCTCAAGGCACCTTGATATAAAGACATGCTTGAATTTAAATCCACACATTTAAATCCATCATAAGTCTGTGTGCTTTGTGGCATCAAGAGAGTCTTAAAGATAAGTATATGTCTAAATATTATGCTGAGCTGGGGCTAGAAATGAGGTTTATTCTCTGAAGGAGCAGAACAGTTGCAATACCCCAGTACAGATTAATGATGCTGTATGAGACTTATCTGTGTATATAGCAGGAAGAGAAAAATCACCATTAATAAAAGAGAAAATAATAATTCAGCAAATGCTGGAAATTGTAATAAGCAGAAAAAACACTTGAGCTCATGCTGAACCACGGTTTTCATCCTGTACTGCATTCATGAGAATGATTTCTTACCTTGAATACTATTTGCTTTTTACTGAAGAGGAGTGACACTAGTGTTCCAGAAGTCCATGATACAAGTCTTTAGGATAGAACATTGCTAGAGTGAGATAAGTAGCTTGTTATGATACTATTTGAATGGGAAAAACTTACTTGAAGGCATTGGCATCTCCATGTACCTTATAGTTGTCTGCACTGATTCTTGAGATAACTCTTGTGACAGCAATGAGAATACCAATATTGACCTGAGGAGGAAGAAGGAGCAAAACTTGGTCAGAGAAGTAAGCACTGACTGTGTCAAAGGTACAAACTGTCCTAGGAGTGTACATAGTATCATAGTATCAGTCAGGGTTGGAAGGGACCACAAGGATCATCTAGTTCCAATGCCCCTGCCATGGGCAGGGACACCCTACACTAGATCAGGCTGGCCGCAGCCTCATCCAGCCCGGTCTTAAATCTTCTGTTGTGTACAAACACAACAGAAAAACAGAACTTTCAATGTTAACATTTATCTGGCAAAAGACATTTCCAGTTTGGGACTGGTATAGTTTGACCCCTGTCAATGGATTTCCCTCTGCCCACTGTGGGTAGCTTTTACTTGCGCTTTCCTTCCTTCAGGAGCAGTCCTTGTCTGCTTAGGATAAGGATGGATTGGTACATTGCTTCACAGCTAAAGAAGTGCTCAGGTTCTCACTGTACACAAAAAAGTACCCTCACAATCTACTACCAGCTGATGAATTAGACAAGAACTTCAGTGAACAGGAGCATGTGTCAGCATGCTCTTTGGTTTTGTGTTTGCATGTACATAGACTTCAGAAAGCACCTTTCCTCCCACAATTCACATTCCACAACCCCTGTTTCTTACCAAAGTCTGCTTGCAATTTAAGCACAAGATTATTTTGAAATAGCAATGATGAAAGTAAGTTAAGTCTGAACCCTGCTCTTCAAAAGTCCTGCTCTTTTTTTTATGTCACTCCCAGCAGAAACATCAATAAAATGAAAAGAACCCCAACCAGAAAAGAAGGAAATCTTGAAATGACTAACACTGAAAATGTCTCACAAAAGAGTTTGCTCTGGAGTCACAGGTGAAGAAAGAAGGAAATACTCTATCACTTAAAGGAAATGCAACAAAGACTGTCTTGTTGTGCAAAGACCCCAGAGAAGAGAATGTGAAGGTTAAAGATGCATTTCCATCTTCCTCTCCAAAGTTGTGCATCACCTACAACTTTAGCATGAAGTTAAGAACAAGGGCAGAACAAAAAAGAAAGAGAAGGCTTCAAAACAGTGCTCAGTAAGAACTTGATGATCACACTCTCTTTTGACATGAATATTCGAATTCTGAAGGATGAGAGGGAGAATTAAAAAATGTTTACATTTGATGACATTTGTTTCCTTAGCACCTTTCAAATCTTCTGACCACAGTTATTTTTTTGATTTCTAAGGGCAGATCATCACCTGGCATAAAATAGGAGCAGAGCTGTGATCATTCATTTCTGCCACAGCTTTTTAGCCTGTCCAAAGAATACCAAGTCTATTACTAGTAAACACAAGTATACTTGCTGTTCAATCAGCTTTACAGAGATGAGGAAGAGGTGAAATTCAATAGTCTTCAGATGATTTTTCCCTATTGCCACCAAATCATATTTTCTAATAACTTTTATAAATTCTTTGAGGTGATAACAAGGATTTTTAGGAAACCCATTTATATGCTAAATACCCATGCTGACTGAAGCAGCACACGATGAATGTGAACAAGCTACACTTTCTCTTCTCCTCCTCCAAACTCTCCAGTTTGCTGCTGCATGCTCACCAAACCATCATCCCTGTTCCTCCAGAGTTACACAGAAAATGTCTCTGTACCCCTAACTTCTTTCCTGACACAGCATCTTTCAGGAGCCTTTTTAAGCCTTTTAACCAAAGTATTAGTCTTCCCTTTTGACAGTTCCTTGTGGATGTCTCACTGAGAGGTCAGGCTCATCCTAACACAAATGCTCATTATTTTTCTGATGACTGCAGACAGCAGCACACTTCTGCCAGCCTCACAAGTGCTTAACTGATGCTTTCCTCCATTCCTAATTTTTTTCACACAGTCCTAGATTTTTCTTGCTGCACAATATCTTTAAATATGAGCAGATTTTTTCCTAAATGGTGTATAATAAAATACTTGTCTTAAAAACTCCAATGAAAAAAAAAAAAAAAAAAAAAAAAAAGGCTGAAACCTCACTTGAAACCTCATTCTTAAAACTCTGAATGCCCTACATCTTTAGAATAGAATAGAATAAACCAGGTTGGAAGAGACCTTCAAGATCATCACGTCCAACCCAACAACCAATCCAACCCACCTAAACAACTAAACCATGGCACCAAGCACCCCATCAAGTCTCCTCCTGAACACCTCCAGTGATGGTGACTCCACCACCTCCCCGGGCAGCCCATTCCAATGGGCAATCATTCTCTCTGTATAGAACTTCTTCCTAACATCCAGTCTAAACCTCCCCTGAGACTCTGTCCCCTTGTTCTGGTGCTGGTTGCCTGGGAGAAGAGACCAACCTCTGCCTGGCTACAACCTCCCTTCAGGTAGTTGTAGAGAGCAATAAGGTCACCCCTGAGTCTCCTCTTCTCCAGGCTAAGCAACCCCAGCTCCCTCAGCCTCTCCTCATAGGGCTTGTGTTCCAAACCCATCACCAACTTCGTTGCCCTTTTCTGGACATGTTCCAACAAGTCAACATCCTTCCTAAACTGAGGGCCCAGAACTGGACACAGGACTCGAGGTGTGGCCTAACCAGTGCAGCATACAGGGGAGAATGACCTCCCTGCTCCTGCTGGCCACACTCTTCCTGATGCAGGCCAGGATGCCACTGGCCCTCTTGGCTGCCTGGGCACACTGTAGGCTCATGTTCAGCCTACCATCAGCCAGTACCCCCAGGTCCCTCTCTGCCTGGCCGCTCTCCAGCCACTCTGACCCCAGCCTGTAGCACTGCATGGGGTTGCTGTGGGCAGTGTGCAGAACCCAGCACTTGGATATGTTCAATCTCATGCCCTTGGATTCTGGCCATCTGTCCAAAGTCTATGAAAGTTAAGAATGATAAGCACCAACAAATGAATACTTTGAACATTGCAAACTCTCACTCAAACTGGACATGAACCCTAAGAGCAGGTCATCAAAAAACAGCACAAGATAGTCTCAAAGGAGACAAATTTGATGGTCTTATAAAGCATAAACTTTAGCATTTCTAGAGTACTCTTAACTTCAATATATAAAAGAAAAACATAAATTAAATTGGAAATTAATTTCCTAAGTATGTATGGTCTGAAATGGGCATTTTAAAAAGCCTTGAGCATCTCCTGTTTTGCAGTCAGTGCAAC
The DNA here is from genome assembly GCA_033816785.1 of Picus viridis. NCBI lineage: Eukaryota > Metazoa > Chordata > Aves > Piciformes > Picidae > Picus > Picus viridis. Next base: position 5,881,642 of record CM066595.1, read on the forward strand.
TACATCCTTTCCAGGGTGTTTAATATGTTTAAAGGGTGAGGAGGAAACATTGTGATCTCACTGCTGATAAAAAACAGGGCACTTGTAAAATTAGCAATGAAGCATTAGCCTCAACTCCCAGAGTTTCATATTTGTGTTTCTTGAGCCACATGAAAATTTTGGCTTAACTATTTTAAGAAATTAGTGCAATCTCCTTCAGACTAAATAAACAGATTATCTACAAATGTATTCCTTTGTTAGTGTTTCGGTCAGTAAAGCATGGAGGTATTTCCTCTGCCATATAATAGGAAACCAAAATACAGCCACTGAACTGTCTCACCAATGATTTTCATTTTTATTTGGCATCTGATATAAATACCTTGCCAATTCTTTGAATGTGAGTATGCTTAGTTGATGAACCACTCATTATGCTTTAACCTATATCAGAAGGTTCAAAGTAGGAGAATAAACATTTGGATAAGGGAACTGTTTCTGCTTCCTACTTCTTACTTTTCTGAAAGGACAGATGGCCTGATTGTTGCAGGGGTTTTGCCTTAAAACAACAGAGGAACACAGAATATTTTTACTTGCAGGTACTGGCCACCCTCTACTTTCAAAAATACACATCTAGTAACATTAGTGCTTGCTCCCTAACTCACAGGACTCTTTTCGAGGCAGCTTGTCCAACACCAGGCACTCACAATTCTCTTCGAAATCAGTATGAGCTGCCAGTTCCTATTATTGTAAGCTTGATCCAAAGCCCACAAGAGCAAATGGAAAGATCCCAATGACATCAGGGTGCTCTGGCTCAGTCTAGTGACAGCTTCAACTGACTAGAAGTTGTCAGATCACGAACAGAGTTAAATGAGTAAAAAGGAATTCTTTCAAAATCTTATCAAACTTTTGGCAGACCAGATACAGTGAGGCAAACTCTTTCCCTCACACAGCTCTTTAATTTTTTTCAGAGGTTTCACCTAGATTTCCTCCAAGACTCACGAGATTTTTGCTTCTTCTTTATTACAGTGCAGAAATAGCATGTATAAAATCCCCCGTGTAAAATCCCCCGATGTGGTGTGTTGCATCCCAGCCAAGAAAAGGCTTGGCAGCACAGAGAAACCAAAAGATGGATAAAACACATTGCCTTAATTAAATCCATTGACCAGCTTTCCTCTAAAACCACAAACTATTTTAGGCTCCACTTCAGTTTTGGGCAATGGTACAGGGAGCCATAACTGACTCTTCCAATCTAAACCTCTAGTGAGGTTTAACATGTTTTCTCTCATGGGTGCTATGCATTTTCAAACACAGCTAGCTGACTAAATTAGACCAGGATTAAAATTAGAGAGAATGGTTTTGGAAAGCCTGATTCCACCTTCAGCTATCACAGAGCAACTACAGATGGAAGAGAATAAATTGAGTTGCTTTAGACTTCTGTGTATATGACTTCATATTAATGTAGTATCTCACTAGTCAGAGCTGACTATCAGATCAAAACTTTCAGGTTGGAAAGGAAATACACACACACAAAAATAATCATAGAATGATTTGGGTTGGAAGGGACCTTTAAAAATTGGCTAGTCAGTAAGCAGGGACATTTTTAACTAGATCAGTTTGCTCATCTAAATACTTAAGTGTAACATATTCGTGACTTCTACTACCTTTCCTGATATTAATGCTTAATGTCTCATTTCTCACAATCTGTACCCTTGTTCTGAAAAATGTTGCATGCTTTCCTGTGGTTAACAAGGAGAAATTCAAGTGTAAATTAATGAAGGGATTTAATTTTTAAATGGTAAAAGTGGTCATAAGTGAGTATTAAGAAGAAAGAATGAGAAGCTTAGCAGCTGTGGTCTCTTCATTTGTTCTCTGATCCACCACAGTGCTTAAAGCAGATACTTGATTTCAATGACTCTGAGGAATCCTACTGTCTCGGGGCCTTGAAACACTATGGGTCCAATTCTGTCACCTTTTCCCATGATGACTGTTGTCTAATAAAAGACACAAATTGTCACTTTTCAATCAGTGGGCCTGCCTTCAGAATAAGGTACTGTTCAACTTAGGGAACTGCCTGCAGAATAAGATAATGTTCAATCTATGAAACTCTTGCTAATTCTGCACTGGTACATAAAATTGGCATAAACACCAAAAAACCTTAATAAATCACATATGTTCAGCAGGTATAAGTGAGATAATATTTTCTTTCATATTGAATATTCATAAGCAGGTCCCATCTGAAGACAGTGATGGAAAAATCTCAGCCTGAGACCTCACAAACCCACCAGGAAAAATAGCTACTTAGGGGAAAACAACAGAAAGGACCTGCCACTGCAGCCCAGTATCTGCCCCCTGCAAGGGGCTGTTGAGTCTGCAGCACATCCACTGGTCCTTGTACACAGATGCTTTCTGCAGAATTTCCTTAATTCTGCCATATGTATGGAAACTCACCAAGGCAGCAGATGGTTGATAACAAAGCAAGCCTTCTGCCAGAAGTTTTAATGTCTTCTTCCAAAAATTCAGGTGCTTTGTCAAGTGTTGCTTGCTTGGGTTTAGTGTTCTTGTGGGTTGTTTGGGTTTTTTTTTCTCCCATTTAGGACATATCCCAGACCAACGCTGGCTGAGGTTAGTTTGGGGTTTATATTATTTTCAATACTTTTTGCCAAAGCTGCCTATAGAGGCTTGGGTGTTGTGGTATTGGGGTGATCTTTAAATCTTAAGATGCAGGTAGAAGCCAAAGAAACTATACATAGAAGGAACTATTTCCTTCATCAGATGTCTTGAATCAAGCTCAAACTCCTTCCAAAGAAAGCACTTTGAGTATGGGAATCCATATAGGGCTGGGAGGTTCTGTGAATTACTCCCTAGAAAAGTATGTGTGAGCATTTTTTTTCCCAGTCACACTCCCACCACATCAGTCTGTTTTCAGGCTCCATGATGGCTATATTGCCTGTGAGGCTATGGCAGGACAAAAGTAGATTGTGTCTGCCTAGTCTCTAGTGAGTGGGAGTTGAAAAGAGCAGTCCCTGTTTTCTTCACAGCATAATCCTTTTTCTTGGCAGAGAGAAGCTGTGGATGGAAGTAGTCAAAAACTGCTTTTTGAGAAGTATTTTCATAGCTAAACACTAGCTCATGCAACTAGTGGGTAATTTGTTATTTAAAGAGCACCGGCACGTATGCACACACAGAATAGTGTTGAGTCTTATTATTTCCCTATAGGCTCTAACCCATTTTTCAGCTAACATATTCCTTGCCTAGAGAGAATAATCTATCAGCTCGCTTGCTGCTATTTTGGGCAGAGCCAGGTTTAGACTATTTAACAAATTGCTCTACATGGATCAATCTTGTGAGCTCACTCTTTCTCAAAATATTTGTTTCCCTACAAGAATATAACTTAAGCTGCACAAGTATTACTTATCATACGAGAGAAATAGCCATTTGAACCCTTACTTTCACTGGCAAGCAGTTACACATGCAAATTGTTGAACTCTGTGGTCACTCAGGTGAGCAAGTATTTCACTGTCTGTCATGCTTTGATTAATACCATATTTGGATGGCAGCTGGGAAAGATTGTATCTCACTGGTTGCATCTCATTTCCTCCTTTGCTGCTAACAGTGGCCAGAAAGCAAGTGCTAATGCGAGAAGGAGACATTGGGATACTAGATTATTTCAATTGCTCTCCAATCATCAATATCTACATGTCCTTGAATATACTTTCACATGTGTAATGTCCAAGGTAAAGGCCAACAAGGAATTAAATTTGCTGGAATAAGGTCCAGAACTTTTTAGCCAGCTCTACCCAGTGATGAGCATTTCTTATTTCCATGTTTATGCTTTCACTTAGGTAATAGAAATTCTGCCCCTACTGCACAGGGACTTTCCAGTATTGCCTTTAGTAATTTCATTTAAATGCTAACATGAAATGATTTCTGTCACATCAATGCAGCAACAATTTTCACTGGTTTGTTAATATATGCTCATATAGCCTAGTTTTCCAGAGTGTGTAGCTTGGGTCAAAGATGCTAGAGTAGGCTGGGCTGCTTAAAAGGGGCACTGATTTCACTGTCTCCCCAGGCAAATGTTAGGATGTCCACTCAGCTGCTCTGTAAAATTGCCTGTGATGGAAAAGGTCAGCCAAGGAGTCACACTCTGCTTCCAAGCAGCTATAGAGATATGCAATGGTAAATGCTAGTTCTAAATGTATAGCTCTCCTTCCTTCCTTTGACCTGTGAGCAGGATGTGTGAGGGTTTTCTCTGTGATGAAAGTTGGGAAAGTTTCTTTGTGCTTTCCATGGAAATCTTAGCTTTCCTAGGGAAGAACATGGTAGAGTGAGTGGCTCCTTTTGATGTTCCTCTATGCAGGCAGCCAGGATCTTATTTACTTGATTCTCCTTAAACACCACAGAAGGCAAACTGGTCTAGATTTGGGGGTATGTTATTAAAATGTAAGTAAAGCTTTAAAGGCAACCAGGTTTCACTAGTCAGTGAGTCTGCTGAGTCAATTTCTCTAATTATTGAGTCTATTCTGTGTTCATACTGTCACTCTGACACTATAACCTGCAGCAAAAATCATAGATAACCTGATCAATTAAAGTATTTGAAACAGTGCTGAAGAGGAATAATCTCCGACTTAATCCCTACAACACCACTCCCCACCCCCAATTCCTTAATCATAGTGATTAAACTGCAACTCATTGTAATTTAATGTGTGGGCATAATTAAACTGCTGTAGAGCATTCATGCATCAGCATCAGAGCTGTAAACCTGCCCCCTGGCCTGGAAAGATGCTGTTCATTCCGGCTGGCAGAGGTGTTTGCAGCAGCCACCCGAACCCAGCAAACTCACTTTAACAACCCTGCCTCGATCAGCTGGACCAAAGCGTCCTTCCTGACATAAAAATCAGAGGTACAGCACAAAAAAACACCATAAAATTCAGAGAAGGGAAAAAAGTAATTCTGGACTATTCATCTCTGCTGTTCCATTGACCTGGCCCAAGGACTGATATCAGAGCTTCAGCTAGTTCTCTTGTATGGCTGACACGGGTGCACAACGAGAGCGAGCAGCAGCCGTGGTTTTACCTACCAGGATTACAAACAACGCCGGTGCCACAAAAGCCCAGATTGCTCCGTTCTGTAATGAGAGCCAGCAGCTGCAGAGACAAACCAGAATGATTTCAGATGAAACACATGGTCATTTCATTAATAATGCTCTTCATTTAAAAAGAGACTAAGAGTAGTAAAACAGACTAAACGACTGATGCATTTTGAAAGCAAGAGACTCTCCCTCACACGGGGAATCTGAAGGCAGAATCTCATTTTGATTTGTATCTTGCAGAGAGCCAGTGACAGCTGTCTGCCCCAGCATGCCTTCAAATAGCATCAGGGTGGAAAGATGGGAATAAAGGAAAGGCTTTTTAGCTGTTTGTTGTTCTCGTATCCTGTATCACAGGCAGTCATTTCAGTGCTGTGAGCACTGTCATTGTAGCAAGAGATAAATTGAAGCTCTCCCTGTCTTGCCTAGCTGGTGGTGAGGAAGAGCCTGAGAAACGTGCTGTCAGCTTCACCTGTCTTTCTCACAGCAGTGCTGATATAAATGAGCATATATACACACCAAAAATAACTCTTGCTCCAAATATCTTGCTTACATTATGCTAAGACTGAATTCTATGGGGTTTTTCTCAGGTAAATTTGCTTTTCTTTTTTTCTCCAAATTAGAAAGGAACTACATTTTCACAATTCTTGTCAACATCCATTCTAGATTTTCATCTGTTCAGCAGTGAGTTTTCTACAAAACATGAAATAACTTCAATCAAAGATTATTCTCATCTTGTGAGAAATGTTTCTAAGCGTGGTGTGAGCAGGGAGCTCACTGTAGAAGTCCTCATGCCTCTGCAACAAGAGGGAAAAAACAAGCAGAGCATCACATGAGCTTTTTGTTCACCTCAGCAGTCAAAACTGGACTCAAGGCTTCTAGGTCTAAGAACAGACCCATACAACCAGGCAACCTGTTCTCCCAGGCAACCAGTGCCAGAACAAGAGGACACAGTCTCAAGATGCACCAGGGGAGATTTAGACTGGATGTTAGGAAGAAATTCTTCATAGAGAGTGATTGCCCATTGGAATGGGCTGCCTGGGGAGGTGGTGGAGTCACCATCACTGGAGGTGTTTAGGAAACTGGATGGAGTGCTTGGTGCCATGGTTCAGTTGATTAGATGGTGTTGGATGATAGGATGGAAATGATGATCTTGAAGGTCTCTTCTAACCTGTTCTATTCTATTCTATTCTATTCTATTCTATTCTATTCTATTCTATTCTATTCTATTCTATTCTATTCTATTCTATTCTATTCTATTAACAGTCATACTTTTGGAAGTTATCTCCCCTGCTCCTCAGCAGGATCTTGCAGAACAACAGCCCTATTAACAGGCCTATGGAGTTTTCTTCCCCTGAGGTTTTTTTATCCTTATTGCACCTGGAGTGCAGACACTTTCATACTCACTTGCCACTTTCTCCATAGCTCTCTAGAGAGGATGTTGCAGAAATTATACAAATCACCAGTGGACAGCCTGCAAAAAAAAAAAAAAAAAAAAGGTCCAGGTCAGTAGTGATATTAATACCAAAGATACATCTTCCAGTGCACTCTGTGAGTTCAGCTAAATTTTCACAGTATCACAGTATCACCAAGGTGGGAAGAGACCTCAAAGATCCTCGAGTCCAACCTGCCACCACAGACCCCATGACTAGACCATGGCAACAAGTGCCACATCCAATCCCCTCTTGAACACCTCCAGGGACAGTAACTCCACCACCACCCTGGGCAGCTCATTCCAATGACAAATGACTCTCTCGGTGAAGAACTTTCTCCTCACCTCAAGCCTAAACTTCCCCTGGCACAGCTTGAGACTGTGTCCCCTTGTTCTGGTCCTGGTTGCTAGAGAGAAGAGGCCAACCTCTTCCTGGCTACAACCACCTTTCAGGTAGTTGTAGAGAGCAATGAGGTCACCCCTGAGCCTCCTCTTCTCCAGGCTAAACAATCCCAGCTCCCTCAGCCTCTCCTCATAGGGCTTGTGCTCAAGGCCTCTCCCCAGCCTTGTTGCCCTTCTCTGGACACGTTCAAGTGTCTTGATGTCCTTCCTAAACTGAGGGGCCCAGAACTGGACACAGGACTCAAGGTGTGGCCTAACCAATGCAGAGTACAGGGGCACAATGACTTCCATGCTCCTGCTGGCCACACTATTCCTAATGCAGGCCAGGATGCCATTGGCCTCCTTGGCCACCTGGGCACACTGCTGGCTCATGTTTAGGCAGCTGTCAACCAGCACCCCCAGTTCCCTCTCTGTGGCTCTCTAGCCACTCTGACCCCAGCCAGTAGATCTGCATGGGGTTGTTGTGGCCAAAGTGCAGCACCCAGCACTTGGATTTGTTGAAAGCCATCCCGTTGGACTCTGCCCATCTGTCCAGACAGTCGAGATCCCTCTGCAGAGCCCTTCAACCCTTTAACTGACCAACATCTGCTCCCAACTTGGTGTCATCCGCAAATTTGCTGATGACTGCCTCAATCCCCTCATCCAGATCATCAATGAAGATATTAAAGAGGATGGGGCCCAGCACTGATCCCTGGCGGCCGCCACTGGTGACTGGCCTCCAGCTGGATGTGGCACCATTCACCACCATTTTGTGTGGATAACAGAACAGCTCAGAGTAATTTGCGAATTAAGGCTAACTTTACATCATCCTGCAGCTGTGGAATACAACATTTTCATCAATTAATGCCAGAGAAACACAACAGCTTTTCAGTGAAGTGCTAGTTTAACAATTAAACTGGATTAGAGCCAATTCCATGGAGAACCACAGTTCTCTTTCAGCCTGCTTTTTCTTTATGTCATTTTCGTCACTTGCTCTTCAAGCAGTGGTATCCTGTGAAGCATTATCAGCCTTACTGTAACCACTGTTCCCCAGGTAAGTGCACCTTGTCCAACGATTCGAAACAATCTTCAAAAGAAAGCTGAATTCCTCACAGAGCTGCAGGACTAGCAGGCAGAAATGGTGACATTCAGTCATCCAGAGCATCACACACAGCAGCATGAGATAGTTATGAAAAAACAAGCCAATTCAGATCCCCCTCAGATGCCCAACCAAGACTTATTTTAAATATATAATAGCTCTCCAAGATTTCTGTGTTTAAAGTAGACTATGCTTCCAGATGGGTTTTGACAGTTCCAGTGTGCTGCTCCCTGGGAGGTGGAGGAGCTCTTTATGAGGATTATACAAAGGCAGCCAATTATGGTCCTGCTGTCAGGGGGAGTTGCATGTCCCTGGCCCCCAGCACTGCTATATCCTGTTGTGCCACTTTAGCACAGTTTTTCAGGCCAGAAGCTGGATAAGGAGTGAGGAGTTTCTTGGTAATGTTTCTGAATACAGTAAAACTTCATCCCTTTAAATATTAGATGATTGTTAATTACTGTTTGATTTAATAAAATGTGAAAGTTTTGGGGGTTTATCATTTTTATGGAATTTAATAACCAGGTCCCAGACAGAGTATTAAACAGGGTAGCTTAAAGTTTCAATTTTCTGCATGAGGCTTTACAAAATTCTCAGACAAGCAATTTCTGCTTAATCTTACCAATATCATCCCCATAAAATTCTGTAAAATTTTCCTGCAATGACAGAACTATAACTTTTGGAAGAAATATTTTCATGCTGTAATGAGTGTGGCTAGAAACACTTTGTATTTATAAATAAGAAAGATACTGAATACTTAAGAAGCAGCATCTACAGGCATTGGTTAAGACTTAGGCTTTGAAATCCAATCTGCAGGATGGGGTTTAATATCACATAAACTTCATTCTGCTCTCCCATACTTGTCTTCATCAGGAATAAGTCCTTAGAAATTATATTTGTGCAAGACCTAAGCAGAAGCAAGATTAATGTTGGATATTAGGGAAATTTTGTTTAATGAAAGAGTGGTCAGGCATTTGAATAGGTTGTCCAGGGAGGTGGTGGAGTCACCATCCCCGGAGGTGTTCAAGAAATGTGTGGCCATGGCTTGATGGCCATGGTAGTGTGTGTTGATGGTTGGACTCAAGGATCTTAGAGGTATTTTCCAACCCAAAAAATTCCCTTTTACTTTGATATCACATTTGTCATTTTTAAGAGGAAATCCCAATATACATTAAAACAAAATGAAGACTAATTGTATTCAGCAGAGTAACTAAGTGCAGACATTAGCCTGCCTACTGCAATTTCACCTGCCATTGGTGTGTGAGCTACCTGGACTGAGGGAGCTGGGATTGTTTAGCCTGGAGAAGAGGAGGCTCAGGGGAGACCTCATTGCTCTCTACAACTACCTGAAGGGGGTTGTAGCCAGGAGGGAGTTGGTCTCTTCCCTCCAGCAACCAGCACCAGAATGAGAGGACACAGTCTCAAGCTGTGCCAGGGGAAGTTTAGGCTCGAGGTGAGGAGAAAGTTCTTCACTGAGAGAGTTGTTAGCCATTGGAATGGGCTGCCCAGAGAGGTGGTGGAATCACCATCCCTGGCGGTGTTCAAGAGGGGATTGGATGTGGCACTTGGTGCCATGTGGTCTGTGGTGACAGGTTGGACTTGATGACCTTTGAGGTCTCTTCCAGCCTTGGTGATACTGTGATACTGTGTGTTCCAAATCACATCCTTGGCTACTGAATAGACATTGTTGATTGACACTGTCTTCTGATGCAAGCTGTTTTTCCAAAGCAGGGGCTTTGTCACAGAAGCAAAAACATCTGTGCCAAACAAATTCTATACTTCTACTCTGCCTTCCCCCCCCCCCCAGTCACATGCTGGATATTTAAAGGATTTAGCATGATTCTATCAATTTTAAATGGCAGTGAAGAAGAAAATTAAATACAGAGTTGCTTTGGAAGATAATAAAACTTATGCAGATGAAACATAGAGCAGTCATCTGCACAAAAAGAGCTGTTAAGTCAGTGAGAATAAAATGGTGTGCAGACTGTAGAGCAGTGTTTGTCTTGTCCTTGCATTAACAAGATATTATATGGAAAATGGCAATGGAGGCAGATTCAAGGTTTTGTTACAGTGAAATTAGAGAATTTTTCCTTCATGAAACACCCATTCCATGAATTTCATAAAGGTTAAAAAATATATATATTTAGCCTGAGGGGATCATAAGATTTTATCTGGACTGAAGAGCTTGTATGGATTACACATTATTCCTAAAAGAAAGTGGGTTTTTGCTTTATCCTTAGTCAGTAATAATTACAGAAGAGCTGTGAAGTTTATCTACACCTATAAGAGGCAATATTGCTGTTCTGCTGTTTATCATCCATGAAAGAATTATGGCCATGGTTTTTCACTGTATCTGAGTGTTTTCTTGGTTAGTAGAGGCTACAAATATGCTCATCAACCACACTCCTAATTACTGGACCACGGTATCAAATGGCAATGTTCTAGCACACCTTTCTGGCCGTTGATCTGTAGCACTGGTGTCATCTGTGTCACTGCACTCCTAGAGCAATACAGCATCACATTCAAATAGGGTAAATCAACCTAGATGGAGCATGTGGTGCTGCAGATCAAGTTCTCTGGGTCCTCAAGCCAGCTAATTTAAAGCTACCTCCCAAACTCATCACCAAAACACAGCCTGTGCAGTGGGCGTAAAGCCTTAACACCTGGCACAGGAAGACAAATAATGCCACTCTTGCTCAGACAGAATTCTCCCTGAATTCCACCCAAATGCAGCTGCTAGGGTAAAATCTAAAATGAATGCCACCTAGGTCCTCTTTTTCAACACTGAACTTCATATCTAAATCCATTTGCTTTGTGTTTCTGAGACATTAATAATAAGATGGAAAATGCCTGTAAGTCTGCGTGCTGCATTTTGAACGCTGCTGTGTCTTACAGAACACAAAAGAAAACAGGCTGGAGAAATTCTGCGGCAGGCAGTGCAAAACAATTTTAGGACATTGATTCTAAAAGGCTAAATGTATCATTTACTGTGAAAGATGAAGTGTTAGACACAAATAAAAGTATATTTCCTTCCAATAGTGAAAATATCTACTTCACTGGATTGGGGGAAGTGTATTTGTTTGTAGAAGTTAATTTTCTATGATTTCCTTTTCTTCTGTGCATTACACTCTGTCTATGCATATCTACCTGAGTCTACCTCAAGCAACAGCAAACAAAGAAGTTTAGGTCTTTTGACAGCTCAAAACAGTCTCCAAAGGATAGGAAATTGTCTGAAATAAGAAAACATGTTCAGACCAAAATGCCACAGCAAAATCTTCAGCATCAGAATGTGTACCTACAAGTGGGTGGGTGGGAAGTTCTGCTACAATAATCTGTATGTTATGCTGAATCACCAAGGCAACAAAAGTATTTTTGTGTTCCCATCAGTCTCAAGGTAGTTTTAAAGGTGGGATATTATCACCTTCTTCAAGTTTCTTTTCTTTTGAAGCCCTGACAACTGCAGAATTTGAGGCAATCTTAGGACTCTTGGGACTAAAGATAATACACAGGAACTTCAATCAGCTCTGCACATTTGGTGTCATTTCTGATTACTGTTGAACTCATTTCACAGGTGTAATATCTCTCAGAAATCTTGATACATGTTAGAAGATCAGTAATACTCAGTGTGGAGTTCCTTGTCCCTGCCTCCTCTCATTGCCTCCAGTTTCAATGTGTCATTAATACAGGCTGCAAACTTTTACACATGTACCTAGCCCAGCTTTTCTGCTTAAATAAGAATGATGGATCTGAGGTTTAAAATTCAAGACAGGGTATTGTCATTATTTGAGAGACTCTGAGTTTTCAAAAGTCAAATGCATTCACACTTCAATTAGAAGCAAACAACACAGAAATGAACTATCTGTTTGGATTAACAGGAGATGTGACATCCTTGTCTTTAACTTATTTCAATCAGTGTAATAATTAGCTGAGCCAAAGTGTAAAAAACCAGCCTTTTATATTAAGTAGTGGAAAATGTATGACTATTTTGGTCCCAGGATGGCATCAGAATGACCAAATTCCTTCTGACAGTTGCATTCAATGCAAACTTACCTTCATTTTAAGAGAAAAACAAAATAGATTTTGGACAAAAAAACCCAAATTGCCTTTCCCCCAACCTTACAAGACCTCTATTTAGATTCACAAATTTTATGGAATATATGCTGGAATGTGTCCAGAGAAGGGCCATGAGGATGATCAGAGGGCTGGAGCACCCCTCCTATGAGGACAGACTGAAGGAGTTGGGGCTGTTCAGTCTGGAGAAGACAAGGCTCCGAGGTGACCTCATTGTGGCCTTCCAGCATCTGAAGGGGCCCTACAAGAAGGCTGGGGAGGGACTTCTCAGGATCTCAGGTAGTGATAGGACTAGGGGGAATGGAATGAAGCTGGAGGTGGGGAGATTCAAGCTGGAGGTGAGGAGGAAGTTCTTCACCATGAGAGTGGTGAAGCCCTGGAATGGGTTGTCCAGGGAGGTGGTTGGGGCCCCATCCCTGGAGGTGTTTAAGACCAGGCTGGATGAGGCTCTGGCCAGCCTGATCTAGTGTGGGGTGTCCCTGCCCATGGCAGGGGGTTGGAACTAGATGATCCTTGTGGTCCCTTCCAACCCTGACTGATACTATGATACTATATTTAAGTTCTCTCCATTGTATTTCCATCAAGTTTCTGAAAGAACAACCTAACTCTACCCTGCAGAACACAAACACTCTTGGCTGCTGAAGGCAGTACTGACATTTGATCTCTAATTGAGCATTTCTATTCCTCTTCATATTCAGTGCCAACATGCTAACAAAAGAGAAAGCTAGGAATTGACAAACCTGTGTGCCCTTTAAAGCTTTTAAGTAGTGAGCACTGCAATGTGGATTTTCTCTCTAAAACCATCATTATTCAGCAACATCTCTTGCCCATTCAGTGAGTTACGTACCAGACAGCGAGCTGCAATGCTGTTGACTGAATGAAGGTTGCTGTGATGTTTATCAAGAGGTAAACAATCTGGAATGCAGTTGCCTAATTAAATTACTTGGGTGATGTTTAGACACACTTGCAGCAATGACATGATGTCAGATATGATTAAGGAAATTCAACATCTAATTCAAATGTAAATAGTTTGAGCTACACAGAAAAAAAACCACAATAAGACAATGCAAACCACTTTCCCAGCAACGTGGCAGATTTACTGGATTTCAGAAAACATTTTTTCCCCCTAGTCATTACAGGAAAAATAATTGGAATCTGATTTTCAAAATTAAAGTGTTTGAAAGGTTTACACAGAGAACTGTACTACAGTTCTGCAGATAATGTCCTCCTCTCTCTGCCTACGTGTAAGAAGCTGAGCTTGCCACTGTCTTACACAAACCTTGCATCGCTAGAACTGATGTGGAAACTTCTACTGTTACTGCCTCCTGTATTTTGCTATGTACATCTATTTTGATGACTAATATGTCTGCTGGGCCTGAGGGATCATCTTCCAAAGCATCACTCAAAATAGCACTGAAGAGACTTTTTAGTAACCACATTTAACATCCCATTAGGTTATGAACCAATAGGCTACGTACCCATTGTGCTAATTACTCCTGATTGAGTGGTAGCAATCATATTGCAATACAATGAAGCAAAATGCAAGATTTAGTACTAGTCATAGCAGTCAGATGACATGTTTATCCTTCTGCCTCTTAAATCACTTTGTAGAACACTGGTATTTTGCAGTAAATGAACCTTACACAAATTGCCCCCCCACAAAGGGTAAAGGTACATTGTGGCACATATCAAACATAATTCATTTTCATAAGGTAATTTAATGATTAATTGTAAATTGGGTTAATCAAAGCATCTGCTACAATCAAATACTCTAGTGAATTAAATGCCAGTTCTTAATTATTTTATTAACTGTTGTGGCTTTTTGCATAATATTTCTGAAGGAGAAAGAGTTCCCAGGGGCTTATGAGAACATTTTCTTTGGTTTGATCTGCTTAGATTTGTGCTCATTAAGCTCTGGATTAAAAAAATCCAGGAGAAACCTCCCTAACACCAGCAGGTCTCTCTACATTTAGCACAGAATCTAGAATGTACACATCTCCAATGTCTTCAACCTTCAGCCTGTCTAGGTTCTCTTACTTTTGGGCCTATGTGCATGGAAAAAGATTAATTACTCCACTTACTCTCTCCTGAGTAGCAGTTTTGAAGAAAACAAATAAACAAACAAACCAAACAACATCAAACCAAACACCAAGAAACTATTTATAGAATGCTACTGAAAAGTCAGCAATACAGCTTTCAAATGTTTTCAGCAACTGTCACTTGAGGGTGCATATTGTTGGCATGCAAACTGGCCATTGCTTAAAAGGAACAAACAACCCAACTATGTTAAAACAACCAGGACAAAGCCACATGTAAGTGGATACTCCTGCACCTGTCAGGAGAAACTTTGTTTTCTTCAAAACTGCTATTCAAAATAGAGTAAGAGCAGGAAAAACTTCTAGCTAACCAAACTGCAGTTTGTACCTTCAGTCTGGCAGATATCCTGTTCACCAGGGGACTGTATCAAATGGTCCTTAGATAGAACTACTAAGAAGGTGATTTTAAAATGAAACAGGCATCATGTGCAGAATAAAAGACTATATTGTAAGAAAGAACAAGTAGGCAGATGATGAAATATATATGTGAGCAGTCTTACTATCATCCAGATAAGCATGGTGCCAACAGGTATTAAATATTCCAACTAAACTAGGTCTGTATTATTGGTATAACTTTTGGTTTTCATGCAGCCCAGATTTTAGGGAAAGGCAAGACAATGCATATTTTAACACATTCTGAAATTACCTGTGATTACATAGGTATTTCTTTAGTATGTTTTTACATCCCTCCTTTTGACTCAATACATGAGGGTTTTTTCATCTTCTGAATGTGGAGGTTTGTCAGGCATCATTGTTGTACTTCCAGGACAGTGAAAGCAAACTAGCTTTCACTGTCCTGGAAGTACAAGCAAACTAGCTAGCAAACTAGCTTTCACTGGTGTGAAAAGTCTGGAACAAAACATTGAGTTTCAGCTCCTGAATGTGCACACAGATTATGCTTTCACTACTGCATTTCAAAAGCTGTGAATTGTTACCTGTGAGATTCCTCTGTGACAGTACAGTAATACTGAGGTTTCATGCAGCCTTTTTCATCTAGCAGTTTCAAGGGACAAAATATCAACTAATGAATTCTTGTGATACTTCTGTGCTACCATGCCAGTAATTTTTTTAATGTATGGATTGAAGGATACCAATCATATGTGAGTTAGAACCAAAACAAAAATATACCAGTTCAGTGAGACCTCTTTCCCACTCTCCTGCTATTTGGTGATTAAGGATCTCATCTGGCCTAGTGAGGTCATGGAATTCACTGTAGTGGAATTAGGTTTAGGGACTATACATTTTATTGTCTGATTACAGTCAGAAAAAAATATGCATTTTCTTATCCAATAAACCTCCTCCCACTAAGGCAAACTGTGATCATCAGATGAATGTTTTACATATGCTTCTGACTATAATCTTGTCCTACAATGAGACTTTTAGACAGCAGCTGCTAAATGCTTACCCCATCCAATTCCATAATAATATAAGTGCTTGCTCTCTTCTGACCCAAATACTTTGATCACCATACTGTAAAGATGAAATCCTTCCACCAGCATCCAAGCAAAAGCACTCAGGAAGAAAAAATGAAGAAGAATGGCCAAGATCTTGCAAGGCATCTAAATTAAGAACAGAAATTAATGTTACTTCTTTGTGATGCAGTCACACTGGTTTTCCAATTTTAGTTTTATGTTTCTGTGTACATTTACATGCTAAATGCTAAATCACTGCAGTAAAATAGTCTTAAAAACAAAGCACTTCAGAATTTCACTTTTCTATAGCATTTTCAGGTAGCTTCAGAGTAACAAATCCTCTTACCTTTCAAGAAACAAAAACCAAATATTGCCAAACCTGCTGTGGAAATCCAAACTGCCTATTTATTTCTAACAGCAGGAGCAATGCTTGTACTGAAGTCCACAAAATATTTAAGAATTCAAAACTGAAGGGTTGGCACCCTGTTGCTCATGCTGCAGTAAATATAGGGCAGGCCAAAAAGTGGGATTCAGGCCATCATCCTGTACCCTGGTCTCTGTGTCTGTGATGGTAACAAAACCAGTACAGTTCCTGCTTTATTTTCTATGAAGAAGTGGTAGAAAGCTGGTGGATCAGTTCAGCTTGAGCAAAACATGGAAATTTTAATATTAGGTGCCATGTTGAGCCTGCTCTTCAGTTACGCTTCTCTGTGTAGCTTTTCTGCTTTGCTGTTCTTCGTATCAAGAATAGGGTCATACAAACAAAATCACATTTCCTTACAGTGTGTCTGTCAGGCAGTCCTGGTTATAAATTCTGTAAAAGTCTCATATGCTAGTCCTTCAGCACTACTAACACAGACATTTCCAAAAAATATGGCAAGCTGTAACTAGCTCTTGAGTCCTAATTGCTCTGTGGTGGACATCCAGTTTTCCCGTATGTCTGAACCCTCCGTTTCCCAAGGTCTGCTGTACCAGCTGTGTAGTCATATTTGACTTTACATTTTCTCTATCTCCCCTCAGCCTACCTTACTCAAACAGGAAAGCCTAATCCCTTCATTTTCCCCACTCCTCACGTATTCACAGCACACATTTGCCTTTCCCTACTAATTGCCTTTTGAGGATGTCTCACCACAAGTGGTTTTGCTCGTCATACAGTAATTGAACAGATATGACTGCCAATGATCATACCACAAGATAACCTTGTTTGGTTTGCTTTCAGTCAAGGCACATTTAAACATGCACTTGGATCCAGTCCCAGCTATATCTCAGCTTTGCATCTTGTAGCATACTGGTGATGGTCATTGTGCTCTGTAGCTGTAACATCCCTTCTGTGACACCTACAGCATTTCAGAGGGGTTGCTTACTCGGAGTCCATGTAAATGGGAAGACTTGATTTTTTTTTTCCTTCAAGATTTCCTTTCCTCACCTGGACAAGTCACTGTAAGATATGCAGGCAGGTGAAGTCTTGTTTTCTGAGAAAGTATTACCAGTAGGAACCAGTTTGCTGCCACACTGGTCTTACAATGCTAAACATTAGTTCCCCTTGTTGCATTAATCTCGCTACCCTGTGCTGGCATTTTATTCCTTTTGTTGATGGTTCAGGATTTTGTACACTAATGAAAATTAAAATGTTGGGACTTGATAGTATGATGAAAATTGAAGCCTTCCTGTACCTTCTTCACTTGTACTCAGCTGGTTCTGTGCTGCTGCAAAGGACATTTTAATGCAAATCCACTGTGACTGCATGTATTAAAAAGCAATAACTTTGGTTTTAATTCATGTAAGTGAGATCTGTAAGTGTTTTTGTATTTTGCAGTGTGATATGGCATATCACTAAATCAGATATGTTTATTGACAAAAACTGTAAAAGCCTTTCCAGTTAATTTGATCATAAAGCTATGAAATCCATTTTAATACCTTTTGATTTCTACCAGCACATTAGTCCATGGAAATAAAAATGCAACATAAAGCTGACTTACAAGCTAGTTCTGTCAAATGGATACTTTCCAATATTTTGAGTAGCCAAACAATATGAATCACAAAAGAGCAGAAAAATAAACCACAGTGAAGTAGCAGGACGCTGTCAGTAAATAATTTTGTATAATAGCAAGTTGCAGATTTTTCCATCAAATCCACAGCAAAGCTGTTCCTTATCATAGAATAAATAAGGCTGGAAAAGACCTCAAAGTTCATCAAGTCCCACCTGTCACCACAGACCTCCTGACTACTAAACCATGGCACCAAGTGCCATGTCCAATCCATTTTTGAACACCTCCAGGGACGGTGACTCCACGACCTCCCTGGGCAGCCCATTCCAATGGCTGACAACTCTCTCTGTGAAGAACTTTCTCCTCACCTCAAGCCTAAACTTCCCTTAGTGCAGTTTGAGACTGTGTCCTCTTGTTCTGTTGCTGGTGGCTTTTAATTATTACTTTGAGGGTACTCCTAAATGATCGAATAGCCTTCTTGAAAAAGGCATAGAAAAGCTGAGACTTTATGCATTAAAACAAGCAGATGTCCTTTGCTGTACCATATGATGCATATTTTTTGGTAGAATACCCATAAAAAGCCAGATCTCATTACTGTTACTCTTACAGCTGACTACTTGGGAGTGTGTGCAAATAGACAATCAGTCCAGCCAGCAGCAAGGCTTGTCACATTAGAGTCGTTGGGAAAGTAAAGCAGACTCTCAGAAAATAATAGTCATTAGTTTACTGAGGACAGGTAGGTAAATTTGCATACATTTGCTAAATTCAGCTTAGAAGTGTATTTTCAATTTAAGTGGCAATTTTGCTGCATTATACAGAACCTTCTGAAAATGTCCTTTCATGCAGTCTATGTGCTGCTTTGATACACAGTCTTGAATTTCTGCAGATGTATGAATATCATAAACCAAAATAGCTAATTTCACCTGTTTGCAAGTGTTTTAAGCAGTGCCATGCAGGAGCAATGAGTGAGAAACAGTTCAATACACTGATGCAGAACTGCAAAAAGTAGACACATTAAAATGTCCAGGTTTTGCTGGAAAAACAAAGTCCTGCCTAACATACTATGCTTCAATTTTCATTTTCCCATGTCTAAATAATACTTCACTTTCTCCCACAAACATTCTTATGTCTTTGGAAGGCCTTAGGAGTTTAAAACTGGTTAATTGTTTTTAAGCACACACTGCCATTTGGGATTCTTTTCTCAAATAAAAACAAAAATGTGTTCTTTAGTCTGTAGGAGCCAGTCAGTGACTAAGACAGCAAACCTCTCTGAAGGAACAAATCTGTCTATTTCTGAGAGTCTAAGGGCAGTCATTAGACTGGCATTTGGACAGCAAACATATCTTAGAGTCTTGGTAGCACAGGGAAAAAACTCTGTGTGCAAAGGTATTTGCTTTCTCTAGAAGAAAGATTTTCTGGTTTCCAGAAAAATGGCCCTTCTGGAATACCCCATGATCATTTAGCACTACTGTTGTAGCACTACTGATGTAAAGTATCAAGGAGTAGCTTTTTAAGAAAACTAATATATATATATATATATATATGGATGCATTAGTTCAAAGGCCTATCAGTGGAAATAGAATTTTGTGGTTAAAAATGTCTGAATTTCTGCAATATGAATTATAAAAGACCTAACAATACATCTGAAACTACCAGAGAAATACTGTATGCTGTGTCTGAAATCAAAACCTAAATATCCCTGGAGACAGAGGTGGGAAAAGGATGGAGAGTCTAAAGCCAGTCATGCAAGAAAGTGATGCCAGCTTGGAGCCTGTTTCTATGATGCCATTCCCTATTGCACTGTGCTTCCTCAAGCAAATCAGTACCTCCTGTCCTTTCAAACAAAGCCACTTGTAAAGTGTTCAGTATTATATACATCCATCTTTGGCAGAAGCAGAAGATAAGTAATTTACCTCTTTTTGTAAGCTACCTTTTAGCAGTCCAATTAAAGTAGCAATTAAAGTTATTAAACTGGATGACAAAGCTGGTGAGAAGAGATCGGGCAGAAGGTAAGGACATGAGGCTAATAAAAGGATGAATCACAACACCTCTGATCCCAAGAGGTTAAAACAAAATAAAAGCAGAGCAGGTAGCAGGTACAGCCTGCCTTTCAACTTCCAAGATCTTTAGTGTTGTGCCCTGCAATTACTGCTGTTACAGAGGAGATAAGGCTGAAATATCTACAGATTCTGTGAACTGTTTCACTTTAGAAAGCCTGAGGCGTAAACCAGGTCTTTCTTTGTGCTACTAACTAGAGTTAAGTTTTCATCAGGTTTGAGGGGAATGAACATATGCATCTATTAAGCTTCAGTTTAAGTCTATGTGTGCATCTCACAAGCTTAGCTACATCTGCCTAACTAAACAGGCAAGACATCTGTGTGGACAAGGTACAGCAGAATGTAGGTAGACGCCTTGACAGGTCTCTGGAGAACACAGGCTCTATCTATATCAAATAAAACCAGGAAATGTACCTAGGATTTCATAGTATTTCAAAAGACTGGGGGTGATGCTGGCCTCGATAAGGTGAAAAGAAGCTGTTACATGTTATCTGAAGTGACCCTCCTAAGCTGTTCCCCACCATTTTCTCCCTCGCACATCGAGTTATTCATTCAGCAAAGACTATGAACTTAGTTTTACAAAGTGCTTTTAGATCCTCAGGTAATAACAGCCTATGTAAAACCAGACATTAGCGTTACTTATAAACAGCAGATGTTCAAGGGATCCCATTTCAGCTGTTGGACTGGCAAAATGAAGAATGTGCAAACCTCACATTTGCTTGTACTGAGCATAAAAAGAATAAAAGATTAATAGAAACTGCCTGCTGATTGTCAAAAGTAACATGGAGCAACAGCTGGCCACCAAACTAGCCAGATTTTTGACCATTACAGAACTAGAGTACACTGGAAGATTATTTTTAAATTGGGTTTTGTTTCTGCTTTTTGAAAGCAGGCTTTCAATCAACGGACCTTATGTTACTTTAAATAGCATTTTTAAACACAACGGTGGAAGCAAATTGGTTTTACTGGTAGGCAATATCGTATAACTTGGTATATTCATCTCAATTTAGCCCAGTTGTTTCAGATGCCAGTTTTAATGGTTTAGATTCTGGTACTCTGCATAAGGAATTCCCACCTGTAGTAGTAGATGCATAAACTCGATCTGCAATTTCAAGTTCCAGTCTATGCGATGAGGCAGAAAAAGTCTACACATGCATAAAGTTAAGTACCGCGTAAGCAAAACACAGGTGTTTGTCTTTTGCTTAAGTGGTTGCCTTAGATGCCCAGAGAAGTATATACATGTTTTATAGCACGGGGGAGCTCAGATTAAACTCTTACACAGTGATACGATAAATCTGCTGGTCAGAAAAAGAGTGCTTTCTGCCACACAAATAAAACTTTATGAGCAAAACCCTTCTGTTTATTTCCTCAAGAAAGCAAAAGAAATTGCCACAGCTCTGTCAGGAAGCTCATTACCTTCCAACATGAATAAGATTCTTTTTTAATGAGGGGGGGGGGAAAGGCTAACTGTACCATGGCAGAGAATAGGCAATTAAAAAGTCAAACCAACCAACCAACCAAACAGTATCACAGTGTCACCAAGGTTGGAAGAGACCTCAAAGGTCATCAAGTCCAACCTGTCACCACAGACCTCATGACTAAACCATGGCACCAAGTACCACATCCAATCCCCTCTTGAACACTTCCAGGGATGGTGACTCCACCACCTCCCCGGGCAGCACATTCCAATGGCAAACAACTCTCTCAGTGAAGAACTTTCTCCTCACCTCGAGCCTAAACTTCCCCTGGTGCAGCTTGAGACTGTCTCCTCTTGTTTTGGTGCTAGTAGCTAGAGAGAACAGCCCAACCCCTTCCTGGCTACAATCACCTTTCAGGTAGTTGTAGAGAGAACTACCAAACAAACCAACCCACCAAAACAAACCACAACAAACCAAATCAAAACAAGCAAAAAATAAACAAAGAAACAAATACCCTCCCTGCAAAAAAATCCCAAACAACCAAACCCTCAGCTCAAAACCCTAACAGGAATACAAATACCTTACCCAAACAGAAAATTGAAACCATTTTCTCCAGCACAGAATTCCTACAGTTTTCATTGCAGTGAATGGATGAAAGCAAGCATAAGCCCTGTCAGGCAGAAGTCAGCCATGCCATTTGCACACGCAGCTGAAACATCCTCCATCACTATGGTGACTTTTCTTTCTGATGGGTGCATGTCTCTCTCAGCTTTGCAAACCCCCAGTCATGGCCAGATACTATGATAACACTATTCAGATGCACAGAAGGCTTTATCCTTGTTACAGGATGTCATTTTTGGCTGAGGCATGTTAAAAATAAGAGATCTCACATCTTGCATGTGGCATGTGACATTCGTTCCACGGAGATGCCTCATAGAAACTGCAGTCACCCTTTTTTAGCACTTACCGTTCCAGGGCTGAAGTGAAAGCTGGTGAGAAGCAAGATCTGAGCCACCAAGACAGCAAAGGACAGATTGGCATGGATATGATAGCGCTGGTTGCGAATAGTGCTGACAGACCTGGCAGAAGATGGAAAGGAACGTGAATAAAACTGTATTTAAGAAGCACAAATGTACTTCTGATTTATCAGCATGAATTTTGATTGGCTTTTGGACATTCATGTTGAGGGGGTTATCATCATGATGTCTTCTGAGCACTGCTTCCACCAGGATGGAGTGGTACCTAACTGGTTTCTTTGATATTCTGCTGCTGTCCTGAAGGCAGCAGAAAGACTGCTTTGCCCATTAGCTAGCTCTGCTGATGGCTCATGACAGAATAGAAACATTGGGCTTCATCCTGAATGGTGCTGTGCAGCCAGGGAGGTCAGATCTCCATTTAACAGAAGCATACTGCACCTGGAACCATCTAACCCACGCTGGGTCACAGGTTTCAGGTTTGATTTTGTTGGCATTTGCTTGTATTGGAAATAAAGGAATGTGAAAAGACTTTGGTTACAATTCTGACTTTTGCCAGCTTTTGAGCACAGGAAATATAGCTGCTTATATGGATGGGCAGTGCCTATCTTGACAGAGACCTGACCTTGATTACAACATATCTCTCTTGGCTTCTCAGAAATCAGCTGGAAATCTGACAAGAACATGCTCTCCTAGGAGTCTTCTGAACTTGTGTTTCTGTTCTTACCCAGAAATAGGAAGCGGGAAACAAACAAAAACATTTATCTGAACATTTCAGGCCTTTTGCATAATTCTGTTCCTCCCTTCAAAAAAACAGTGCTAGTGATAACAGATTCTCTGTTTCCATCCACTCTGCCTGCCAGTCCCTACTACCATCATTTCAGGAGATAGAATAGAATAGAATAGAATAGAATAGAATAGAATAGAATAGAATAGAATAGAATAGAATAGAATAGAATAGAATAGAATAGAATAGAATAGAATAGAATAGAATAGAATAGAATAGAATAGGCCAGACCAGACCAGACCAAGTTGGAAGAGACCTTCGAGATCATAGCGTCCAGCCTATCGTCCAACACCATCTAATCAACTAAACCATGCAACCAAGCACCCTCTTTGGCTGTGTGGCAGTGTATCCTCCACACAATAGTAAGCACTCTCATCTTTTTGTGGTATCATGCTGGATGGTGATGACTTTTGCAACCACTGGTGACACATCATATGTACCCCTGCAGAGGGGTGACACAAACTGGATGAAGCAGATGATGGCTTGCTGTCAGCCTTGCTACTCCAGCAGTGCTGCAGCTAGTGATCCATTAGAAAGGAGTGAAGAGGGAGACAGGAAGTATTGATGTCCTACAAGTAATCCAGAGACAAGTTGCACTGCCTGGCGCCAGTGGCTTTCTAATAAGGAACCTCACATAGCTGCAAACTGGAACATCATTACCCAGCACCGTCCCCCTGGGAAGTGGCTGCTGTTGCCAGTATGTGGAGTAGCAAAGATACTTGCCAGATTCCTCTCCACTTACCTCATGGTCATCTAACACTACATTGCAAAATTTCACTTTGGCTGTTTAATGAGGCCCTGCTCTCCAGTGAAAACCTAATCAAATTGTCTAATTGGCAGCTTGAATGATCCTGTATGTAGGTGGGGTATTTAACCCTGTGACAGTCAGCTGGGTCCAAAGTTCTCTTTCCAAGTACTCTGTTTGCCCCTGGTTTCTAGAGGAGTTCTCAGCCCCACAGCAGCAATGCCATCTCCTTTTGCTCTTTTTTTTTTTTTCACTTTCCAAAGACTGTAACATTCAGTTTTGGACTCAGACAAAAATGGAGCAGATCATTCCCTTCAGCCTAAACATGCCAACAGTGCAATGCCAGATAGGCAGATGTTGGATTTATTTCGAGTGGATTTTGCCATGCGTTACACACTTAATCCAACTATGACCAACGCAGATCTTGAGACTTGGAAATAATACAGGGCTTGGAACAAACAAACGTTGCAATCAGTTTACTAGGTTTCAGCAAGTCCTTTTTCCTAGAAACTGGCCTCTTAACAGGATGTCCAAAAGACATGCTTAGGCACAGAAATCAAAAATTGAACTCATGAGTAGGAAGAACATAGTTTAGTGTGCAAAAGGAGAGGAGAATCCTATTCCTTGCTGTGCTCCTGATCTGCTACATGACCTCAGACAAGTTACTTTACCCTTTGTTAGGTTTTCTGTTTCCTATTTAGACAGAAACCTCAAACTCAGTTGTCAGTACTGGAATATAAACAGACATAAAGACCCTAAGTGCCCCATGACAGAAACCTTTCCAGTGCAGAGAGCCCTTGAAGGGACTGCTGTGTTACAGCCAGGAGGATGGAGTGATCCAGAGGATTTAAACATAAGCCATGGAGACAATTTCACACTGCCTTTAGCATTCTTCATCTTACTAAACCAACACATTAGAAAACTATCCTAGAAGAGAACAGCAAGATACTTGAAAATAAATGTTGGATATATGATGTAATTGCATAGAAGCTGAATTTTAAAAAGAAAAGTGAGGAAGTTAAAGTTGCCCAAGCCTTCCTTACTGAGAATATTTTTGTGAACACACTGCCTTACATACAAGACAGTTGAAAAGCACAAAGTACTGACTGTACTCTCCAAACAATCCAAAAATACATGTAGTGGGGCAAAGGGATTCCGCAGTCCTTGTTTGATATTCCTTTAAGCTCCAGACCAAGCCCTCCTACAGCCTCCATGAAAGATGTCTGAACTACAGTGAGACATGGGGAGAGGTTAAAAACAAAATCTAGTAATCCCTCATAGAATGGAAATAGCTAGCTATATTAAGACCACCCTATTTCAGGAAATGAAAATAATGTAGAAATAACCAACCGTTACAAATACACAGAATCTAAGTAAGGAAGGTGACAGAATTAATAACCTTTGTTTTATCCTGAGCACCCGAAGGGATCCTAACCAGTGGCCTGAAATGCACTGCTTGCTTTTCTGCATGACAGTTGCTCAGCAGGTATTAAGTTAAAATTACTCACGACAAGATAGCAAATGTGACCAGCGTGATCGTCAGGCAGAAGATGGACAGAGCACAGCCAATGTAAGTGATGGAGGAGAGGGCCACCTGGTGTTCTCTCGTTAGCTGTACACAAAGCAAAACAAAACAAAACAAAAACTTAATGCATTTATTGCACTATAGAACCACAGGTCAGCCCCTCTGCACACCACATTTCCTAATCCATCCACCCATATCTAAGATGATGCTCACAACCATTTGAGGCTGTTTCTAACACTGGAAATGAAGAGCCAACTCCAAACTCAGTCACACAGCTGGGGCATCCACATGCCCCCTGGCATTTTGGTTCCCTCTTTGATTTCATAAATCAGCCACTTTCTCTGCTGCTGTGATATCCTCAAGCCTGAAATCTGAGCAGTTTATTGGGCTGCACAAACAATGTCAGCAATGGGATCTTTCACAGCTCTCAGGGCTCTTTGCTAATGCTCTCATGCTGCAATAATTTACATCGTTGTGCAAATACCAGAAGTGCTTCACAGCAGTGAAAACTGACAAACCGAGATGACCCATAAATCACAGGCCATTTATAGCCCACTCGTTTTGTTTAATGTATCATGTTTTCAGTGCCTGTTAAAGGAGCTGGACTGACATCTACAGAATGGAAAACCACGGACAAGACCCAGCATGAGCAGTCAGAGTGTAAGTTCTTTGTCTCAGCCTCTGTTCTAATCTATAAGCACCTTTAATACAAGTTATTCAATTTCATGAGCGTTCAATCTGAAACTCCATAGCATCCACCACCAGGTTAAAACCTGGACAGGTTCAGTGGGGAAGGGACAGTGTGTTTTGACCACTCATCCTAAGCTAATCAGAAAGTGTACTTTAATTTTCCATGCAAATTCCCATAATGAATGGGGGAAAAAAAAAAGAAGGCACACCCAACAAAGGGAGCCAGGCAGTATGAATATATAATAAGTAGAACAGAGCTAAGCAGGGAAAAGCTTCCTCATCTCAGAAGAATTTTTAAGCATTTTTTCCTGACTTGAATTTGGAAAGAGTTGACATCTTCATAAACGGAACAGCTGAAAAAAAAATAATATATATAGTCAATCAAAAAGTTTTAATTGTGATGCTTGAAATGGGGTTTCATTTCAATGTCTCTTTACCATAAACTTCTAGCAAAAAGCTCATTCAAAATAGTTATTTATTCTTAAAAATACTGAAAAGAACAACATATTTTCCTTTTTTTCCCTCCTTTTTTACACAAAAGCTATCTAATAAAAAATAATTCTTTCTCACGGTTTGGAATTTTCAATTATTTTTCACATGAACACTAGAAAGGGATCAGTGCTCAGCCCCATCCTCTTTAATATCTTCATTGATGATCTGGATGGGGGGATTGAGACAGTCATCAGCAAATTTGCAGATGACACCAAGTTGGGAGCAGATGTTGGTCAGTTGAAAGGTTGAAGGGCTCTGCAGAGGGACCTTGACCAACTGGACAGATAGATGGAGTCCAACGGGATGGCATACAACAAATCGAAGTTCCGGGTGCTGCACTTTGGCCACAGCAACCCCATGCAGAGCTACAGGCTGGGGTCGGAGTGGCTGGAGAGCTGCCAAACAGAGAGGGACCTGGGGGTGCTGATCGACAGCTGCCTAAACATAAGCCAGCAGTGTGCCCAGGTGGCCAAGAAGGCCAATGGCATCCTGGCCTGCATTAGGAATAGTGTGGCCAGCAGGAGCAGGGAGGTCATTGTGCCCCTGTACTCTGCATTGGTTAGGCCACACCTTGAGTCCTGTATCCAGTTCTGGGCCCCTGCGTTTAGGAAGGACATCGAGACACTTGAACATGTCCAAAGAAAGGGAACAAGGCTGGGGAGAGGCCTTGAGCACAAGCCCTATGAGGAGAGGCTGAGGGAGCTGGGGTTGCTTAGCCTGAGAAGAGGAGGCTCAGGGGTGACCTCATTGCTCTCTACAACTACCTGAAAGGTGGTTGTAGCCAGGAAGAGGTTGGTCTCTTCTCTCTAGCAACCAGCACCAGAACAAGAGGACACAGTCTCAAGCTGCATCAGGGGAAGTTTAGGCTCGAGGTGAGGAGAAAGTTCTTCACTGAGAGAGTCATTCGTCATTGGAATATGCTGCCCGGGGAGGTGGTGGAGTCACCATCCCTGGAGGTGTTCAAGAGGACCACTTGGTGCCATGGTCTAGTCATGAGATCTGTGGTGACAGGTTGGACTCGATGATCTTTGAGGTCTCTTCCAACCTTGGTGATACTGTGGTACTGTGATACTCTATGTGAAATTCCCCCAAACAAAGTATTTCATTGGAGAGTCACAATCGCTGCCAGTTCTACCAATAAACTTCCCACTGAAATATCTTTTAAAGGAGAGAAACAGCATGCCATGCTGTTCTGAGGCAAAAAAAACATTAAATAAATAAGTATCTTTTTTAATGCAGACAAAACTGGTGTGTTTTATTTGCATGTTTTTCTGGTCTTTATCTGTGAGCAGTATCGACTCATGTGCAGTGGAACAGCAGAGTAGATTGTGGATCACTCAGCAATATGAGAACTATTAAGCAATGCAGCAGCAGCATTGAAAGACAACTGTTGCTATGGTGTTACTGTTCCTAGGAAATATGATGCAGCTCTTTAGTCTTTCTTCTCTTTCAGCCAAAGACACATTTCTTTTCCCTGGCTTGGATAGCATCGGTTGCCGAAACAAAAGAGGTTCTGTATGCTGAACAAGCTTCAAAGGGTCATATAATTCCTACCCTCATCCCCCAGAGAAGCCATGCATAGCCATTCTTCACAGATTATCCATGAAACAGGAATTACTTCTACAGTTAATTGGGCAGTTTAGAAATTATTTTGTCATCAGGGATACTCATGTCTCAAATCATAGAATCATTGAAACAGTAAAGTTGGAAAAGACCTCAAATGCATGGACCTATTTCTTGATTGCTCCAATACACATTCCTTTCTCCTGCTACAGGCATCTTGGAGTTCTGCAGTGAAAGGAGGAAAGCTGAGGGAGCTTTTTGAGCTTCAAAGCACTCTCCAACAGTATTTCTCAGCGGTTCAGGGCTTTCTTCCACTCCTTTCACTCCCAACACCTGCAGCCATAAAATGTTCCCTACAGAGGTCAAAGCTGTTCATTACTCATGTAGATTGACAGTGGTCTATCACAGTGTTGGTGTTGGCAAAGGTGGGTAAGGTCGGTAAAGGAAAGAAGATACAGGGGGTCCATCTAGTGGGAAAGGCAAAAAAAAAAATCAAAGCCTTTGTTTTTTTATGAAGTAACCCAAGAGAAGATAGAACTAATTTCTAAGATGCCTCTAAGTCTTTCTCTAGGTATTAGTACAGCTTGCCTCCAGAAACCTCTGCAGAGCAAGACAAAGCATGAACCAAATTCTCCCAAGTAGAGCCTGATTTACTTAGAAACCAAAAAAAAAAAAAAAAAAAAAAAGGAAAAAAAAAATGATCTCTTATAAACAATCAAATTCTCCCAAGTAGAGCCTCATTCAGAAGTAGAAGACTTATTCAGACCTAAAATAACCTACATAGGTCCTCACATCTATGAACTGGGAACTGGTCTTGCTCTGGTAAACACAACCAAAATCTGATGATGCTTCAAGAATGACACTCTCAAATCAATACCTACTTACAATACAATATAATACAATACAATACAATACAATACAATACAATACAATACAATACACACCAGGTTGGAAGAGACCTTCAAGATCATCGTATCCAACCTATCAACCAATCCAACCCACCTAAACAACTAGATCATGGCACCAAGCACCCCATCAAGTCTCCTCCTGAACACCTCCAATGATGGTGGCTCCACCACCTCCCCAGGCAGTCCATTCTGGTAACAACCATTTCAAAAGCAACCTCACTGTAGCAAAAGCAAAAGCAAAAGCAACCTTACTGTAGTTCATATTCTCACCCTACCTAGCATGAGAGATAGAAAGCCTGTAAGTAGTTTTGAATCACTGTGTGTTTATTGGTGAGGGTTTGGAACACAAGCCCTATGAGGAGAGGCTGAGGGAGCTGGGCTTGCTTAGCCTGGAGAAGAGGAGGCTCTTATTGTTCTCTACAGCTACCTGAAGGGAGGTTGTAGATAGGTGGGGGCTGATCTCTTCTCCCAGGCAACCAGCACCAGAACAAGAGGACACAGTCTCAAGCTGTGCCAGGGGAGGTTTAGACTGGATGTTAGGAAGAAATTCTTCATAGAGAGAGTGATTGCCCATTGGAATGGGCTGCCCAGGGAGGTGGTGGAGTCGCCATCACTGGAGGTATTTAGGAGGAGACTTGATGGGGCGCTTGGTTCCATGGTTTAGTTGATTAGATGGTGTTGGATGACGGGTTAGACAACGATGATCTTGAAGATCTCTTCCAACCTGGTTTATTCTATTCTATTAAGGGAAAGTTGAAGCCTGACAGGGGTTCTCAAACTGAACTGTTGGGCTGGAGAAGTGCAGGAGAGCAGTCCCTGTTCATAGAAGCTCCATTCCTGTGGGTGATCCAAATTGCAGGGGGAAGGATACAGCAAGAGAAAACAGGCCTGAAATTCTTTCCAGGGTGTGAAGCCTCATTTCTAAATACAGATATATGTATGGGAGAGGAGCAAACCTGTATTTAAAATTTCAGGTCTCTACTAACTACTCACAACCCAGCTGTTACGCTCAGCAGGATGTGGTGCGTCTGTACTCACACTGTAAGGGATAACAAGCACACAGAGTTTTTAAGAAATACCTGGAGTGTCAAAGCATTGTGCATCATCAATTAAGAAACCATTTCCTATTAATTGCACTGCTCTGATTTCATCTTGCCTCAGTTTGTCCTCTTGAAAAATTTCAGGCTCCGTGCACGATGTGGCATATAAGAGAGTAATTTGGGATGATCTCGTAGTCAGCACAAAAATGCTAATTAGGCTGTAATGCTCTTACTAAAGAAAATAGCATTAAAAAGTACCAAATAAAACACTGAGCAATCTGTGAAGTAGTCCCACGAGCCTGATTCTCACACTTGTCCCAATCTACATTAAAATCATTCTTTTCTCCTAAAAGGTTTTGCTTCTTTGAGTTTATGTATTCATTCTCTTACCCTGCAGCAAGCTGAAAAGTGAGGAAAAGAGCTCACGCAGTCATGAGTGCTAGTAATCATGAGCACTAAAAGACAAATGTTTCTTAGTTTCAGCTTTAACAAACAGTCAAATGAAAAATTCATACTCCATATAAATCTCCACCTTTTTAGTTTTAGGCTGTAGCACCCTCTACTTTGAAAGTGTCATTAACAGCATGGACAAAGAGCTGATGGGTCCAGTAGTTACACCCATCTGCAATGGCACAGTCTGTTGTCTTAGCCCTGTTCTCCCTCATAAAAGAAGTTAGTACATTGCTCAATATTTGTATGTTGGAAACTCACAGGCAACTGGATGGCCTGAGAAATTATCCTGGAAAAATACCAATTCAGACTCCAAATATATATATATATATATATATATAAATATATATATGTGTGTGTGTATGTGTGTGTGTGTGTATATATATATATATATATATATATATATATATATTCCCCTTATAATGTTAATAACAAGAAAATTAGTGACAACTAATTCATCTTTTTCAAAATAATTGCACAGGAAGATGAAAATATATTACAATGGGATAGTACTTTTTTATCTCTGAAGTATCTGGCAAAGGTCTTTGGAGGCTGAAAGACTTGTTCAGTAGGCTGTGCAGGAAAAAGTTGTTTGATCTGTACCTAGAACAGAAAACCTTCTTATTTATGTAATATTAATGTACATACCACACAGCATAATAACCCAGCAAAAAGCTAGATGGGTTGCAGGAGCATTAAATAGCAACTGGTCAGATCAGAGGATCTGTCTGGGCAACAAAGGGCTCTCTACACTCAATGTCTCTTTCCAGATGTCACCTCCTTTTGTGTGAAATTTTCACCCCTGTCCTTCTTTTCTCATTATTCCTCTCTTGGGCAGCTGATAGCACACTTTCTGCTTTGCAAAGAGGTACTTTTGGCTTTCTCCAGAGGAAGTATCATTCTGTCAAAGTACTAATCTGAAATTGTCATCTTTACATTCAGCAAAATGTTTATGTCTGCTTTTAGAGGCAACACATCAGACATAGGGCTGAGTTCAAACACTTAAAGTTTGTCAGCTGATGCTGAAAGAGCTTGTCCATGTTCCAAATTACAAATTCACAATTCAGCCACCAAAAGCAGTAATTTCATTGTCTAAACAGCCTTTGAAATCTCCTATCTGAAAAGCAATGCATCCTCTTCCAAAAAAAAAACCCAAACAAGTTCTTGATTGAGAAAATGCTTGTCTTAAATGAGCCCTGCAATCTAAGAACTATATTATAGATATCATTTGTATTTTAGTGCTGCTTACCAGTAGAACCCAGAATATGATATTTTTTCCTGATATTTTTTTCCTATACATTTTATGAACCCAAAGTTATTTCTTTACTAGGAATTTAAGACATGTCAATTGTTTTTTGCCCCAAGTATAAATATAAGAGTAAGTGATATTTTAGTATCCCTTTTGGTCAGCTTTCCATCTGAAAGAAACATTCCCATCACTAATTTACTGAGAGTGGTATTTGGGTTTTACCCTGTTTATCAAACTGACTCAGATCTGCCACAAGGCAATGAGCTGTTTGCCTGGGCTGAAATCCTCTCTCAAATCTCTCTGAAAAGGCTTGAAACAATATCTTATGAGACATTTCTTGCAGAGAGGAAAGGGAGAAGAGGTAGGGGTGAAAAATTATGGCTCAACCAACCCTACTGAAGCTGCACCTTTAAAATGCAATCTGAATCCAATTAGGAAAAGGATGAATAATTAACTTTGGCAGCCTGAGTGTTTCAGAGACATTAAAATGCTGGCCTTGGCTGATGAAGCTAATGGTTTTAATTGCCTCCAGAAAGGCTGCTGAAATTCAATTTTGGTCCAGTGAGGCCTTTATTTATATATTAAATAATAATAACAATACAAATCTCTGTTTTCCTTCAGCTTGCCAAGCACTTTGTTAGGTACATAACATTATGGCTTTTTCAAATTAACGGCTGTGTTTAGTTCAGGAGGCTCAGTCAGCTCACTGGGATCACAAGAGCGGTTTTGGTAGGGCTATACCTAATGGCTCTGCACAATCATTACTGACAGGGGGAAAAAGGCTCTAACATGATTCAGAGACTTCTTTTCTCAAGACACAATGTACCAGATACTGTGAGTTTAGAGAAAAAAAGAGCTCTGAGAGTCACATTTTGCAGTGCAATCACCTTTATCAGCCATTTACAGCCGAACTCCTTTTGAGTTCCCATTCTCTATTAACTCCACAGCTCCTAGGGATCAGCAATAAAAGTGCTACAAAAGGGGCTTTGGGGGATTAAAGACACATTTTCCTACAGCCAGTCCAGCCTGGTGGCTGCTTATTTAAAACTTCACTGTGACATGAAAACTTCAGAATTTTCCAAATATCTTTGCCAAGATATTAATTAGTGCTTTTTAAAGCCCACGTCATCTTTTAAAGTAGTTCTGGGCAAGATCTTGTCAAACAGTAGGTAAGCTGCTCATTACAAATCACACACAGCAAGTTTTCAGTTCAAATGAAGCCTGAAGGAATCATGGCAGGGAGGAAGGACTCAAGTTGTGAAGCAGAACCAAATCATAATGAAGTTTGAGGATTAAAAAAAAAGAAGAAGAAGAAGAAGATATTTGCAAATTCTTCCTCATATCTCTGTGTAGCACAAAGCTGTGTGGTTTTTTTCTGCCTTAATTTCAGACCTAAGACTTGCCCTGTTTCTCAAGAAATGCTAAATGCTGTATTTACAGTAGATTATCCTCTGTGAAACTGAAGGAGCTACTTTTGCCAATACACCTAAGACTTGTACATCTGTTCTCTACTTTCTGTTCCAGCAAGAGCAGACTCATCCTGTTCTCCAATTAACAGCAAACTGAAGTCCATCAGAGAGGGCTGTGAGGAGAATAAAACCCAGTGTGGGTCCAGCAGGCTCTTGCAGGCAGAGAAATGATGGTCTCTTGCCAGACTCTGAGATTTTCAGAGCAGTTGAGGATAATTAAATAACCAGCTCCCAGCAAAATTCAACGAAAATTAGTATGTCTACCGCCCTTATGTAGGGCTTGGGCTTTGATTCAGAAATGTCCATTTGGATTTAGGACTGCAGCTAGCTGTGGCTTGAACCTCCGACGAGTCTCCAGGTAGCCAGCCCTGAATTTCCCCTGCACTATGTTTTGGGGAGAAAGGGCATAAAAAGGCCAATACACACTGAACTCAGGAGTACAGAATGACTACATTTAAAGATATTCAACAAAGAGCAGTGAGGGCTAAAGGTGCAGTATCATAACATTTTTATAGTGCATAGGGAAATCCTTTAGTCAGCAAGACCTAGCTGCCAAATGGCTCAGTGCTTTCATTTTCACCATAGGAAGGAAGTCTGTGTTATTTTGTTAAGCATTCTGATTAAAATAGAGTCCTGTTTCATCCTTCTCAAAAACAAGAGTTCTTTTGACCATTACAGCACTCTTAAATACTTGTGCTTTTCCAAAATAAAAAGTCTTATTTTGTTCTCCTCTGCTGAGTGAAATCCAGTAACTGCCAAACAATTCTCCAAGGAATTTGAGGGGTTTAGTATCCTGCAACATTGCTCCAAGTTTTGCCATGTAATGCTATGGGATTAAGGACAGAAACAGAAAGTCTCCTGCTTCCTCCCATCAAACTCCACAGAGCTGTACTGGCACAGGAATGGAATACCAAAAGAATGAACAATGGCTTGGAGTTAAAAATCAAGATTAATGCTCAGTTTTCAGGAAGGATGAGTATAGTAAGGACAAAAAGAAATATGATGCACAATCACACTGTGAACACATAGTGAGATGTGTTCTTCCTCAGGGACAACATTCACTGCAACAAAAAGGTGAGGGGGGGGAGATGGAGTGAGAAAGAGCAAAGAAAGTTCACACCGCACTGCTAGAATAAACACGTAGGCTGCTTTATCTTTGTTCATCTGATGGGTAAGGGCTATCTAAACTGTCTGTGGAGATCTCTTCAGTTAAATAAAGTGTCAATGGTCATAAACAATGACCAAAAGTATTTCAATGCCTCTCCAATTATTAAACACGCAACGCAAAAAGAAAAACGACTGGACTCAGGCGTTATTCATTTTACGTTCCCAGCAATGAAAAGCACGCTGAGAAAAGTAATTACATTAAAATTACAAAACAGCAGAAATCAGAGAATGTCACATTAATTCCATTTCATTGTCCTATTAGAGCATATAATCTGGTTGGGGGGGGGGGGGGGGGGGGAAATCACTAAAAAAAGGTTAACATTACAAATGGCTTTTTAAATGCTCTCTGACTGCAGTGGTTGGGTAATAACAGCGTTATTAGATTTGGGTAAGCAATGTTCTAATCTTAAAAACTGCACCCCTACCCCTCTTCTTTGTGCAACACGTCACGATATGAGAGCATTTTCAAAACAGCCTTTATGAACTCAAACATGGATGCAGGTGGGAGTCGGTCAAGCATACATGGTCAACGCTTGCTGTCAAACTATGTTGCTACATGTTGCAGTTGACACCAAGTTGGGAGCAGATGTTGGTCAGTTACAGGGTTGAAGGGCTCTGCAGAGGGACCTCGACTGACTGGGCAGATGGGCAGAGTCCAATGGGATGGCATTCAACAAGTCCAAGTGCCGGGTGCTGCACTTTGGCCACAACTACCCCATGCAGAGCTACAGGCTGGGGTCGGAGTGGCTGGAGAGCTCCCAAACAGAGGGGGACCTGGGGGTTGGTTGACAGCTGCCTAAACATGAGCCAGCAGTGTGCCCACGTGGCCAAGAAGGCCAATGGCATCCTGGCCTGCATTAGGAATAGTGTGGCCAGCAGGAGCACGGAAGTCATTGTGCCCCTGTACTCTGCATTGGTTAGGCCACACCTTGAGTCCTGTATCCAGTTCTGGGCCCCTCAGTTTAGGAAAGACATAGAGACACTTGAACGTGTCCAGAGAAGGGCAACAAGGCTGGGGAGAGGCCTTGAGCACAAGCCCTATGAGGAGAGGCTGAGGGAGCTGGGATTGTTTAGCCTGGAAAAGAGGAGGCTCAGGGGAGACTTCATTGCTCTCTACAACTACCTGAAAGGTGGTTGTAGCCAGGAAGAGGTTGGTCTCTTCTCTCTAGCTACCAGCACCAGAACAAGAGGACACAGTCTCAAGCTGTGCTAGGGGAAGTTTAGGCTCGAGGTGAGGAGAAAGTTCTTCACTGAGAGAGTTGTTAGACATTGGAATGGGCTGCCCAGGGAGGTGGTGGAGTCACCATCCCTGGAAGTGTTCAAGAGGGGACTGGACGTGGCACTTGGTGCCATGGTCTAGTCATGAGGTCTGTGGTGACAGGTTGGACTCGAGGATCTTTGAGGTCTCTTCCAACCTTGGTGATACTGTGATACTGTGATACTGTAACAGTGAAAAATAAAATAAAAAGACATGTATTTGCCCCAAAGAAGAAATTTGGGATGTCCTTCCTTTAGGAAATAGAACCTTACAGACAAATCCCCAAGCCTTTTCAAAATTCTGGGCTCCCTGCAGATGTTATCAGTTGTCGCTGTAGCTCCAGCTGCAATAGCAGACATATTAATGTATTTCTCCCCTTTATAAACAATTCTCTGCCTTCAGTCCCATTGGCGGGCACCTTGAACCATATTGATTGATTCTCCCTCCTGAATTATGGAATGAGAGCTACAAACAAGATGAAAAACAAAGTCATTTCTAGCTTTAGAAATGCAGAAAATGTGTTTAAAAAGCGGAACAATTTCTGCTGCAGATTGTATGACACTATTACTTTGCTGGAAATGCCCATCCACATGTGAACATTGCAGCAGTCAGTTTTATATCCCTCACAGCTGGAAAAGACAACAAGGGGGAAAAATAGAAGCGAAAAAACCCAAATGCACAACAAAACTATTTCAGAGAATGGTCTAGGAGCCATCAATATCACAGTCTATCACAGTCATGCCCTGTGTTGGTTCCTTTGGGGATGGGCATCCAAGCCTCAAACTTAGTGTTCCTATGGGAGACAATGATTGCCCCTTTAAAAGAATTTTTGAACTCTGGGTCCCCAGGTGTCCACCATCCCTTTGCTGAAATGACAGTTATGTGGCAGATGGTACAAATAGCCTGGCATGCTTTGTAGTTGTTGGATCACTATAAAAATAAAAACTGCCAGATGGCTGGCACGTTTCCTGGCAGGAGCACAGGGTCCACTGACTGATGAGAGGAAGCAAAGCTGACCAAAATAAAATAATAGCATCTGACTTTTCTTTGGAGTGCTTTTGAAATGAGGCTTATTTCACTTGGTTTGTTTTCTGCTGTTTAGCAAGCACCTTATGACATCCCTCTGCCTGACTGTGCTCACATCTCCTGATTTCATCTGTTCCTCCCACCCGAGGAATGAGACCTCTCCACCAGTCATTTCCCCTCCAGTGGGAGGTATCGATGGGTGCTGGGTGCAGGAGGTGGCATTGCAGGTTGAAATCTCCCGGGGCTGTGTGCCAGCAGAGGATGCCTACCGGAAGGAACATCTCATCTTCCATCCTCCGCTGCTCCTACCCAGGTTCAAGCCTGCAGCACAGTGGAGGACTGTTGTACTGCAGTACTACGAGAAAACCACCACAAGGAGCACATCACCCTGGGTGCCCTCTGCTTGGACCTTTTCCAGAAGAAGCAAACACAAGCCAGTGTAAACACGTCAGACTAAATGGATTATTTATTTTTCCTCCTGCAGCTGTATTAATGCACCATTGTCTCCCTAACTATAACATTGCAGGCAGCTGGCAGTATGAGTTAGTTCCGTCTGCACCAGATGAAGCAAAAGCTGGAATACTTTCTGTCAGTCAAGCAAGGAGGAGGCCAGACATGTACCCTCAAGACTGCAACCTTTGTAATGATTTGCTCTGAGAAACTTTTCTACTCTACCTCGTCTTCCCCATCAGAAAGAGAAGTTTGATTAGAGCAACGAGTTTTCAACAGGAGGGTTACACGTATTAACTGATATTTTCACAACTACTTTGAAAGCCCCAGCAATCTGTTTTGTTGGGGAGAAGGAATTGTAAAATTCTCAGTCTTAGAAACTTGATCACAGCTGTGAAAAAGCTTCTCAATTTACCTTGACTTCATCCATGCAATTTCATAAAGGCAATCAAGAACTGAACACGTCCCTTCAGGAACATTCTGTTCATCTTTGGTCACATTTTACCTTCAGTTAACTAACTTACTCATTTAAACCAGCTGATGTTCACTAATCTCCAAAACTCCAAATAAAGGCTATCATTTCTCAAGTTAAAAGCAGCATGATAAATGAATCTCAGCAAGCAAGCACAAATTTGGGGCAGCCATGATACAGACATGACAGCAGAGTGATAAAGACACAAATAATTTCAGCGTTCCACGTGGGCCGATCCATCAGCAGGCTAACAGGTCAGTGCCAGGCTGACATCTGAGCACCACATGGTCAGAAGTTTTTCCAAGATGGTTATTTCATTCCTGAAATAAACTTGTTACAACTGCTAATGCCCCGCACCACTGAAAGCAGCTAAACTGCACACATGGATCTCAAGCTCAGCAGCAGTGTTGTTTGTAGCCTTCCTCCCCAATCATCGCCGCTTTAGTGTGCTCAGGCTCTTGCCAAAGCTAATATAAAATCTGGAGTGGCGTTGAAATACACATGTCATCTGGGCTTGGGTTTTGTTAATTCACAGCATTCAAAGTTCTTTCTCTTCACACACTGCTGTACAGCACACCAATATTGGAGAGGAGGTTTCTTTTGTCACATTGAAGTGAAAATCCCAGAATTTCATTTTTTTCTTTATGATATTTCCCCCCCCCCCCCCCCAATTTGTTTCTCTGAAATATTGGAATAAAAATTCTTTTTCATCTCAGCACATTTCAGTCTCTGGAGACTACTTGCAGCTGGCATACAGTAGAATAGTGAGTGAATTAATCTAACCTGTTTTGAGTAAAGATCAAGGGGAAAAGAAATGAAGAACTTGCAGTTTGATCCTCAAAAATTTTCTTGCATTTCTATGCTCCTTGGAAATTAGACCCACATGACATTCTGCTCCATAAATGCCTAAAAATTTGCCAGCATTCCTCATCTCACAGTACTTCAAGTACTCGAGATGCAAGATATCCTACAATTCTGTTTTTATGAAACAAAATTAAAACCATGTGAGGCATTGTAATTCCTGCCCAAGGTGCAAAAAGTATTAGCATAGTTCTGTACCTTATAACAAAAGTACATGATAAAGAATCTTGGTAATCTATAAAGGCATTTCATGCCCACAAGAAATGCACAAACTGTGCAAACATATAGAAAGATCTGCTGGGTGTTGGTGAAGGTGTGAAAATGAGCTGGACCAATATCAGCAGGGAGGGAGGCACTGGGGCAGGTTCAAAATGCATCAGAGCTCTCAAGGTCTGGATCATGCTATTGTTCTCTAAGTGGGAAAAAAGCTTGATTTAATCATGTGAAAGAACAAAGAGATAGAGTTCAGCTAGGAGATTCCTGCTCAAATTTAGTGTAAATTGTGGAGGGGGAAAGTCATCATCCTTGACAAAGAGTTGTCACACAAGCTCAGCTCTCTGGTCTGTAGGAATGCTCACCACAAGTATTTATGGGGCAAGATGTTTCTGAGGAAAGTCACTTACTTTCAGTATTTGTTGCTTAGAGACACCTTGTCTTTTTCTGCATTCAGAGAATGTGCAACACTCTCTGGTTGTGAACAGCTAATTCTGTAAAACCTTCAATGTCTCTTTAATGGAAAGCTTATATTTTGTGGGTCCTTTAAAGCAGAAAGAAAATCAATGTCGTTAAGAGGCCCAGAGAGAGTCAAAACACTTCCTGCACCAAACTGGTCTCAAGAGTTCATGGATTTCCCTATCAGCAGTGTTCTCCCAGGTCTCAAGGTGATGCATACATACTGGTTTGTATTACATCCCTTTAGACTTGTCAATATCCTCTCCTCTCTTTTATTTATTCATTGTTTTCTATGCATCTGCCTGCCATTCTGCAAGGGCTAGTAGAACTATTCATGCTTTACTTTTATAGTTCTACTTCCTGGTGCCTTAGGTTAAAAGCTTTTATGGTGCCCTTGGAGAGGGTGTTTGCCTGTTCAAACTACTCTGAGTGCTGCATTTATGCATATGGTAGAGAGAAAGGAAAATTGTATTTTCCATAGGAGAATGGAAGTATAAAACACCCATGAAGAATTCCCATGAAAAATGAAGTCACTTTTTTGTAACAAAATACAGCTCTTGATGAACA
This sequence comes from Picus viridis, assembly GCA_033816785.1. Taxonomy (NCBI): domain Eukaryota; kingdom Metazoa; phylum Chordata; class Aves; order Piciformes; family Picidae; genus Picus; species Picus viridis. The sequence continues at coordinate 5,921,023 of CM066595.1, forward strand.
CTCCCCATCCCAGTTTTCAGGCAGTCCTTTTCCATCAACCCATTTACATTTTTCTCATGAAAAGCAGATCCCTTTTTGTAAGAGACAGAAACTAGACAAAAAAAAAACCAAATAGATGTTCTGTCAAAAACAGTGTTCATGTGGAAAAATTTCATCCAGTTCTATTTATACAGCCACAGCTATATAATAGTTGTATAAATAGAACTGTTCAAATGTGGGCAGTTGTATACTCCCACCTTCTCTTTTTCTTATCACTAATTATCTGTTAACTCCAGTTATGAGAAGAAAAATACAAGAGCTCAAGATCAAATATAATATCATTGCCACAATTTCTTAGAGCATCGACAGTCCAGTGTGCCAAGGGGTGATCTCTCCTTGATGATCTCTGAGGTCTTTTCCAACCTTATTGACTCTATGATTCTATGATTTATTTGGGCATTTTGAAGTGTGGCTCATGAATTTCAGAACTGGGTAAATAAACACACATACGTGTTTAAAATGCACAACCTTTTAACATTTACTTAACGGGGTTGCAAGGATGCCTGGGAGAAGTTTCCAACTGTCTAGCTGATTCAGAAAGCTCTATTGCAAATTTTAGGCATTTGTAGTTGAGCATTGTCTGCTTGTATAGCTCAAAGGTCTCTTCTGACCTGGTTAATTCTATCCTATCCTATCCTATCCTATCCTATCCTATCCTATCCTATCCTATCCTATCCTATCCTATCCCATTCTATTGGAAGTGTTCAGGAGGAGACTTGATAGGGTGCTTGGTTGCATGGTTTAGTTGATTAGGTGGGTTGGATGATAGGTTGGACATGATGATCTTGAAGGTCTCTTCCAACCTGGTCTATTCTATTCTACTCTTCTCTACTCTGCTCTACTGTATTCAAAAGTCAGGCTGCTTCTTTTTGCTTGAATATTAACTTCTTGCCAGTTACACAATGAAGATATGCATTATGCATTTTTTTTTACTGGTCAAAAAATTTACTAGTATAAGATAATAATACAATACAATAAACCAGGTTGGAAGAGACCTTCAAGATCATCACGTCCAACCCAGCAAACAACTAGATCATGTCACCAAGCACCCCATCAAGTCTCCTCCTGAGCACCTCCAAGATAATCCCAAACAGACAATGTAATGGGTATATCTTGGTTAGAGACTTGGGCTAAGATCTTCTGATTAATGCTGAGAGAGACTACAAAACAGGTGAGCAAGAGAATTGAAGCACATTGAAGGGATGACTTCCTTCACTGGCTTGTCAGCAGCAATAGCACCCGAGATCCCACATGGGCCCATTCTCATTTCCACCTTATTTCTAGACTGGATTTGTGCAGGTGTTGGGAGAGCAGAGCAAAGCAGTCCTATCAAGGCATAGTTCAGGTTCATTGCTTTGCAGGCCACAAAGTGCAAATTTCTCCATGCTACAATGCATTTAGAAATTCTGCCAATTGAGGTGCATGCAAATATTGTTTTTACCTAACCTTTAAGAAGTCAGAAATCAATGCATGTTTTCTATCTTGTCTGCACAATCTTCCCTTGAAAGCTCCAGCAAGCATTTCAAATTATCATGGATTTATACCAGGAGCACATGGGCCCTAAGCTGGGAATACTCATCCCCTTTCAGCATTTCACTTTTTCTGCCACAAATTTTAAAAGAGTCCCTTCTTTTTTTTTCTGTTCAGCAATGGGGTGTTAGGTAAAAGAAGTCAAAACTCCCTCTGTCCTACTGAAGCTCTTCTGCAGTCTGTTAATTTATATTATTCCAATGGTGTTTGTAGAAAGCTGAGAATGTGCCAGAGAGTATGAATTTGATAGACAATTGGCATACATTGCACTAAAAATTATGGTTTACAAATTATTTCTATTATACATTCATTATTTATTAATAGAGAGTTGTCCAAGCAAGCTTTCATCACTACCTCCATTGGACACTTCCTGGTATTAAAATACCCAAATAAATCAGTAAAAAAAATATATCTCATGCTTATGACAGTGGTGTCTGTCTGCTGCTGTCCAGGACGTGGGCTAGGCCTTGCATGGTGCTGAATTTGTAGAGGGAGTTCTTTGGTAAGTATAAACCAGCACTTCACCTGCAAGGAGCAGACAATCTGCTCTTCCTCTGAGGATATCTCAAGGCATTGTGAGGTATCAACAAAGAGAAGAACATGTCTAGTAAGGAGAGCAACCCATTTGCCATCAAAGCTTCATCTCAAACCAGGGAAGAATAGCAAGCGTAAGGTCCTGATTAAACAGGGAAGGTGTCCTATTGCAGCTTAAACAAGGCTTGCTTAATAACACTTTGGCCAAAGGAACTGAGCATAGAGAATTCTACAGACAAGGGGCTCACTAAACTCTAAAGCATCGTTTTTTTTCTTTATGCTCCTTCTACACAAGCCCCTGATTGGCAACAAGGTGACAAAACAGCACCAGGGAGGCACTTGGGAAGCTGGTAGGGGCCAGATGGCAGCAGATCTTGCATCACACAGAGTTCAGACTTGGCTGTTCATATTCCACAAGTCTAGTTATCAAAACCCTTAAATAGCCACACCTCATCTGTCTCTGCCTTGGAAACAAACCATAAAAGCCAGGGTCATCTGTATAATGTCCTCCACTGTATTTTTCTGCCTAGTCCTCTAAGAAATCATGTCAAAAGTGTAAGAATAAAGACAGGCAATTGCCACCTATCACAAATGCATTTCATTTCATGCTCCATTTCAGTTCCCAAAAGTTTTTAAAAAAAACAACCAAACACAAATATAATCAAGAAATAACAAAACATCATCCCAGAAAGCAAGATGTGGAATAAATCTGAGTTGGACAAAAAATTAGCCCAGTTCCACTTGCTTGCTGATGCGGTGTGAGGATCAAACTGATGTATCTATGCAGCATTTTTAGCAGAAAGATTTACTCCTTTGGTTAATCTCACCTTCAGAGGCACCACTTGCATCAGGATGGCGAAGTTGGTGAGGTGGTTACAAAGACACACTGAGTAGTTGAGGTCCCCACTCTCACGCACGCAACCTTCATTAGACCAAATGCCAGTTCCGTTGCTGCAAAGCACACAAGAAATGGAACATGATCTCGATTAGAATGCATCTTACCAGGTTAATTTGACATGCGTTGTGCTACACAGGAGATAAAAAGGCTTGAAAGCCATCTCAGGCTGGAGCATCCACAAACACTGCTGGGGGCTTCTCCATTCCATCATGAAAATAGTTAAGGAAACTGTTGACTGGAACAAGGCCCAGAGCAGATCTCTACATCCTTATGAATGCCTCTAGGGAAAGCTTTCCAATTTCATAACCAATGAACAATCACTACATTTTTTTCTTTTATATTATGCAACCCATTCATAGCTTTTCATCTAGACTCAAATTTCTACATCCTGGGAACTATGAAATCAGACAAGTAATAATTTTGCAAAGTCAAAAAAGTCAACATATCATATCTGCTGCCTCTCCTTTACTCACTGTCCCACTCACCCTGCCAAAACAAGTCATTCAGACTGACTGACTGTGATTTCTAGGCACCCAACCACATCAATTGCTTTTTGGTCACTCCATCTTCAGGAGTAGCAAGAGCAGTTCCTTGTCCACTGAGGATATAGCTGGGCTGGCTATGTGTTGTGTCCCAGGGCTGCACAGGGGAGTGGTCTTCATGAGTCTGCTTCTGCTTGGAGCCAGGCAAACCCAGAACCCCCGTGCTATCACAGCTCTGCAGTGGAGTCGGGACATAAGAGCCACAGACACACATCTTTTCATGGGCTCAGACATTGCAGGTCATCCAGCTAAGCTGCCTGCTTAACCTTTTATTACTTTTGATATTATTCTAGGTCCTGAAGCTAAATTGAATTTTCTCAGTGCTTATTTTAAAGGTAGGTATTACTTCAACTCTCTCTCTGTCCTTTGGGATCTCCTAGAGTTCTCAAAGAGAGGCTGTTGTAGGTCAGAAACCAAGTGCTTACTTTTTAACTACCATGCACTAGGGAATAAAACCATCTTGACACAAACAAAACTTATTAGGAAGGGCAGATTTCATATTTCAGTTTCCATCCTGAGGCAGAGCCTCAAGGGCCCAAGCCCCAATGGAAAACAGTACAGGAACAATGTCCCAACCATATTAATAAGCCTCAGTAAAATCTGTTTCTAATTTATGGTAATTTGTGAGTAACCATAACAACGAGAAACTGCCAACAGCTGGGACAGTTCAGCATGCTTGAAACAAAGCTTCAATAAAATAATGACAGTAACCTTCCCATGTACATGTGGGATAGGGGGGGATCATGGCTTTGTGGGCCATTGCTGTATCAATTAGGCTTTATAACATTACAGCTCAAAAACTGCTAATCCTTCTGAAATTCAGAATTCACTATTTGTATTCTATTTCAATTAATTCAGCAAAAGCAGTACTTTTAGAAATCAAAAGCAGATGAAATAGAGCTAAAAGGAACCACTGCTTTTCCACAGTTCCTATTTTCTGAGTGAAATTTGATGTGATAGTTATTTCCCTTTTATTCTAATTTGCATTCGGGGGCATATTTCTCCATTCCATGTGTCTGTTGGCCAAAATTCACAGCTCTGAAATATTGATCTCACATGATGTTGTGACACAGCAACAGATCCAGCTGAAACAACGGCCCTGCTGGAGGTTTGCCATCTTAAAACATCTAAGCATCTGCACAAGTGGACATGTTCATAAACCCAGATAAGCATGACTTGTGTTTGCCTGCAGCTTTGATTCCAAAATGTTTCAGTTTTTCAAGTATCTACCATACACAGGGTCTGTGAATAAAAGGTCATGGAATGGCTTAAGTTGGAAGGGACCTTAGAGATCATCTACTCCAACCTCCCACCCATGGGCAGGGGCACCTCTCAACCAGATTCAGCTGCTCAAGGCCTTATCCAACCTGGTCTTGAGCACGCCCAGGGAGAAGGCACCCACAACCTCCCTGAGCAGCCTATTACAGAGTCTCACCACCCTTGTAGTGAAGAACTTCTTCGTGAGATCCAGTCAGATAAGAAGCTACTATCAGACTGGTCTTTTTGTAAACCAGTGGCCCCATTTCATTAACTATTTCCATGAATGAAAGAGAGAACAAGAACAATACAGGTAATACATAGCATCACAAAGTGAGTGTGATTTGTTTAAAACGAGTTAAAGAATTTGAAGTTACATAACATACCTATAGTCCAGAAATGCACAGTAAAGGTGAACTCTGTTACTCTTGTTTAGTGCCTGGCTGTATTGTCTGGGAGTCTGCAAGAAAGAAAATAGACACCCTGAAGGACTGTTTAAAAATGGCTGAATTCTGCTATTCAACTACTTTAAATTCTCATTGCTGTAATAACTTCAATAGACTTATTCTAGATTAACACACCGTAACTGAAAACAAATTTTGTCAGCCTTTGTAGCTGCAACACCATCTCCACACTTGCAAAGGCTGGTAGTCAGTCTTAATTTTTCACACTGGGATTAAAGTCTTGCCACTTTGAGTGAGAAACCCATGTCCCATTTAAGTAAATAGCAAGCCAGGATTATTTATTGTGCATAAGCATACATATATGTGTTAATTTTTGCAGGATCGGGGTGTTTTTCTTCAGCATCTATTTGGCTACCTTGGGTTTTGTGCTCATTGGGTAATAAAAATCTCACATTTTAGGATTAGTATCTCTGAAATATGTGCATTGCAATGACCAGCTCACAGACATTTTCTTTCCACAAGAGTGCTTATTTTAAAGCATACAATCAAACTGAAGGAGCAATGCCATAATTCCAAGCTTTGCTGTAACACACCTTACCATTATAATGACACTATTTCTGTCTTTCATAAACAGAGTTAGCCTCTACCTTAACCTCCTCCATTCAGGAAGTTTTGAGACCCCAATTTCCATTCTGTTACACCAGCTCAATAACAAAAAATATTTCAAATTAAATTGGTGTGAAGTAATAGTTTGTGGTAGACAAAATATGCAAACTAGAAGGGCTTATAAGATCTGTTCAAACCATTCCAATACATAAATCCCCAAAGTTCACATTGTCTTAGACCATCCCTTAAGGCAATTTTTAATTACAAGAGTCTTCAGTATAAACAAATCACTGATGAATTAACAGCCCTCAGTTGACTGCAACAATCCCACCATCAAGGCAAAAGACAACCAAGTACTGCTTTCATTGTTTTAGAGAAAGAAGGATAAAAGCCCACTGTTGAAACTCAACCAAGTGCAAGTCCGTGGTGCAATTTTCTTTCTCCTCTCCCACAAGTCGAACAACAAGTATCAGGCACAAGGTAGCACAGTTTCCTCCTTATTTACTAGCGATAACAAAACATTTCTGCCTAATCCAGGACACTGACACGCACATACTGGGTTTCCACACACTTCAAGTAGCTATGCTGTAGATAAGGACATTTACTGCTTAACTCACAGCACTGGATAACTTAAATGGAATTTTCTTATCTGCTAGAGCAACATCCCTGGACAAAATCTCCAGTTCCTTGACTCACCCAGTTCATCATGGAAATATCTTCGACTCCAGGTCAAGTACTCACAGAAGCAGAAAGGCTGTCACTTACCTGCTGACATTCTCTGTCTTCCCCTTTGACATCATGCATCCTTCTTCCATGAGAGGAGCAAATCAAACAGTAAAACCTCATGCTCTCCCAAGTGCTCTACACTGGGAAGTGATAAAGGGACAAGACTCTCGTTCCTCATCACCGGGAAATACCTCACTGATGCCACATCCAATCTTCTCATCCCACTTTCTTTCCAGCTGCAGTGACAGATGTTGTAAACCCAAGTATGCGACATTAATTAACACAGAGGAGTTCTTCCTCATCTATGAAAGCTCTTCCCCATTGCTGTCTGCCCTGTGAAGGCTCTGTACAAGGGTTCTGGATCAAACTGTTCCTTGCTAGATCCATCAATTCTGAACCTTCTGTTCATTTTAGAAAGCGCCCCACCACTAGCCTCACCTATAACAAAAGTAGGGCTCCTGCACACCTCCCACATCACAATATGAAGTATGGGGTGCTTTTCAGAAACTGCTTCTCTCCCTTAATCCCACTTCTTGTCCCTCACAGTACTCTTGAAACTACAGAAGACTAATGCTCCATAACCTATGGCTGGCAAACTGCCTTCTGCAACTTCAGTTAATTTAGAGTTTTGTTGGTAGAGTTCATTCTGTTTTACCAGCAGCGAGGGCAAGTACCATTACCCCTAATAGTGTTACATCCATCCTGTCTATAGCCTTCCTGAGATAAGCAATTTAAAGAATCCGTAGTTTGTACTACAAATGACTTCACTGCTATGACAGACAAAGAGTAGCTAAAAATAAAGAGAGGAAAAACAGAGAGAAAGATCTGCTCTACAACAGATAAGATTGTACAACAGCTGTAATTTCTGATCTGTAAGATATTTCTAGATACATCTTGATTCTTTGTACACTAAATGGAAAGGGCAGCACAGGGTCAGGTTGGAAGCAGACCAGTTGTATATCTTTTTACACAAATAAATCCCAGATGTATGCTTTATCCTCGATTAAGCATCTCTAGCAAGGGACAAATTATTGGGTTTGCCCATCTTTAAACACAGATGTCATCCATTAGAAAAAGAAATACATCAGCGAGGCTACACAGTCTCTGAGCTGTCCAGAAGTGCATGTGCATACCCATATGGAAAAAGAATAATAAATAATGTGTATAGAAGAAGGGTCCATACCCATTTGCTTCTCTTAAAGAAAATCTCTTATTTTTAACATACACAACATTAGCCTCACAAGGCTTTTCAGAGCCATTTATGGTAACTACATAAAATTCTTATCTTCTTCACTGAAATTCAATGACAAGATGGTCATTAGAATAGAAACTTCCCCCAATATATAAGAAACTGGATGCAATGAGAGATAAACCCTCTCTGATCTTCAACAGCTCTACTTCAAAGTACTCTTTAATCTGTGAAATATGAACTGACTGCACCTCAATACTGTATTTCTTAAATTAAACTGTGTGTGACAACTTATATGTGACTTGCATCCTGTAGCACCGAGGATATTGATTTAGTGACAGTGATAACAGAAAGCTTAATACACAAGTTGGCTTTTACACTAAAAGATTAAGTCACTTGAGTGTTTATAAAAGCCAGTGAAAGGACAATTTATGCAGCTTTCAGTAGTATGAAGAGGGAAGGTACCAGCATGTTAAGTACTCCAGGATCTGGCATCATTTCTCCCTAATCTAGGTTCTTTATATTAGTCCTTCTGCTTGGAGAGGGGTACATGCAGCCTCTTCAGAAAATAATTGCATTAAAAGAGGAAAACAACCTCCTGTCACTGAGAAATAGTGCAAACTCTGTCTGATGGAGTGGGTATCTCAAGGAAGGACTGTCTGTGTTTATGTCATGGCTGCTCAGCATCCCTTACACTAACCACTGACTCTCATCTCAGTAAATTAGTCAGACTTAGAAGCAAACCACAGAAATTCATTTTATGTGTTGAGAGCATACAGAGGATATGCACGGGTGTGTGATGGGGATACAGTTCTCATACTGCTGGGAACTAGGCACAAGGCCATGGTTAGTGGGTGAAGAGGCCAAAAAAGGGAGGTGGGGGCTGAAAGCACTGCTGGAAACCTTCAAGAAAACCTAGTTGCAGGAAATGTCATGAACACAATTGCAGAAGAAAAACGGCCATCCAGCTGCTGCTGGGAAGGCTTGCCAAGGAAGGGAAGCCAAACAGAGAGTGGGGTGAACCTTTATGAGATTAGCTCGTTTCTCCTCTCCTCCCCTGAATTTTAAAAGCAAATATTTAGCTACATAGTGGTGGCCACCAAGGGAGGAGGGTGTGCACCTTCTAATTCAATACGCATTTTTCTCCAGTGTGAAGAATGACAAACGTATGGGTCAGATTTGCCATTGTTCTCAACTCAGTGTGTTGGGTGTTGGATTTCCTCTAATCCAAAGAAGTTGAGAATTTACCCTATGACATTCAATCTGGAGTTCACTTGACTCTGTTTACAAAACACAGCATTTTGTTTAGTTCACAGTCTTTGAAACCTTATCTACTCAACCTCCAAGAATACCATAGATTATTCTGAGGATGGTGATAAAAGGGACTAAGACAAACAAGCTTCTTGTCAGTATGGTTGCACCTTGTGCAGTTCACAATCCCACTGTAATATTCTTACAGGTGAATGAATCAAAGACATCTTTAATTCAGGCTTACAGATTAAGTTAGAGACGGGAATTATGCCTTTGATTCCAGGATTTCCTGTCCTTACAGTGCCATCCTGACTGTTAACGGGGCCTGTCCAGGCCACATGGTTTATTGACATTCCTTTCCACCTTGTAGGATCTACTTCTAATTACCTTTTCTAATTTCAAGTGCCTTTAGTAGCCTCTGATATTTCACATTTTTTTCCCTTTCTATTGCTGGCTGTCACAGTTTTTCACCTTTGTGATATCATGGCTTAAAGAAAACACGCTTGTACCATTAGGAAGCACATTCAGTCTGCACATTGGCCACAGCAACCCCATGCAGTGCTACAGGCTGGGGTCAGAGTGGCTGGAGAGCGGCCAAGCAGAGAGGGACCTGGGGGTACTGGTCGATGGTAGGCTGAACATGAGCCTACAGTGTGCCCAGGCAGCCAAGAGGGCCAATGGCATCCTGGCCTGCATCAGGAACAGCGTGGCCAGAAGGAGCAGGGAGGTCATTCTCCCCCTGTACACTGCACTGGTTAGACCACACCTCGAGTCCTGTGTCCAGTTCTGGGCCCCTCAGTATAGGAAAGATGTTGACTTGCTACAATGTGTCCAGAGAAGGGCAACAAAGTTGGTGAGGGGTTTGGAACACAAACCCTCTGAGGAGAGGCTGAGGGAGCTGGGGTTGCTTAGCCTGGAGAAGAGGAGACTCAGGGGAGACCTTATTGCTCTCTACAACTACTTAAAGGGAGGTTGTAGACAGGCAGAGGTTGGTCTCTTCTGCCAGACAGCCAGCACCAGAACAAGAGCACACAGTCTCACGATGCACCTGGGGAGGTTTAGGTTGGATGTTAGGAAGACGTTCCATACAGAGAGAGTGATTGCCCATTGGAATGGACTGCCCGAGGAGGTGGTGGAGTCACCATCATTGGAGGTGTTCAGGAGGAGACTTGATGGGGTGCTTGGTGCCATGGTTTAGTTGTTTAGGTGGGTTGGACTGGTTGATAGGTTGGACGTGATGATCTTGAAGGTCTCTTCCAACCTGGTCTATTCTATTCTATTCTATTCTATATTCTATTCTATTCTATTCTATTCTATTCTATTCTATTCTATTCTATTCTATTCTATTCTATTCTGTCAGCTTTTAGAAGTAGATCCTACAAGGTGGAAAGGAATGTCGGCCAATGGCATCCTGGCCTGTATTAAGAATAGTGTAGCCAGCAGGAGCAGGGAGGTCATTGTGCCCCTGTACTCTGCATTGGTTAGGCCACACCTTGAGTACTGTGTCCAGTTCTGGGCCCCTCAGTTTAAGAAGGACATCGAGACACTTGAACGTGTCCAGAGGAGGGCAACAAGGCTGGTGAGAGGCCTTGAGCACAAGCCCTATGAGGAGAGACTGAGGGAGCTGGGGTTGTTTAGCCTGGAGAAGAGAAGGACCAGGGGTGACCTCATTGCCCTCTACAACTACCTGAAGGGTGGTTGTGGACAGGAGGGGGTTGGTCTCTTCTCCCAGGCAACCAGTACCAGAACAAGGGGACACAGTCTCAAGCTGTGCCAGGGGAGGTTTAGACTCGAGGTGAGGAGGAAGTTCTTCACTGAGCGAGTCATTCGTCATTGGAATGGGCTGCCCGGGAGGTGGTGGAGTCGCCGTCCCTGGAGGTGTTCAAGAGGAGACTGGACATGGCACTTGGTGCCATGGTCTAGTTGTGAGGTCTGTTGGGACGGGTTGGACTTGATGATCCTTGGGGTCTCTTCCAACCTTGGTTATACTGTGATACTGTGATACTGTGATGCACAGTACACGATTCTGTGAGACTATGATTCTAAACCATGTGGCCTGGACAGGCCCCGTTAACAGTCAGGATGGCACTGTAAGGACAGGAAATCCTGGAATCAAAGGCATAATTAGTAAAACTATGTTCTTCTACTCATTTCCCTTGAACAAGGCAGACAAAAAAATGGAGAAAGAAAGAAAGATCATCTATTTCTGCAGTGGCTATATCGGCTGTTTTCTTCCAAGCTGTGAGAAAGCTGCATTGCATAGGACCTAGGGCTTAGATATCCCAAATACATTAATTTCCAGTCTTCTTGACTGATTCACAGTATCACAGTATCACAGTATCACCAAGGTTGGAAGAGACCTCGAAGATCATCGAGTCCAACACCCCATGACTAGACCATGGCACCAGGTGCCACGTCCAATCCCCTCTTGAACACCTCCAGGGATGGTGACTCCACCACCTCCCCGGGCAGCACATTCCAATGGCGAACGACTCTTTCGGTGATGTACTTTCTCCTCACCTCCAGCCTAAACTTCCCCTGATGCAGCTTGAGACTGTGTCCCCTTGTTCTGGTGCTGGTTGCTAGAGAGAAGAGGCCAATCCCTTCCTGGCTACAACCACCTTTCCGGTAGTTGTAGAGAGCAATGAGGTTGCCCCTGAGCCTAAGATTCACCCTAAGATGTAACTAGCATATGTAATGAAAAAAAAAAAAAAGGTAAAAATTGTACCCAAAAAAAGATAAAAATTGTAAAAAAAACAAAAGTTAACTTATGAATAGGGAATTATAATGTGTTCTGCATAAAAGGCAGACCTCTAGATGTTTCATTGTTTTCAAGAGAGCTGTGCCAACACACGCTTACTGAACCAACCAGCAAAATGCTGTAGGCTTCCAGAGGGTCAGCCTGAAAGCTGACTGAATGTGCTTCCTAATGGTACAAGCATACAGTTACTTTTCTTTTTTTAAAGCCATGATATCACAGAGGTGAAAAACTGTGACAGCCAACAATATAAAGGGAAAAAAATGTGAAATACCAGAGGCTACTAAAGGCACTTGAAATTAGAAAAGGTTGCCATATGTAATAGAATATGGCTTGGGTTTGGTCCTTCCTTTACCTGAGGTTAGCAATTGTCATTGCATCAGGTTTTTCCTCCAAGAATGCTGCTAATCAAACACTACACCAATAACCTTCCCCAGTTTTCAGAGTGCTCCGTTTAACAGCTGCTGTATCAGGCAAGCAGTGTGAGAACAAACAAAAAAAAAAAAAAAGTAATGAGAAAACTCATAAGCAACAGACTGAAAAATGTCTTGGCTGCTCTACTGGATAGCATTTTTATAAAGACAGAAAGGAAAGGAAGAGGAAATTGATGAGGACATTTTCATGGTACTTTTCTTCTAATTATTGTGCACAGGAAAAATATCAATATTATTTCTGAATGTGTACAGCACCAGAAGATCTTTCTATTTTTTCTTAGACTAGCAAGTCCACCCCTTTAAATAAAAGTGCCATCCTCTTAACAGGACGCCACCTTTCTTATGGCACCAAACAAGGGGCTTCATCCAACGGCTGCCAAGACAACATCTGACCGCTTGCAGAGCTCAGTGTGGGCTGTCAGGCACTGTGCATCTGTGAAACAGTGGCTTGTCACCTACAGAAATGGGAACTATTCCTTGGTCCTCATCTTGCTACAGCCTGCCTCTTTGATGCACTCCATTACCTGCTTATAGCCCAGATAAGCTTCATGGCACCTAGAAAAGCTGGGGTAGTGATTGCTGAATGTACTCTAAGTACAATATAATGACAAAATTAAAAGAGGAATAGCTCTTCTCTCTGGTTTGGGGCACTGCTTGAGGAAAGCTGCAATTTTGGCAATGGAAACTGGCTGCAACCTTTGAATTAAATTATAGTCTCCCAAAACAGACATGCACAGCTCCCAAATGGCTTTCCTTTAATTTTATAGCTAGAAAATTCCCACCCTAACATAAGAAGTTCCAACAGTTAAAAGAGCACAGCATCAGTAGGGTGGTGCTGAGACTTGGACTTAGGAATTTCTGATCACAAAGTGCCTTCCTGAGCCTCACTAAGCCACATATCATCTGTGGATGCCTTCATACATTCTACAGTTTCAAAGACCTTAAGTAAATAACAATACATTTCTTCCATTTTTCATTCTCTTTGGTCTGGACGTATACAGGCATGATGAGTGTTTTGTGTGTATTTGTAAACACTGGGCAGTGACAAGTATTTACATGCCAAAATGTTTCAGCTTGGAAGCCAACACTATTTAAGATGCAGTACTGCAGTGCAAAACCATACCAGACTCCCATTGACTGCAATCTGGATTAATAATGCTCACAACATTGTGGAAAATCATGGTCACAAATGAAAAGAGCAGGAAGGTTGAAAAACAGCCACAGAAAGAAGGTGGTTACTTTTCACTGGGGATGTGTGGAGCTGATTTCAATGGAAAGCATGTACTAACAGAAACTGCAGGATAAGGACCTTTGAAATTCAATTTGGGCAGCAACCAAGTGACACCAGTAAATATTTGATGTTCACAAATCTTAAATGCCAGTCAGTGAGAAGCAGAACTTGGGATGGCAGCCTTTGCTTATGTAAACACCAATAAACACAGGCTCAATCTGATGATTTCTAGGAAAAAGTGCCTAATGCTTAAGTGAAAAAAATGTCTTCTGTCCTTTAAAGCACAGTTCTGGTGCAGAGAATGACAAAGTGAAAACTTTCTCTCTAGAAATAGTCTCATTTAAGCAATTAGCAGTATAAGGATCAGATGGTTTTGGTATGTCCTTACAGTTAAACAGTCATATCCATATGTAAGCAAAAAATACATATGTACACTGCCCTCTAAACATGCAAGTGATTTAGACACCTAAGAATGGACTAAGGAGTCCAAAGTTAAGTCATTGATACTGAAATACCTGGGGCATGTTTTCTTGCCTCTTTGAATTTTAGCAAGTCAAATAAGAGAACAAGCAAGGACTAGTTTCTTTCCTGCATGTTATTGGCAGAAATGCTTACAGAGAGCCAGGGTAATCAAGCTTTTTGGGACACTCCACATTGCCAGAAATGGGCTCAGAGAGCAACCTCCAACTAGATATTACCTCTCCAAAATTAATGAATGCAGTCTGTCTCCAAAGAGATCCAATTTATATCAGGCAAATTAAAATGCAAGTTGTTTCACTCAAGGTGCCCCTGTTGAAGCAGTTACTCACTGCTTAAAAGACCTTGGATTGCTTTAATGTCATGCAAAGCCCTGCAGAGCAGCTTTTCTGCTTTTGCCATCTCCCCTCCTCAATGGCACACACTCACTCAGAGCTACCAGAACTGCACATTGGACAGAAGAAGAAAGCCAGCTTGATTGTTGGGGGTCAGGAAGAGTTTGTCAGACTTAAAAATAAATTGATAAAAGGAAATCTATCATTATTTTCATTGGTAGACCTACCTGAAGTGGAGAGTGCTGAGAGACCTTAAACACCAAATCCTCTGGAGCCATTATCCCCTTACCAAGATCTCATTTATGTCTTTTCTGCTCTGATCTAACACATCTGACTTAGATGACAAGCCAGGTTGAAAGTAATCTTTGAGTATGGATGAAGTGGCCTAAAAATACAAATCTACTCCAAACCTGGGCATTTGCCCAGATTATTCATGGAAGTAACAGTGCTGGGTTGCACCCATCCTAGGTGGAGGGCTGAGAGAGCCTTGCTCTCCCCCAGAGGATAAAAGAAACTTGAACCAGGTGAACAGAGAAGGACTTGGTTTCCCCCTCCCAGGAGGAGGGGTCCCCTGGGTCAAAGCTGGTCTATTCCTCTCCCCCTTCCTGTCCAGCAAGCCTATAAAAAGGAGGACATTGCTGCCCTTTGTGCTCTTTCTCCTGCCTCACCTGCTTGAAAGGACACAGCTGCAGCAGTTTTTCCTGATTCTTCCACGTGGTCAGGTCTGTCCACTCCAAGCTGCTTCCCACACTCTCTAAAGGACTGAATCCACTTACATTCAAGGAAATACAAGGCCATCCAGGCTTGGTTTTGTATATTTTCCTATTTATCCTTATCCCTCACCCTTGTAAACACACACACCCCACCCCTGATACTAAGATATATATATACACACTCACACACACATTGTTAAAAAAGTTTACTACTTCTGCTTCCAAACTGACTCCAGATTATTTTCTTTCTTTATAGATTCACCTCCATTCCCTTTTCCCTACCCCTTTTTTTCACCTCCTTTTCCTTATCAGGGAAAGAGAGCGGGGGGAGCAGGAGGAATTCTCAGTTTGCTGTCATTTGAGCTCTTAAACTCCAGTTAAGGCTCCAACCACTACAGTAACTTTTTGAGATGCTATTTGCCAAGCCCAGCTACTAATGCACCTGGTTGGTGTGGTCCTTCCTCTGGTCCTAGAGTGTGTTGCTTTATGCTGCTTCTGCACTCCTAGGCTCCTTGAAAACATTATTTTTAATGCAAATAAAATCAAATACTTGTAAAGTTGCCTTTGCAAACAAACCTGTTTTGTTTTGTTTTATTCATGTTCACCTGTAGCAGTTTGACAGGGGCAGAAATATTTCCCTTTGCTGTACAACTACCCAGCGCAGAGCTCTGTAACAGGAAACAATGTCTAAGTAATGACAAGAGCTGTGACAGGGACCAGAAGACAGGCAGAAAGCACAATCCCTTAAAGGGATGCACAGTTTTAAGAATACTTTTGCTATTAGGTAATATTTCCACAATTCTTAGTTTCCAAAACAGTGCTTGGACTTTCCTCCTGATGGCCTTTTTTTGTTTGTTTGTTTGTTTTTGGTGATTCATAGTCTCCATGTTACTGGGATAGAGAGAAATTTAATGAGAAGGAAGAAACTGGGACAAGTCAGTACTTGGTACCTGAGTGCTTGTGCCACACTGCCCATGGACAAAGATCACGCAACATCTGAGGGTGTTTGCTCTGATTTCTACAGCAGTCACTCATATCCCAAACAAGACATGCCTGGATTTTTCACAACTAGATTTCACAAAGCTCAGCTGAAACTGGAAACCTATAAACCAGAGATTCAGTGCCTACAAATAACCAGCACTGGCAACCACAGGAAGTCACACTGAATTCAAATTTAGGAAAGATGTTGATTTGCTGGAACATGGCCAGAGAAGGGCAACAAAGTTGGTGGTGAGGGGTTTGGAGCACAAGCCCTATGAGGTGAGTCTGAGGGAGATGGGGTTGCTTAGCCTGGAGAAGAGGAGACTCAAGGGAGACCTTATTGCTGTCCACAGCTACCTGAAGAGAGGTTGTAGCCATGTGGGGGTTGGTCTCTTCTGCCAGGCAACCAACACCAGAACAAGAGGACACAGTCTCAAGCTGCACCAGGGGAGGCTTAGGCTGGATGCTAGGAAGAAGTGCTTCATAGAAAGAGTGATTTGCCATTGGAATAGGCTGCCCAGGGAGGTGGTAGAGTCACCATCACTGGAGGTGTTTAGGAAGAGACTGAATGGGGTGCTCGGTTGCATGGTTTAGTTGATTAGATAGTGTGGGATGATACCTTGGACTTGATGATCTGAAAGGTCTCTTCCAACCTGGTTAATTCTATTTCTATTTCTATTTCTAAACCCAACAGAAGCTACACAACCCAACAGCAATGGCAAGTCACACTGAGATTTTTTACTTTCAGTTTTACGTAACTCTCTGCCAAAATACAAATGAAGACTGAATTAGACTCTGCTTCCCACAAGACTGAAAGTCATAGTTATAAGAATCAATCAGCACTCCCTCATATTTATTATAGAAGAGACAATTTTTCACACAAGAAGCACACAGCAGTTAGCACAAGATAGATTTCCAAGAGGAGAATCAATATGTATTACC
Source organism: Picus viridis (assembly GCA_033816785.1). Classification (NCBI taxonomy): domain Eukaryota; kingdom Metazoa; phylum Chordata; class Aves; order Piciformes; family Picidae; genus Picus; species Picus viridis. The sequence continues at coordinate 5,937,870 of CM066595.1, forward strand.
TTTTCTAAGTAGACAAAAAGAAAAAGCACAAAAACGCCCTAATTTCCCTGCACAAAACCCAAACAAAGTCTGTGTCCTTATTTTTGAAGAACACAAGGTTTTTGACAGCCTGGAGCAGTGAAACATTAAAATTTAACGTGTTCTGCATGATAATAACAGGAATAGTGAACTGTTTATGGAAGAACTGGGAATAATGCATTTATCTTCTTTTATAAAGACATCAGTCCCCTGTGCACTTTATCTCCAAGGACAAAACTAGCATCTGGGAATGGATAACTTCGGGAGCCTGGGATTGCAAGTGGTCTGATATGGCCAGAAACTACTCATAAAGTGAGATAAAGACAAGAGACTATAGGAATAGGAATATGGCAAGTGGACCAGGGCTGCTGGTCCCTACGCCTCCTTTGGGAGCCTTGTTAAGCTAGTTAAGCTTTACCCAGGACTTCAGCTGAAGCAGGAACTTGTATCCCACAGGCACACCTGCATAAGCTTGGGCTTTAGAAACCCTTGGTGAGGAGAAACAGAGGTGGCAAGGAGGCTGCAAGAGCTATGTGAGCACCCATGGAGTGCGATCTTCAAGGCACAGCCATAAAATGTTTGTTTTGTGCCCAGTAGGTAACTTAACAGGTTCTTTCTATGGCACAGATAAGTTAATATGAATAAAATTGTTCTCCTTAAGGACATGCTAGCTTCCTCAGATGTCAAAAGCCCCTTCATCAGCTTCAGTGAGAGTTTGATCAGACTTACATTGCATGTTTAAAAAAACAAATAAATAAAATTTGGGAAGATATTCCGTTGGTTCTTCATCATGAATTTGTCGAGTTGTCTTTGCTAACACTTCTTTCCAAGCAGAAGACCATATTCTAAAGGGTCTTCTGAAGACATGATTTAGTGAAAGCTTTAGGAGGAGGTTTAATAGCTCATGTCAGAAAGAGAGTACCAGGCTTAATGGCAAAAATATTTACCACTCGGTGCAGTTGTTGCTAATATTTTTTTCTAGGTTGGATTTATATGTTAGAATTTTCCATTCTCATTAAAATCCTGGCTATGTGAATGTTGCCTCTGAAAAGCAATGCCTCACATTCTTTGTGAATTATATGAGGCAGCCTTTGTTTTATATTGACCCTTTCAGCTCTTACATCCCTTGACTAGCTGCTAACCATTTATCCTTTCTCTGACTGCTAATCTCCGGGGAGCGGGTGGGACAGGCAGTCAATGGAAGCAATGGAGTATAAATAATGACAGAGTACAATAAACATTCCAGTTGCAATGCCACAGCTCATGACAAAGACTTTCAGAAAGATACAGCACACAGTTCTTCTATGATAAGGCTGTTGTAACCAGACTGGAAAATATTACAAAAACCTTAGGTTTGCTTAAGGCCAAGATGTTCAGGCCCACTAGGTGAGATAAAGGAATGTTTATTCTGTGTAATCAAAAGAATCACTTGGATTCAGAACATTGGGTTTTATTCCCAAATTCATTTTCTCCATGTGACTTTTCACAGGTTCTTTCCTGTCTCTATGTGTTTTATTTCACATTCATTACCCTACCTATTTAGTCTGTAATGTCTCAGACTAACACACGACTCCTATATCTTATTATGCTTTGCACGGCAGGAATCCAGCTGAAGTCTGCAGGGATGACTGTAGAAGCCTGTGTTCACACCCAGCCTAATGACATGGCATTTTCTGATGACAACTGCGGATCATCTGAATGCCTCCTTAAGTACCTGGTGAACATGGGGACATTCTTTCCCTGACTTCTCTCTCCCCAAACTCCAAATGTGGATACACGTGCCACTGTTTCCCTTGTTCCAGTTCTAGCCAATGTACAGAAAACGATCTGAAGCAAAGAAAATTAATCCCAGGGGGGAAAAAAATTACAAGTTTCCTGTAATGCTAATGAGCTGCAGAAGCTGCCTTAAACAGGACAGTCAATTAATGAGACAAGGAACTCATGGCAAGGGAGATGAGGACAGGAACAAGACTACTGTGGTCAGATACAGCCTGGATCTGCACAAAATTGAGTCTACCATTAATCCTCATCTTGAGAAAAAAATACTCTCCTGTAATGCTTCTCGAGTAGTAGGGGAAGGGAAGGAAGGGAAGGGAAGGGAAGGAAGGGGAAGGGGGAAGGGGGAAGGGGGAAGGGGAAGGGAAGGGGAAGGGGGAAGGGGGAAGGGAAGGAAGGGAAGGGAAGGGAAGGGAAGGGAAGGGAAGGGAAGGGAAGGGAAGGGAAGGGAAGGGAAGGGAAGGGGAAGGGAAGGAAGGGAAGGGAAGGGAGGGAAGGGAAGGGAAGGGAAGGGGAAGGAAGGGGGAAGGAAGGGAAGGGGGAAGGGAAGGGAAGGGAAGGGAAGGGAAGGGAAGGGAAGGAAGGGAAGGGAAGGAAGGAAGGGAAGGGAAGGGAAGGGAAGGGAAGGGAAGGAAGGAAGGGAAGGGAAGGGAAGGAAGGGAAGGGAAGGGAAGGGAAGGGAAGGGGAAGGGAAGGGAAGGGAAGGGAAGGGAAGGGAAGGGAGAAGAGCCCTTCAAGATCATTGTGTCCAACCCATCATTCAACACCACCTAATCAACTAAACCATGGCACCAAGCACCCTATCAAGTCTCCTTCTAAACACCTCCAATGATGGAAACTCCTCCACCTCCCCAGGCAGCCCATTCCAATGGGCAGTCACTCTCTCTATGAAGAACTTCTTCCTAACATCCAGTCTAAACCTCCCCTGGAACAGCCTGAGACTGTGTCCTCTTGTTCTGGTGTTGGTTGCCTGGGAGAAGAGACCAGCCTCTGCCTGTCTACAACCTCCCTTCAGGTAGTTGTAGAGAGCAATAAGGTCTCCCCTCAGCCTCCTCTTCTCCAGGCTAAGCAAGCCCAGCTCCCTCAGCCTCTCCTCATAGGGCTTGTGTTCCAAACCCCTCACCAACTTTGTTGCCCTTCTCTGGACATGTTCCAGCAAGTCAACATCTTTCCTAAACTGAGGGGCCCAGAACTGGACACAGTACTCAAGGTGTAGCCTAACCAGTGTACAGCAGCAGAATGTAACAACCCCTTTTGCAAGACTATTCCTTAGACCTTAATTTCCAGTAAGATACTATAATCTCATGACTAGATATTTCTAGGCTTAAACTCACAGGTTCCCATTGCTTTAGGTTTTGGGGTTTTCTTCTTTTCATTGAGGAAGAAAAATTCTCAAGAACATTTGCATTTTGCTGATTCTGATTAGAATCTTTTCTCCATTCCTGTACATTTGCCAAATGTGACTTGTATGCTAGTCTGTTGCATGAATGGGGATGAAATTCACACAACTACTTAGTTTAGTGTCATTTTTCATTCACAGGAAGTGTCAGGGTGCCAGAACTATTTGATTTGCGCATTGGCTGAATACAACAAATTGAGAACCGGTCTGGAATTAGGCCTGGTCCATTAATTTCAGCTACAAAGTTGAGTAATGGGAGACTAAGTCATTGAGTTACTTTTTCAGATGAGAAAATGGAAGTTAGTGGAGCTTTGTGTGTGTCTGCAGACATAAAGCAGATAGAGATATTGTTGCTGATACAGCAGCAACAGAAAAATAGCCAACAGTAATTTACGGCTGAGCCCCTGGCTCTGCTGTGGCTGTAGGTCTGCACAAGGACAGTGTCAAGAGGGTGCAGCGCTGGCACAGCCACTCTCCTCCAGCCCTGCAGAGAGCCCTGGGACAGCCTGGGCTGAAAGAGGGGCTGGAGAACCGGGGCACTGCTCTGCCCAGCACTCAGAACTGTAGAAACACAAACACAACTTCAAGGCTGTGTTTTCATAGGCACAATAAATGCAGCACTGCTGAAAACCTCTGAGTTTTCAGTGTGGGCTTTGTTTTTTTCAGGACAGCCAGGGTGAACCTTTTTAAAGCAGGGGTACATTCAACCTTTCAAACCTTTCAGCACTTTGCAAATAACACCAGGTTTTGCTCTTTGTCCTCCATGCTAAATGTTTACATGAGCATTTGACCAAGAGAGATATGTGCAGCTGTACAAAAGAGCAGACAAAGGAAACCCATAGCAAGCTCAGGAGGAGGAACAAGCAGCCCAAGAAAGTAGTACTGCCTGTCAGCAGGCTCACCTGGCCATAGCATAGCATAAAGTGCCATACATAGATGTCTTCTGTCATGAATCTGAATACCTTCATAATTAGTCAGCTCCCAACTTGCCCACTTTGTCTGGAGCTCAGTTTTTCCAAGTAATTCCTGAAATCAGCAATGAGTCCCTCTGGAAACTGATCTAATGGTTTGAGGAATGCGGCTGCAGTCACTATAGCTTTGCAAAATCTTCAAACTCATTTGTCAGTTATTTAGTACAACAATCTAAAATGAGCAAAGAATGAGAAATCTTATGTTCTCCTTACAGTGGAATTACTGCTACACCTCTTTCCTTTCTCTTTCTTTTTCTCCACTGCAACGTCACTGTGCGGTGACTTGGACTTTTAAGTATCTTGACAAGATGTTCTGAACAGTAGTTAAGCAACACCCCAGAGTGACACATTCCACTAAGCTCCTGTGATGCCAGCACCCTGTAAATCACCCTCTTTTTCCTTTACACGAGGTATATTATACAAATAGGGGAAATGCTTTCAGCTCTAACAAAACTATAACCGGATGCAAGCAGAAATGGGCGACTGCCTGATTTCAGTTACTGGGATAATTCTAAAGAAATTCAGAAAAACTACCAACCAAAATTCCAAAGCCTCCAGCAAACTGCTGCGTGACAGGATCTTTGCAGGACTCAGAGGCACCCATTCTGCTCCCACTCAACCTAGCAGAAAAACTCCCAGTGCCATCAGTAGGTACGAAGCACAATATTCCCATTCCACTGTGATTACGAGTGATTAAAAAGACAGACAGTCCAGTCTTAGGACACAGTGTCTCCAAACACCACGGCAACTATTTCAGTGTCCTCTGAGTGCTAGTTTGGGATGCTTTATGCCAGTGAAGCATGGAGACTTCTTTCTTTTGCTTAACATGTTATTTTTGGAAACATTCTTGCTAGTGTTCATGGGAGTATGTCCAATGGGGCAACACTTTCAGTTAAGACCTCCTTTTATAGTTTATAAACACTGTGGCTGACAGCCTTAGAAATAAATGTATTTTTTAATACACAGATGATGGTTAACCTGACAGAGGGTGCTACACAGTCCAAATAAGTCAAGAGACTCCTTCCAACCATTACTTGTAGCTTAAGAACTTTCAGTATCCTCATAACCAAAAATGACACAATGCTATGCATCTCTATCCCATGTCTCTATCATCTACTGCTTATTTAGGAATAACTAAAAGGTGGTTCATTAAAAAAAATGCAAAGTCATTTCTTACATGGATGAGAGGCTCTTTCACAAAGTCTTGTGGTAAGTAATTTAAAATCAAGTATTTCTAAAAATGGAGTAGAGAAGAAAGGGGGAAAACAGCCTTCCCAGGAGATGTATGTAGAGTCTATTCTGCACAGTAAGTTATTGATGCAATCATTGACATTCTTGGACTGCCCTGCACACAGAAGTATTTTCTGAAGCTAATGGGAACATTGCACAAGCACTCTCATAAAACTGAGCCATGAGGCTGCAATTTACCTAGTGGGGACCACAATCACTGCAGGGGATAGCCCAGGTTCTGCCGCTAATACATCAGAAGTTTAAAGCATCAGAGTGCAACAGCCTGGAGCCTCAATACAAAGAAAAGGAGAATAATTTAAACACAGTCTTATAGTTTATGGACAGTTTTTCATTATGGTCTCCTCCTGCTATGCAGACTCCAAAAGCAGAAGACCCTGGGGAAGGGGAAACACATCCCTTTTAGATGCAGCCGTCAGTTTGTCTAAGAGTATTTCACATTAACAGAGTGAAAGAAAACGCAACTTTGAAAAGTAGCAAAGTCCTACCAGAAACATTTACCAGCAGGATTATCACTGATGCCTCCTTAAACTATGTGGCACAAGGGTCAGCTACCTCTGGTGCTATTCAGTACGTTAGATACATTGTTAATAAGATGCGCTCAGTGTGCACAGTGAAAGGCAAAGAGTAACTCAGGGAATCTCCTAAGCACTTGTAGCAGGACTTCAGTAACACCATCAGGCCTCTTAATTCTTTTTTACACTGCACTGATTAATTTCTGCTTAGTTCTCACCCGCAAAACATTGATCCAAACAGACTTTTTTGGAAGTTTTGTTCCCACTCTCATTGCTTGCCTTGGCAAACCCTTAGTTCTTTCCACATTCAATGTCGGTGGAGTAGGAAGAGGAACAAAATCCTAAGGCTACATCCAATGTCTCAGGTGAGCCAGTATGTTTCATGAATTTCTAACCTTTTCTGTCTGCTGCCTGTAAAAGCAGCTTTTGACATCTGGACATTAAGGACGTTCAGTACGACTTTTTTATGCAAGAAGTTTCTATGCAGTTTTATAAATGGACCTGACATCATCATGCTTAGCCTCTCTGTGTTGCACTGGACTTCAGGATGAGCACAGCTGAGACTGAGCTGTAACATAAATCAGCAAATGTCTGTGTGTCCAACCCAGTCTGCCTACAAAATGAGAATCAGTACAGTATTCATGGATTGATCCCAAACCCATTTAAGCCAGTTACAGACTTTCTTTGGATTTAAAGGAGTTTTGGAACATTGTCTCCATTATAGGGCCAGCAAACACCCTCAGAGATTTCAGATTCTACTAGATTTCATTACAGGAAAGTGCTGCCAGGCCAGCTTTCCAGCACCACAGCACTTTACAGCAGAAAGGTGGGGCCTGCTTCAGAGGCAGATTTTACTTTTTTGAATATTTTCTTTTAGGTTGCACTCTTTTCTAGCATTTTTGGCTTTGACTGACTCAGGTACAGCTTGTCCTAATGCTTACGAGTGTGAGCTACTGTATTCAAAGGAGCAACCTGCATAAGGGAATGTTCAGGACAGAAAAGCAGTTGCTGTATGCAATGCTCCCTCCCGCTCCTAAATCTTTTCCATGGGTTCTAGCTGTATCCTCTTCCCAAAAGTACAATCAGCTTTTCTTTGAGAAGGAATTTGCAGTTGTGTTGCCTGCACTGAGCTCAGGCATTGCACATGGCAGAAGACAAACCAAGAAACTGATCTCACATCACATAAAGACGGAAGTATCATCCCCACTTCAAGCTCCAAAAATAAAGAAGGGGCTACTTAGGCATCAAAGTTACACATATCCTTTGGTCTGCACCACTGCAGGGATCTTCTTCCCTGCTGTCAGCAGCGATATTTAAGGGATATAGCTATCGGAAGAGCTTGCACAAGACAAAAAGATAAAACACACGTGAAGACATCCAAAGGTGAAATGTAAACATGCTGGTGTATTGAGTAGCTATTTGATGCACTGTTGAGGGCTATGAGATGTAATCTGCACTGCAGATGCATGTCTTATGCTTGAGGAATCAAGGCTATTAAAATACACTTTCTCGCTAAATCCGCACGCCACTTGTACTGCTTTTAGCTCCTTTTTCTCTCTTGCCCTCAAGCACTGAAATCATAACAACCACCACATTATTTTTTTTTTTTTTTTTTTTTTTTCATTTAATAGAAAGAACAACGAAACTAATTCCAGCCTTGGGCAGTCCAGACAGCAGTAATCTACTCACATCCTTAGCATATTTTCTACAAATGAGAAATGCAGCTAGATTGCATCTTTCTGTCAACCACTGAAGCACTGGAAAACAGGGCTCCTCCCTTTATACCAGGTGCTTAACAATGCCTGTGCCCCACGGGGAACATGGTACAATGCTGAAAAAACTAAAGATAAATCAAAACACGCATGGTAACACAGCCCACGTAACAGAATCACAGTAGACAGCTACAGGCACCGAGCAGCCTGTAGCATATAGCTATGTGGCACATGGATATTGTAAGTTGCAGCACTCACTAAACTTGGATTCCTTGACTTGAGCTGACAAAAAATGACATCTCAAATATCTACTTTCCTCTACTTCTTCCTAGTAATTAACACAAGCAGCCTTTAATGTATGTTACACCGGGGGACCGCTATCCAACCACTAATAATGTGTGCAGGCCAACAAACATAGCAATCATGAGACTGACATGGCAGTCCCCAGCTCCCCAGCATCAATTACCAACACAGCTCCTCTGACTCAAGCTATATATATAAAGCAGTTTGCTGGCACGTTGAGGTCTGAGGCAAGGTTTAAAATATCCTCAGATTACTAACGTGTGCAGATTTCTGATAATTAAGAGCTTTTTTTACTGTTCAAGTGCAATATTTACAATTTTCTTTCCTAAAAATAAAAAGCAGCTTATTTTATCCTGTTGGTTGGTTGTGGCTTTTTAACATGCTTTTCTTAAAGGGCCATTTGATGGAAACAAAAGAAAATTATGGTTTCCCCACACACCCTAAGATCACAACAATTTCTTTGAGAGAATGCTTGCATGCTAGGCTAAAACAGGGTGGGCATTATTCAAACAGAACTACTGGTATGTGATTCTAACTTCCTATCTCTATAGTAGTCTATATCTACATTGTTATTCTGTTCTCAAACTGAAACAGATAATGTGTTTGGGCACAGCACAGAACTTCAAACTAAAATACACTCTCTGGATGGTGCCAGAAGTATTTTGACTGTGGTTGGAAGTTATGCAAACGCGTGGATGAACACCAGAGTCTCTCAGAAAATACATTCTGTTCACAGAACAAACTCTCTCTGATTAGAGTAAATTAAACTCCAGTTTATCTGATAGTACAAAGGATCACATCCAAATGGGAGCCACAGCTACAAATGTTGAGTGCACAAACAATCCATTCCCAGCCTAGTCAGAGGCCTGATGAAATATGAAATTATTATTGGGGAGATTTGGATATCTTTCTCCCATAGGTAAAGCAAAGAAGAAAACCACCTGTATGCCTGCCCATGAAATTGTTTTGTGGTGTGAAATGACGCATTTCCAAGTTTATCTATCAGTCAGAAAGATTCATGGAGAATTGTTTCTTACTTTTCCTGAAATTTTACATGAGGCAAATATTCCTCTCCACATTTTATTTCAACTTGTAACTCTGAGGACGTCTTCAAGGCCAAACTGCAGACACCTAAAATACAGGGTTTCTAAAAATGCTGACAGCTTATGACCTATAAAAGTTATGGAGAAGCCTGTAATAGTAATAATACTATATTTCATTTATATATAGTGCTTTTTCTCCCCAAACATCTCTTAAACTGTAACTCAAACAATTTCATCTCTGGCAGTAAAAAGGACTAAAATAACAAGTATTGTAAACTTCTGGAGTGGAGAAAGGTTCAGCCACTGGTTCAGTTACTGGCCAGGGCTTGATTTCCAGTTAAATTGAGTTAAATTAATATGGACAGCTCACCTGGTCATTAATGTCGTCCCTGTGAACTGCTCTGAGTGTCAAGAGTGAAAGCAGACTTGCAGGAAGATGCAGAGATTTATGTGGTGAAGAGAAAAGATCTTGGGCTTTGAGATCTGAGAAGCCCAAGAGTCGCAGACCACAGTGCGTGGCTGATAACTCTGCAACTTAAGATTTCCCTCCAGAGAGCTCAGGAGGGAACTGCTATAAAAATATACAGGCTCTTTATCTGGGCAAATAGTACGTGGGAAAGAGGAAAAGAAGATAAATTTTTCCTGCAGAAACTAGTACTAATGCAATAGGTTTTCCAGCTTCAGTTAGATCTTTCTGTTGAGATGTTGACTTCAACAGGAGAATAAATTTTCTCCTGAAGTTTCTCCAAGAGACCAGAGTTACAAGAAATAATAAAGTCAAACATATGTGAGTCCTACATGAACCACAGAAACAAAGCACATAGCCACTTGAGGAAAATTAAGGCTGCTTCTCTGATGTCTGCTATTTCCTATCACATTACATGTATAAAAGAGGTCTAGCTAGAAAAATGAAATCATTAAGAAAATAGTTTTAGACAGAACTTGGTGATTTATTTTGCCTAACAGCTTCTTCTCCAAAGAACTTACTAGCAAGCTAAATAATAAATGTCTGATCAAATTTATGATGAGAAATGGACACAAACCAAATAGTAAAATATCTGTGGTGTATGGAAACCAGAAACTATGTGAGCTGCTGAAGTTGTTTTCAGCTAGCTTCACTTGCTTTTATTGAACAAAATAATATCTATACATAAACAGCCAACTCCTGGTCTCTTTGAAGTCAGTTGGAACCTCACTATTGACTTTAGCAGGACCAGAATGAGGCTTCCTTCATTTTTATTTGGAAGGTTGGGGGTGGGAAGTTGTTTGGGTTTTGTTAAATATCTGGAACAGGAAGTCTTCTCAAATACAGTATCTTAAATTATCTGCCAATTAATTTCAACCAGCGATGCCGCAGCAATATAGCAAAACAATCTCTGTTCCAAGTCTCAGGGTTAAATGCCAATATGCCAAGCACTGAGCATACAGAGTTTCATCTCTGAAGAGTCAAATACCTAAATAGAAAAGATGGGGTAAGAAAAAATGAAAGTTGAAAGATCACTGTGTCCATTCCACATATGAGAAAACTGGGGCATTGGATTCTGGATTATGATGGAATGTTTCCCTTCTTGAGATTATTCATCATACTTCCTCTTATTTCGTCTAAGTGAACTACTTTTAAATAGTTTCCTTAAAGTTACAGAGGCAGATTATGGCAGATCCACAAACTGGTCAGTGCAAAACTGTCTCTTCATTCTCCTTTTATAATTACAATCAATCACTTCACACAACTTCAGCTCACTTGTGTAATGATCGAGGGTATAACAGCAGCTCCAACTGAAGGGCTGTAAAGGCAGTAAATGGATGGAGCAAATATATGGAAATAAGCTTCTTATACCAATTGATTAATCTTAATATTTATCCTTACAGAAAGCAGATTTACATATTCAGGACTGCAACTATGAATGAAAGCAATTCATATATTAATTCAGCAGCCCTCTAGAAAACTGCAGGTAAAATGAAATCAAAACCAGGGAATACTGACTAAGCTTGACAGAAGATCACAGTATCACAGTATCGCCAAGGTTGGAAGAAACCTCAAAGATCATCGAGTCCAACCTGTCACCACAGACCTCATGACTAGACCATGGCACCAAGTGCCACGTCCAATCCCTTCTTGAACACCTCCAGGGATGGTGACTCCACCACCTCCCTGGGCAGCACATTCCAATGGCAAACAACTCTCTCAGTGAAGAACTTTCTCTTCACCTCGAGCCTAAACTACCCCTGGTGCAGCTTGAGACTGTGTCCCCTTGTTTTGGTGCTGGTTGCTAGAGAGAAGAGACCAACCCCTTCCTGGCTACAACCACCCTTCAGGTAGTTGTAGAGAGCAATGAGGTCTCCCCTGAGCCTCCTCTTCTCCAGGCTAAACAATCCCAGCTCCCTCAGCCTCTCCTCATAGGGCTTGTGCTCAAGGCCTCTCCCCAGCCTTGTTGCCCTTCTCTGGACATGTTCAAGTGTCTCTATGTCTTTCCTAAACTGAGGGGCCCAGAACTGGACACAGGACTCAAGGTGTGGCTTAACCAGTGCAGAGTACAGGGGCACAATGACCTCCCTGCTCCTGCTGGCCACACCATTCCTAATGCATGCCAGGATGCCATTGGCCTCCTTGGCCCCTGGGCACACTGCTGGCTCATGTTTAGGTGGCTGTCAATCAGCACCCCCAGGTCCCTCTCTGTTTGGCAGCTCTCCAGCTGCTCTGAGCCCAGCCTGTAGCTCTGCATGCTTTTGCTTCCAAGAGGTAGGACGAGCCAAAGAGGCTGTGAGAAGTTATATGCTTATTTGGAAAGATATAAACTTTCTGAATTTCCCCCACAGAACCAGAGCCTCCAGGTGTCAGGTTTTGTATTGCAGGGAGACCCCAGCAACTGCTTAGGACGAACCCAGATTTTCCCATGGCTGAGCTTGATCCAGCTATATCACAAGGCTACTAAAAATTGGAGTGCACATATCATAGGAAAGGGTAAATAATGAACAGCAGCACATTTGCAGAAAGATGAACTCTACCAAAACCAGATCATTTCCAGTCTTTCTCCCTCCCCCCCCCCCCCCCCCCGCTATTTTAACTTCATAAAGCTGAGAAATCTGGGACACTGCTCCAAAACTGCATGGTTTACTTATAGCACATCTGAAACTTGGCCCACAAGCTGCATCTTTTTCAGCTTCATGGGAGTGGCAGTTGCATGGGATTCGCTGTGGTGCCTGGTTAGCCACAAACCAGAACTGTCACACAAAAAGCTATTTTTGTAGCAGTTTTGTCCAGTTCAAGCACAAATCAAGGAGTGCCGAGTCTCGCACTGTATTTTCAAGTTAACAATGTCTTTTTGAATCTCATTAAAACATAGGTACTGCTTGGTTCAGAGTCTGAGCAAAGGATTACACGGCTTTCATTTATATTCATTGCATTCAGATATTCTATGTTCTTATAGTCAGTCATTCAAGACTGAGAAGGATGCCTTATTCCACAAAACCTCCAAGGTTTTCTGGAACAGCTGGGTTTAAACTCTGCCCTTGTAATTTAACTTCCTGGTCAAATCTTGTGGGTTGGTTTTTGGATTTTTTTTTTTGTGGGGTGTGTTTTTTTGTTTGTTTGGGGCTTTTATTTTTTGGGGGGTGGGAGGTGCTGGGGGCTTTTGTGTTTTGGGGTGTTTTTTTTTTTAACCTTTCCAACCTTTTTATAAGACAGCAACTTATATGTCAGCTTTTTTCTTGTTCTCAGTGTTCTGGATGATTGCAGCATGATGATTTTCTCAAATGAAATACTTCAAAGACAAATGTCAGAAAAGCCAGGATTAAAGAGAAATTTAAAGAGCACCAACATCTTGCAAAGGATCAAATACCCAGAGACTTAGCTAGTCATATTCATATGGCCAAAGCCAGCCTCAAATGCTACCAAGCGGGAACAGAATTGTATTAGTGCTCACTGTATATAGATATACAAAGAACAAGGCAATGGAAAATAAGGGCCATGTTCTCAACTCACTGTAAGAAAGCCAAGTTCTCCTGAATTCAGCATATTACAGTCTACACTCACTGAGAACCTTAACTCTAGGGTAATCCATCTTGTAAAATACAGCAAACCCTTCTTGCCTGGAGATATTCCCCAGATGCTTCTATCAGTTACCAGTCAGAGTAGGAATAAAGGGATTTGGATAAGGGAATTTATCACTACCAGAAAATGGAGAAGGCTGCCTGACGTGGACACTGAGCAATTTATGTTGTGGCTAGGTTTCTGGACACAATAACTCAATATAGTTTAAACCAGTCAAAGACAAGACAAATCTCACTGTAAATAAAGCCACAGAGACTATGATTAACTTACACATATCCACTTCTAACACCCACTCGTATAAGCTGAAAGCTATGTGCCAAATCCTTTGCTGTTTGTCAGAAGCTGTTTCAGATTAGCCAAATGACACTTTGTGACTAATAATTTTTTAAAATGTGAAATGAACATCTATTATTTTCTAAAATAAAAGGAGCTCTGGTTTTTAAAATCAATCTAGATCACTCAATCTACTTGAAAGGGCAAATTACAGCTTGAGTGTAGGCCAATTATTCTGGTGGAGATAACTTGAATGACTATCAATGTATCCTTTCAAAGGCAGCATTCTTTATTTGAACACTGATGTTATTTAATTAAAGGATGAAAAATACCTTGAGTGTTTCTTGTCAAAACTCATTGAAATTAGAGTTGTTCTACATATATGCTCTTGTACATTTCTGGAATGAGTCTCTCAGCTTTTGATGTCTGAGTCCCAGGTTCTAAAAACTATTTTGCTGATGTTCATGGAGCTACCCAGAGGGACAAGAGCAGAGCAGAGCATGCCCATGGCTAATTTTCTGTCACTGATGTCAGGATGCCAGTGCAGCAGTTTGTAACAGCAATCCCACAGCCACACAGAAAGGTGGTATCCATCAGGTCTACAAGTCTAAGCAATTCACTAGAGCACAAATAATTCTTCAATGCATTCATCTGCATGGCTTGTATTTCACTGATGCTAAATGGCTCTCAGAAAAGATGTAGTCAGAAACTTTTGGAGTTGGTGCCCACTGCTTGGTGCATCAATCACTCTGCTATTACAGACTGGGTTGCAATAAAAATGAGTGTAGAGTTTATATTCTGGATGGTAAATTCTCTCTCTCCAGAAATGGTATTTCTAAGGAACAGTAATGCAGAACTCATTACCAAGAGCTGATTTTGAAGCCTGTGAACCATGCTCTGGGTTATTATAATCAGATTAGTATAATAATCTGTTTTAGCCAGCTCCATGACAGTGCAGTACAGATTATCATGAATAATTCCGATAGTTGCGCTAACTCACTGAGAAGTTCCTCAAATTGCACTGGTTAGTGTTAACCTAAAAATAAAATGTTTACTGTGTTAAAAATAACCCTTTCAGCATTTAGGGGGGAAAAATCCTTTTATTTGTAGTTATCTTCTCATTCTTCACATTTTGAGTCATGTCTCAAGATCAGCTAACAAAGGCCTTATTGTGGTTCCAGTGATATAAATCCTTGGAGTTTATGCCAATACTTTTATTTGTCATATTTATTGGAATGGACATTTTTCTGGACTCATTTCACACTATGACTTACAAGCTTAATTGGGTTTCATTTGTTTTGCTGTTTAAAATAAATTAAGACCAGGGTGTGGGAGATTTATTTTCCCTCATGATCTTTATTTCCTAATATTGTGCAATGTGAATTCAACACTCTAGCTGCTATTGAATTATGCCATCTTATTAGGAAAGACCTTACCTAACCATTAAAAAGGTCCTCTTCATTTTAGAACTAATATTTTGTTTAATCCACCTGGTTTGTTTAAACCAGGAATCTCATCTAGTTATACTCATGCTCAGGATGAGGAGCTGAAGCAGGAAGACTAAGACTTAATTATCAGCTGTACCTGAAGACCTGATGGTTTACAAGGGACTGAAGTTCAGTCTCCCAATTGCAGTTGTTGCATGGGTCATACATGTTCTTAAGATAAACATCAACAGGGAAGCAACTGGGCAAGCTAAGGCTCAGAGGATCTTGGAAGGTCTTAAAGAAAAGATAAAACACAGTAACATTATATGACATATTATGCACTCAATGAGATTTAAGGCATGAAATCTCACAATTCAGGGGGAAAAAAAGTGATTTTCCTCTGATACTGTTGGTGCTGGAGATAGCACCAAGATCCTACATGACTAGCCAGCAGGATTCCCATCCCTTCCTGATGATTCTTTGCAGACACAAGTTGCCCACCAGAGACCAAGGAAGGAAAGCTATGGGGATGGATCTGCCTTTCAAAAAGCAGGTACTGAGAAGCTGTATGCTTATTAGGACCTTCCTATCTGAGTATCATTCACTCCATTTCTTCTTTAGAATCAAGATTCGTCTGTCTCTGTTGCACTGCAAACACCTCCGAAGCCAAAACCAGCCTACAATATAAGCTATTACATTAAATAAAAAGAGAACAAGGTCATAGGAAATCTTTGTTGTTACAGTTAATTCCTGAACTACTTTCTCATGTTAATAAATTGCATAGTTTTGCCTGAGTGAAACCCAGAAGACTTGTCCTACATAAGTTTTTATGCAAAACACGCTGATGTCCAACTGAGTTCTTGCATCAGGGAGAACACTGTCTCCAAGGAGTGAGCCACTGCACCAGCAATGAAGGCAACTTAGAGCGTGTGTATTTGAGATAGAGAGAAAAGAAAGGCTTGCCTAATCTAAAATGCTGAGAGCAGAAAAGCCTTTTTATTCTGGATTCCCAAAGCTCTTCACTGATTCTTGGAGCACTGTTTGGGTGTTGGTTTTTTTGGGTTTGTCTTGTTTTGTGGTTTGTTTGGAGGTCAGAACATTTCAGAATAACATTGTGTAGAGTTTTAAAAACACCCTAATAAGAACCATCGCCTAGTTCTCATTGAATGCACTCAGTGGAGTCAAGAGTCAGCGCAACAGCAAAGCAGAATGCTCAATTCCACTGCAGTAAAGTACAAGAAATTCTAGCAGGACATGCAGTACTTTCCTCCAAGAAAATTCCAATCTAACAACAAAATTACAAAAGGCCCTTAAAATCTGAATATTTTAAGAGTAGCTTAAGTGTCCAGAGAAGGGCCACGAGCATGATCAGAGGGCTGGAGCACCCCTCCTATGAGGACAGACTGAAGGAGTTGGGGCTGTTCAGTCTGGAGAAGAGAAGGCTCCAAGGTGACCTAATTGTGGCCTTCCAGTATCTGAAGGGAAGGCTGGGGAGGGATTTCTCAGGCTATCAGGTAGTGATAGGACTAGGGGGAACGGAATGAAGCTGGAGGTAGGGAGATTCAGGCTGGAGGTGAGGAGGAGGTTCTTCACCATGAGAGTGGTGAAGCCCTGGAATGGGTTGTCCAGGGAGGTGGTTGGGGCCCCATCCCTGGAGGTGTTTAAGACCAGGCTGGATGAGGCTTTGGCCAGCCTGATCTAGTGTGGGGTGTCCCTGCCCATGGCAGGGGTTGGAACTAGATGATCCTTGTGGTCCCTTCCAACCCTGACTGATACTATGATACTATGAAGTGCTTTTGTTGTGTTTATGTTTGAAAATTGTTCACTGATAAACCAGATGTTTGGGGTTTTAGTTGATGAGACTCACTAAAAGATCTCTGATGATAACTCTGAGGTTATAAAGCACAATGGCAGATCTGTTTGACAATCATGGATACATTATAATCATGCAGTTGGCCCTGCACAGTTTGTGCTGAAGTCGTGGTCAAAGTGGAAAGGATTGAAAGAAAGTAATAATTGAAACAGGTTTGTTCAATTATTTCTTTTATGTGGCTAAACAAGGCCAGTGATCATCCAGACAGAGAGAACACCTCCTCAATTAAATGAACAACTGCTTACAGCAAAAATTGTTAGGGGGATAGTACCAATAGCCTGTGCTCTGCTGACAGCTCCCAGGTCAGACATTTATTCCTCCTAGATCTGAATTAAACTGTCTAAGAGGGAACTGAATCCAAGTCAAAAATAACAACTGACATGACTAATTTCCAATGAAGGAAGCACTGAGGGCAATAAGGAAATGTTTGGAAATGATACCATGCTATGCCATTGAAGCAAAACTGGCTCCTTATTGAAGTATTCATAAGAAGGGATGCAAAGCAATTCTGCTGGAGGAATAGTGGAGCACCTCAGGGAGAGATGATGCAGACAGAAAAGGAAAACTTTCATGGGCACCAGAATATTCTGACTGTTCTTTGCTCTTCTTTTAAGTCATGTTTCAAAGCTGTTTATGAATCTCTCTCAAATAAGTTACAGCAGATCAGACAAAACCAACCTTAGGATAATACTTTGAGAGAATCTGGACCTATCCCTAGGAAGGAACAGGCCAGCTATATCTTTTACATGAGATTTCTCACCAGCTTATCATTTCTAAAACACCTTCCTAAGGGTATGCTCTACATACCTGTACTGATCTGGTGGGTCACCCTCTACAATAGCCTGCTGATTTGTACTCTTAGTGACTGGTTTCTTCCCAGCTTTCGACCTGCATGGTTTATCCCATCTGCCAGCTCTTTTCATAAAATCCTACTCTTTTTTTCACTCCTTAAATAGCCACTTAGTCTTCATCATTTTTGCCTTTCATGCATTTGGTAAACAGAAAATTTTTAAGCTTTCATTTGATGCTATGAAATGCCTTAGACCTGCTTGTCAGTTCCGGGATGATATATTAGATATCCTATTTGCTTCTAAAGGAAAGAACACATACAGGTTCCAGCCTGTTTAAGAAGCTACAGAAAGGTGAATACATTTGAAGTTGCTGACATCTACAAAGTCCAGACAGGAATATGAGCACTGATAGGGTGGGAATATATTCAGATGCTGGCCTTTGCATACATTTTTCTTTATTATGTATCTTTTCACAAAGTTTTGGCCTTTTACAGTTGCTGCACCCTAGAGGGTTTCATTTTCCATTCTATTAATCTTTCAGTCCTGTCCATCTTGTAATTTTATACAGACAGCATCAAATAAATTGATCCAGCTCATAGTTAGTCAAGCTAGTCCTTTCTTGACAGCAGGGATTGATTACAAGATGCCCGCCTTTCCTCTTGAATTATTTTGCTTCCTTATATGTTCCTGAAGAATTCTTGCACAGAGGAACTGCCCCTTTACCCCTCTGACTGTGTAATGGTCTGCTGCATCCAGCAAGGACTATAAGACAACTGCTCAGCTCATTTAGTTTGCTTTCCAAGTGTGGAATCTCTTCTTGTTAGTATGAAGTCAGGTGTCAAATGTACATGTCAGACCACAGAGAGTTAGTATTGTTCTATGCAAACATTCTACTGAGATAAACAATTCAAAATGTAGATTTGGTGTGTATCCTACAAAGAGTTATGAACAGGTTGTTCATATTTATCTTCTCACTATTTCACAGAATCACCAAGGTTGGAAGAGACTTCAAAGATCACCAAGTCCAACCTGTCACCACAGACCTCATGACTAGACCATGGCACCAAGTGCCACATCCAATCCCTTCTTGAACACCTCCAGGGATGGTGACTCCACCACCTCCCTGGGCAGCACATTCCAATGGCAAACAACTCTCTCAGTGAAGAACTTTCTCCTCACTTCCAGCCTAAACTCCCCTGGTGCAGCTTGAGACTGTGTCCTCTTGTTCTGGTGCTGGTTGCTAGAGAGAAGAGACCGACGACCCCCTTCTGGCTACAACCACCCTTAAGGTAATTGTAGACAGCAATAAGGTGTCCCCTGAGCCTCCTCCTCTCCAGGCTAAACAATCCCAGCTCCCTCAGCCTCTCCTCATAGGGCTTGTGCTCAAGGCCTCTCCCCAGCCTTGTTGCCCTTCTCTGGACACGTTCAAGTGTCTCGATGTCCTTCTTAAACTGAGGGGCCCAGAACTGGACACAGGACTCAAGGTGTGACCTAACCAGTGCCCATATAGAGACTGCTTCTATGTTCTGCCTTCCAATTCAAGAGTCAAGGTATGTTATACATTTGCCATTGTTGATATAGACCAGGTCCTGGCATGTAGTTAGGAAATTTAAGATTGATTTGCAGACACCCGTTAAGAAAATCAGAAATCACTGATTTTATACATAAATCAGCAAGGAAAAAAATAAAATAATACACACAGACTACTCTCAGATATTTATCATGCTCACTTTTTTCAAAGGAAGGAATGGAAGAAGAAACCTTACATTGCCTGGAGCAGAGGTACGGTCTGAATTCTGTACCTTGCACCAAGAGAGATTTTCTATATTTGCCAGCACAGACCAAACAGTGAGAAGAGTCAGATCAGCAGAGAACATTTCTGAAAATCTTACTCCAGTTGCCACTGAAACCATATTTGGGTAAATCAGGGTACCATGTGTTGCATCTTTTCTTCCCAAACTTAAATAACTCCTGCAGAAAGTGGTCAATTCAATATTGTGGGTTATTATGTTTTTTATCCTTTCCTATCGCCACGTGCACACGTGACAATATGGACAATACAAGTAATAGCTAAGTTTTTAGCACACTGAGGTAAAACTAATGAAAGATAAACTATATCAATCTCTCTCAAAACTGTGATGGAAAGTATTTGATGGAGACAATTACTTGCAACGGCATATGTGTATTCCAGACACAGCAAATTACTTTGGCATGAGCAAGCAACCCATTTGTCTAAAGAAGTGTTCCTAAGAAATACCCTGATTTATAATTTGCAATGACAGAAAC
The DNA here is from genome assembly GCA_033816785.1 of Picus viridis. Lineage (NCBI taxonomy): Eukaryota > Metazoa > Chordata > Aves > Piciformes > Picidae > Picus > Picus viridis. The sequence goes on from CM066595.1 coordinate 5,957,556, forward strand.
CATCCTGTCAAAATCTTGTAGTGCATGGAGAGATGTAAAGAGGCACATAGGCTTTGTACATGACAGCCTATTGCTTTTCTGAGTAATTTCTTTTCTTTTTTGTTTGAAGCGTATCCGCTGTTGTGCTCTAAACAGCAGGTGCAGATGTAATTGAAAGTGGCTGGTTGTGCGAAACAAGAAAGGCTTCATGAGAAACCTTAAAGAGCTAACCTATACCTTACTTGGAAGAGCTGAATTCACTGATCTGCAAGAGCAAAGTCGCAGGCTGACTGCAAAACAGGAGTGCCCGCTTGGCCTTCCTCCACCGCTCCTGATGAAATCATGCTATCTGGGGGCCAGTATAGCTCTGCAGATGTGCTCTGCCTTATAAACAAATGAGTGAGGTGCCTTGGGAACAGGCCCTCTAATGTATGAAACAGACTGCATTGTGTTCTGCCACAAGCAAACAGATGACTGAACAACTGACATCTTCATTTGCAAATATTTCCAATTTTTGTCTTGCAGCAGACCCCTAAGATCTCCATCATAAAACTGGTGTCCAGTTCCTGGAGCCTGGTCCCACAGTCTCCAAAACAGCACATTTCAGTAGATGTGGACAGGCCTTCCTTGCCTATATGGCTCATCTTATTTAAATGGAAACAGGGACAGGTATTTTGTGAATTTCTCCCTGAAGTAAGAGGAAAGATGATGGATGCCTTCCCACCTGCAGGTGAACCAGTGTAGTGTGGATATAGCCCTATATTACCCACAGCTGCCAGTCCTTTGGCACTTGGAATAAAACAAACAAAACACACACACACAAAAAAAAAAACAACCCAAACCACCACCACCAACAAAAAAGCCCACAACCCACCAACACAACAATAAGCAATAAAAGAAGAGCTTGAATTAGGGCCAGCTTTACAAAAGGTGAAGTGCATGCCTGGGTGTTAGACATCAAAGTTGCTGCTGCCAGTTAGGGTGCCTTTTTGTGATATCCCCAAAATAATACTTCTGAGTTTCCTTCTCAATGGAAGTTCTGGGCCCCTCAATTCAAGAAGGACATCGAGATTCTTGAACATGTCCAGAAAAGGGCAACGAGGCTGGGGAGAGTCCTCGAGCACAAGCCCTACGAGGATAGGCTGAGGGAGCTGGGATTGTTTAGCCTGGAGAAGAGGAGGCTCAGGGGAGACTTTAGTGCTGTCTACATGTGAGGAGAAAGTTCTTCACAGAGAGAGTTGTTAGGCATTGGAATAGGCTGCCCAGGGAGGTGGTGGAGTCACCGTCCCTGGAGGTGTTCAAGAAGAGATTGGATGTGGCACTTGGTGCCATGGTCTAGTAGTCATGAGGTGTTGGGTGACAGGTTGGACTTGATGATCTTTGAGGTCTTTTCCAACCTTCTTGATTCTATGATTCAAAATGTCTCTCATTGCAAGGGCTGGAGAAAGCAGAACTTGGTCAGACTGAAAACAGGCTGAGAAAAGTTGCCCTCATTGTTTTTCCTTCCAACTGGAAAGATAAACAACACAGCTGATAAACAAAGAATTAACAGATGTTTTAGTGCCCATTTGAAAAGTTAAGAGATTCATATATCCTAAGAGACTCAATAAGAACTGCAATACTTATAACTAATTCTCCCCCTTATTTTGTATAAGCTTTGTATTTAAATATCCACCTCCCCTGTCCTTCTTCAATCAATCATAATTAAAACAAAACTCCACATCTTACCATTTTTGTTGCCATCCCACATTCAGCCAAGAGCCTCCTGAGACTAAGCATCCTGGAAACATTCTGCAATGTCTGAACCACCGGAAATGTTAAAATCCTTTGCACCTTTGAGATGATCTCTCATTACAGTTCAAACAGGTGGGGAAAACAAACAACAACATGGAGTGAGTAATTATTTAAAATTCAGTAATTATCATGGGGCCTTTTCCAGATGTTTTAAGCCCAGTCTGACTGCAGTTCCAATGCACCTTCTAAGAATCTACCTCTAGCTACAGTGGGTGGCCCAAGAAACCCGTAAAAGAGGCAAGATTATATCACAGTGAAAAGTGCTTTGGTTTAGAGATTCATCCCAAGCAACCTAGGCTTCTTTGTAGAACTAACTGGAAAGATCTAATTCTTATGCATCCCCTCCACTGCCAAAGTCCATGTGAGGTCATGCCAACAGGAGACAAAAAAAGAAAAGCTTTCAACCTGCTTTAGGAGACAATAGATTTAGGGAAATAGATATTCATGTTAGAATTGTACTGTGTCTGTATAAGGTGAGGTGCAAGCATTAACAGGTATCCCTTCAGAAAGCACTGTCTGACCTAAACCTTTCTCTAAATTATGTAAATACTCCCATTTTCAGAGTGAAAAGAAGAGTTGAAACTGACTTCAGTCTCCTACTGAGTGTAGCCAAAGTGGCAATACCAAACAATAGCTGAGGTATTTCCGAAGTGCCACCATGCCATGACTGCCTGCCTCCACCTCTAGCTAGAGGGAGCAGAGATTCAGACCATCAGATTCAAACCATCAGATTCAGGGCTGACTCAAGAGCCCATGTTTATACCTCCTGCTCCAAGAACGTATTTTGACAGCATGCAGCATATTCTACCACCCACCACAGACAGAACATTCCTGGAAGGGAGTTTCTCTCTTTCTTTTGCAAATGATATGACTTTCAAGATATTTTTCTGGTTTAGCACTTTTTTCTTTTGGTTTTTTTTTTTTTTTTCCCTTTTTTTTTTTTTTTCCCTTCTAAGACAGACTTTACAAGTCTCTTGTTTCTTCACAGGCAACAGCTGTCAGGTTTGATGAGAAGAGGCTCTGCATTTTACGCAACATGGTCATAGAACAAAAACTCTAGGGCAATATTTTCGCCACACACAAACAGAGAAAATCTTTTACCTCACACAAGAATTTATAGTGTTAAGATCCCCTGGCTCTCTCATGCAGGTCTGCTGGTAACATGGAACCTGGTTCACACTGAAATCATCTCTTTACATGGTAGTTCTGCATTTGTGTTGAAAGATCTCTCATCCAACTTTTCAGCCTAACTTCTACCTCTGCTGTACTTTCCATCCACAAGTGTTAAACCCAGGACTCTCAGCTTCAGGAAGTTTTTGACATATTTAAGCATATTCTTATGCTATTCCTTTTGGGATATTCATTGCTTTTAAAAAGCATCTTGTTTCTGTTCCCACTGTATTTTAGGCAAGGCAATTCCTTCAGAAGATCTGGTTTTAATTTACATTTGAGTGACTGCCACTGCACAACAGCCATTCATGATGAACATATTCAAATAAACTTAGCAGCCTTATGATGTGCTGTTTCCTGAGATCAGCTCCATTCTATAGCATCTGCAGGAAAAATACAGTTTTGGTTTTTTTTTAGGTTTGCTTTTGCTGTCTAAAAGAAATATAATGCAATAGTACTGGGATATGAAGGTTTAGTAATGAAGTTTTTGTCTGCTTTGTCAAGAGATTCTGACATAATGGCTTGCTAGGAATATGAGAGCTATGAATGAAAATAATGCCAGTCCAGAGGTTTCCTCCTCAATCTATTTCTGCTGTTAACTGGAATTAAGTAAGCATGCTAACTGGTGTCTGAGAGCAGCTACATTATGTGATATTTTGTCTGAAACAAGCCCAAACTCAAACAGATTACCCACTTAGATTTTGTCCCCACAAAGGATTATGTACATGCATCTTTAAACAGATGATGCTAAAATGATGCTATTCCTATTTCCATTTAAATACCATGTATATCTCACTTATTCATGATTTTCCAGAAGATAGAGGTTACTCAGAGTTTAATTAAAACCTAAGAAGAGTATATTACAAGATTTTTCACAAGGACACTCTACTGTTTCAAATGTCATTAACAGAGAGGAGCCATTGCACTACTAAGGAGATTTGTGTAATGTGTAATTAAATTAACTGCGAGGAACTGATACATATAGTAACAAAACAGGAACACTAGGTGCATTATTTGAGTATTGATCTACTCAAATGACACTGCAAAAGTCCTTTCTTAATTCCATAATCTTGAATATATTTTATATGTGGATGGCAATTCTCTTTCATGGGTCTTATTTCCATTAGTTTCAAAAAACATGTGTCCATAACAACTTAAATCAAATCCTCTGAGGTCAATCACAGCCCACCTAACATCACTAATCAAGCCCAGAAGAAGGAATGAGGTTATTATTTGGGTCCTGGAATCAAGACCATAGGTCTTCAAGGTACTAGTTCTACAGGAAAAATTAAGTATAGGTAGTTGTAGGCTTTCAGTCTAAAGTTGCTTCCTAATTTGCAATTTTTAATCATAGCAGTAAGCACATCTGTTATTGCAATGATATTGTAATTGTTCATTATTCAAGTGGAAAATACAGGGAATCATTTAGCAGATTGTTAGAAAGAACAACAATTATTGAGCATCTTAGAAATATCACCAAAATGAGAGCAATAACAGCAAATTTCAAAGGAGCAACTGACCATGGAATCTTAAGAGTGGGCAGACTCCTGTGCCTCTACAACATTCCTGCAAGAAACCTAAACTTTTCATAAGCAGCTTTCACTCTGTTACTCAAGGAAACAAAAGCTATTTCAAAAGAGACTTTCTGTTCATAAAGAAAACATAAACAGAGTACTAAAGGGTTAGCTGTGCCAGTACCCTAGCCTGAAGGTGATTATTATTAGCTGATCCACCCAGAACTGGAACAGTTAAGCAGATTTGAGATTTGAGCCGTTTGGTTTATTCAACACACATCGCCAGTGATAACAATTTCAGAAGAAAAATCATCTCCATTGCCTGGTGCTCTCCATCAAGTGCATTCCTTCCCCAGCCTGGCCTGGCACCACCAGGCACTGCCGTGTTGGAAGGCACTGCCTCATTGCTAACATTTTCTTAAAGTCTGGAGATGTTGTAGCTGGCACAAGCAGGACAGAATGAACCCTGGAAAATGCTTGCACAGATTACACCAAAGGAATGTAGGGCAAGGATTAAATTATAAACCGACTTTAAAGTGACTTTAAATGAAATAACACCACAGGTTTTGATGGCCATTTGATATGGTCATTTAATACCTGAATTTCAAGATATGACAGAAGAGTAGGTGGTAGATGGGAAAAAGAGGAGGGGACTCTTGGCTTGCCTGAAGGCTTGTGTAATATCCCAGGTGGGGGTCTACATTCCTCCTCCTTCCATCTCTCCAAACTACTTCTCCTTGACTTGGTGCCTAGAAAATCTGGTCACCTTAATATATAGTTGGCAATATATCAAGGTAAAAGTCCATACTGACATCTGAAAGTGATCATTTTACTGCCCACACTGGTGGAATGCTTCCCCACAGGAATAAGGAATTTTATGACAGTTATAAAAAGTTACTGGCACCACAACATACTATCACTGTGGTATAAATTACTGATCTGCATGTCAGCTACAGGCCAGCTAGGATGGCAGCCAGAACCACCTCTCTGCTCTGAAAGAGCTGCCTCCTTTTCAAGCCTTCAACCTTCGTGTTACCTGGGGTATTCCTCCTCAAGAGGGATGGATCTAAACTAAACAGCAGAAAGGGGCCAAGCAGAAAGTTCTGGCATCACATATTGATCACAATACAACTGCAGTAGCAGACAATGTTTTGATTGCATTTGTCTTACTGCCAATAACAGTAGCAATGTAAAACTGTTCTTCATCAATGGAATCTAAAGGTGCAGTTAATTTTGCCTTACCCTCATCTTGGACTAAATTAGAGTACACTTGAATATACTTAAGATACTCAGGTTCTCATCAGGCTGTGTATTACAGCCTGTATTTCAGGTTTAGTGGTTTTTTTCCCCAAGTGCTCTGAAATTTACCTTATTTTTAGCCTATTTTCCTGAAGTTGTCCGATATTCTGTGTCAGAAAAAGATATTGTGTATGAAATGAAAAATATTAATATCTATGCAGTCTCTCCTATTCCTAAACTGAACATTCTTGAGCCAAGAAACGCCCAAGCAAGTGTTTACATCAGTAGCAGTGTGGGGAGGTGGCAACTCACTTTGGGCAGGTTCTTCCTGTCTTCAGGAAGCAGAAGGTTGTTGGCAGGCACATGCAATGCATGGTTAGGCAAACACAAATGCAGTGTGCACCAAACCAGGCTCACCCAGTGCAAAATGGTGATCCAGCTGAAAAGGTAGGCTCGGTCTGGTTCCTACATGGTCCTTTACTTGGGGGGTGGAAGGGGGAAAGCAGCATCCAAGACCTGATCTGTTCATCAGGTGTTATGTCACTGACCTAATACTGATTTTTTGATCCTGTAACCCAGCACAAAATACAGCTGTTCAGAAACCCAGGACTATGAGGCAATGTCATGTAAAGAATACTGTCAGACAAATGAGAGAGGCTGCAGCTCAGACTGAAACAATTCATCTGTATGCAGCAGTTGTCATCATTTCCCATTAGTTGGGAAGCTCCGGCCTTGTCAGCAATCCATCAGCAGTTCCAAGGAGCATTTTTTATTTTCAGGGCTCTATTGCACTGGGCTGAAATGTCACATTTGTGCTGTCATCAAAACTTACAAAATTTGGTTCAATCATGCAAAAAAGAATATGAGGAAAAATAAAGGACTTTTGTAGTCTTGGTACCTTTCCCTTTTGCATTGTTTTGGGTTTTTTCCCCTCTGTTTTCAGAATGGAATGGAATGAACCAAGCTGGAAAAGACCTTTGAGATCATCGAGTCCAGCCTATCATCCAACACCATCTAATCAACTAAACCATGGCACCAAGCACCCCATCCAGTCTCTTCCTAAACATCTCCAGTGATGGTGACTCCACCACCATCCTGGGCAGCCCATTCCAAAGACCAATCACTCTTTCTATGAGGAACTTCCTAACATCCAGCCTAAACCTCCCCTGGTGCAGCTTGAGACTGTGTCCTCTTGTTCTGGTGTTGGTTGCCTGGCAGAAGAGACCAACCCCCACCTGGCTACAACCTCCCTTCAGGTAGTTGTAGACAGCAATGAGGTCTCCCCTGAGCCTCCTCTTCTCCAGGCTAAGCAACCCCAGCTCCCTTAGCCTCTCTTCATAGAGCTTGTGCTCCAAATCCCTCCCCAGCTTTGTTGCCCTTCTCTGGACACATTTCAGCAACTCAGCATCTTTCCTAAAGGAAAGGTCTAAATATTGCACACTACAGAAAACCTCAATGGGGCAACTTCTCCTCGGCAAGTAGTCCAAACTTCAGTCATTACAAATATAAATGTCCATATTTCATCTGTACAGTCTTTACAGCAAGTACAAACAACACCTCTCATTCCTTTACATATCTCTTATTGCTCCCCTTACTGTATTGACCACACCAATAACTTTGTAGCAAAATAAGACACACAGGGTGAGCTTTAGCCAAGCAAATCTAGGTGTTTTACATGCCACATTCTCCTCATATCGGTGGAGACAAATAGGAGTAATTCAGCCAATGTATCTTAACAAATACATTGGCAAGAGATGGATCATAGCCTGGAAGAACTAACACCTCTTCTTGACTGCACAGATAGTCTGGGTTATTGAGCAAATGTGAAGAGGTCAGTGGTACAGGAGGTTAAAATACAAAAGTGTGACTCAAACACACCCTGACTCAGGTCTTCAAATGTAAACAGGGTGTAAGCTTAATTCAAACAGAGGGTAACTGGATATCCAAACTCTTTTACAGATCTGGCTCTGCACATTTTCTGAATTGCTACAGGAACCCACTGGAACAGCAGTCAGGGAAACTTCATGTCCCAGTCATTGGATAGTTCTTTCCATCTCATGACCTTTCAAAGGTCTGATAAGAGTTTTATCTGCTCAATGCTTTACAATTCAGAAGCTAATTCTTTGCTACCATTCAGATGCATGTTGAAGTCAACACAAAAGGCTGCAGCATGAAAACAGAAATCCCTGAAGATCTGGAAGAAAATACAATTAAAAACACACAGAATCTTAAATAAAAATAATAAAATTCTGTTTTCCAAGACCTGCACACCAGCAAGGACAGGAATGAAATGTGTGCAACAGAGAAGCCTATGTAAAACAGCTCTTTTAGAAGCAGCACTGGTACAGAGTCATTGTATTGATTAATTGCTCTTCCACAACTGTTTGCTGTATTTAATCCAGGAAATATCTGGGGGTTTTGACATGTCATTAGTGAAGAAAAAGTCGGAAAACTATGGGTAAAACATCAAGAAATGATGTCTAGGAAAAATGTTCACAGCTTGCAAAAAAGTGCAGAAGTCAGCATTTCTGCTTAATCTGTAACTTGAAGATGTTACATCTAGTTTAGATAAATGTGGCTATGAAAGAAGTTGCTTTTCTGTAATACACTGCAGCTCTGCTTTAAAAAAAATATTTATGCATTAGTTAAGATCATTGTGATATAAATAATATCAAACACCTGATGAGAAAATCTTGTTAGGTCCTTTCACATAAGAGAAATAATCTCCATGGATTCTGTTCCCATGAAGACAGGAGATTGCAAGCTAGTAGTGGAAGGATCAGCCAGCCTAAGAGAACGTGGCTTGGTCAACCACCACCTTTGGTCTTAAGGTGTTAATAAGAGAACCATTTGGAGGTGTTTTATAGGCTCCCAGAGAAGCAATGAGCAAGTTAACCAGTAACTCTTCCCTGGGTTTTCTATTGTATGGGTTTTCAGTATATACATCTATTCTGACCATTGCAACAACGTGTACAATTCAAAATGCAAGTACCTTTGATGATTCCCAAAGTCATGGATTATTCTTTATTTCTTCACTCAAGCCTCACTATTTTAAGTCAAGAGCTGCAGTTAAAACTTTGGCTTTTTCAAGTGTGCCTTCCAGGAACAGTCTTCAGTAACCACTTAAAATGTGCTGCTATGCTAAATATTTTTGCCAGTACATTTATTTTCTGCTGGCTAGTTCATAGTTGCAGGATGCAAACTTTAATTCATTATTATTTTTTTTTCCTTAAGTGGAAGAATATGGTTTTTTTTTTTCTTTCTTCCTTTCTTTTTTTTTTTTTTTAAATAATATTTTCTGAGCTCTAAATTTCCTCAAGAGAAAGCCAAAGAATGAGTTAAAATATGTAAATCTAGTTCTGGGATATACAAAATATTCAAGTTGAAGAAAGTAAAAAGCTAATCAACACTCCGCAGGCTATGCCAAAGGAATAGAACTACCAGAATAAAGAGACGTTCTATATACTGAAGTTTTGCTTTTGTCCCCTTGGGTACAGACATTACCACAATAAAGCACTGCAATTATTTGTATACATTTTACTGGCAGTATTTCTATCAGTCTATCAGGTTTGGTATTGACAGGATATACTTAGGTTTGATGTTTCTGTGGTCAGCTGAGAAGTGCGTGATTTAAAGTGGCATCATGTACTCCCAGGTGGTAAGTGAGAGAGGTTATATGTTTCTTAAAAAATCAGGCTTAATAACATTTGTAAAGAGCTTGTTCCCTCCATGCTGCCTTCAAGAGACTGTGTGAGATTTCTGTACTAAATGATTTACACATAATATCCCATTTCACCTCTCCCAACTGGTCATTCCCATGCTGCTTTTCCACTCCTGTATAGCTTAATGGTGAAAAAGAAGTCTACAAAAGAAAATAAGGGAGAAAATTACCTGTTTAAAAAATAATACATATAATAAATCTCTAGTTAGTATTTAAGGGCAGGAATTTTACTGTCAGACACAGACCTGTGCTTGGCGCTGCAGCTGTGCATGCTTACTCAACAACTCCAAGCAGAAACATGCAGATGACAAGTGGATGGCTGCATTGAGAAGCATCTTCTCATAGCAGTGTATGAATGAAGCCTGTGTGGGTGTACGCCTCCAATGACTCTGCCAGTTTGGCTATCAATGCAGCAACAAATGGACCTTGAGCATCTAACCAAACCTCACTTAGTAAAAGCTTTGACCCAAAAGATTAGAAGTTAACCAAACCTTATCACATGCCAGGCTCTGAAGTGAATGAATCAACAACACTTGAGGATTTTTCAAGAGAGCTCAGTCCCACAGAGGCTGCTGAATTTGTGACTATTTGTTTCACACTGTCAACTGCTCCCAAGAGCAAAGTAATGCTTCTCTGCAACAGAAATGGTGTTTGTGCTGTTTTCTTCTGCTCTATTATATTACTCCCTGGATGATTGCTTTCCTTCGCCCACACCTCTTTTACTGCTACAAGCACTCTGTCTAACTCCTGGTGGTTTTTCAACATAAATATTTCTGCTCTTTGAAGGAATTTATATCAATCCAACGGCTTTGCAAAGGAAATGGCATGAACCTGTCATGGCTCTGTGGTGACAGGTTAGGAGGACTCAACACTGCATTCACAGGACCAAGAAATAGAACGTTTTGACCGCTTCTCCAAGTGTGCTCTGCCACCAATCACACAAATGAAGTTTAAGAGGTTGTCTAAGTTTTCAAGCTTTTATACACCTGTCTGAAATAGTGGTCTGAAACATGTTTTTCTACTGGTGGTGTCCAACAAGTTTGCAGTAGTGACATTGCTGCAAATTTTAGCATTTTTCTGAAGTACAATGACCTGGGGGCCACTGGCTGGGTTTCAGAAAGTCTTTCCTGGAGGAGGTGCCTTCACTTAGAGCAAAGTGACACCATTTTATTAAATTCTGTGAACTCCTGCAGACTGACTCTCCATGAGCACCTGGTCCCACTCAGTGTTTATCCAGTTTCTATAACCATGTTATCTCTCTAGTTAGAGGCAGAACAAACAAGACCACTGCACCAGAAAATAAGTCATCGTTATATCACAAGCGTTGGGTATTGAGATCAATGGAGAACGGGAACTTAACACTGACAAATCTGTGGGGTGGGGGATGTTTTATAGGAATCACAACACAGTCATTGCATAGAAAGTTAAACTGTGAAATCAGAGATTAGGGTAAAAATCAACACTGCCCTAGTTTTTAATTAGTTGGAGTGCATAATTAATTGCACTATGTTGCAAGGCTGGCTTTCTTGACAAAGAAAAATTGATCGAGCTCTGAGGGTCTTTGAGTAATACTCCTGAAAGAAAAATTAACATTTGTTTGCCATATTCAAAAACCTAAAAATAAAAATAATTAGACTGAGGGGGAACCCCTATTCCCCCTCAAAAAATAAAAAAAATCCTTCTCTCAAATTTTAAATTCAACAACTTGTTGAGGGTAGAATTGTCAAGCTAATAACAAGTGGGAACCTGTAAGATTTCATCATTGCAGCTGAATAATTACAAACATGGCTCAGGAAAACCAAATTCCCTGGTGTGTCTGGTGCTTTCTCCAAATTTATTCTTCTCCTGGCTATTCAAGCTGGATTTGATATCAATTTTCATAGCAGATGGAGAGAAGGAATGAAAAAAAAAAAAAATTAAAGTCAGGGAGCAGCACTCCTGAAATTATCACTACTGGAATTATTTCCAAAATCATTATGCTAATAAGAAGTCTACTGTGAAAGCTGCTGACAAAAAGCAGGACAATTCACATACAGAACTTCAAACTCAATCCAACTTTTGATTGCCAAAAATGGAATACATTTCTATTTAATTTTGTTTGTTCATCAGATTTATCTTCTTATGAGTTTCATTTATTCTATCTCTCCTTGCTTACCACCATCTAACACCCAGCTTCAGCAAAGTATTTAGCAGTGTGCTTAATCCAAATCACAGGAATAATCCCTGTAAAACACGTTGCTACACTCCGTCCTCTCTCCTAAATTGTGATGCTCTGGTTGTCGCACTGAAAGTGCTATCATATCAGCCCTGCCCTCATCTAGAGTGCACTTTCCCCTTCAAAGCATATGTTAGTCATTAAATGATAGCTTGAACAGATCAAGATTACTAAAATTTATTGTGAGTCATTGCAGAGGAGGAAGGTATGTGGAGCTGGCTTCAGGGTGAGTCACTGAAAAGCAGCTTCTCTTGGCTGGCCCTGTCCTGATAGGAATCTTGTTGCTGACCCAGCTTGTGTTAGCCTCTTAAACTGGGAAGGACTCCACTCTTCTATTTTTTTCCTTTTCTTTTTTCCTCTTTTAAAGGAAGGGGGGGAAAGGAAAATCCCTCCTTAGCAGCTGCACATTTCCTGCTGGAAAAACAACTCCAAGTTTCTATTGCTAGCTGTTAACATCATTACCTACCAACCCTGCTGCAAAGCAGAGGGAGTTGAGTTAAAACGCCTCATCTAACAAGTGCTGAGGAAACAAGCAATGCCAGACATTCACCATCTACAGCTTTCTCTAAAGTATGACTCCTCTGCCATTTCTGAACTAAAATTAATGCTGTTTTCCAAGCCAAAACTTTTATTTATGTTGTGTGAACTAAATGCAAGAGTTTCTCTAAATTGGTGATGTTACTGTAACGCAGCCTATACTTAGCCATAAAGCTGCCTTGTAATAAGCATGGTCCCAGCCACAAAGCCATATCAGATGACCTCAGCTTTGCTTTTAGCAGAAGTGCCACTGTGGCAAAAGAAGGTCACATTCACCACTGCTGAGCAGGTGCCTTGTTTTTCCCTTGCTGGTTAAATACGACAGCTCAGAAGCCTAACAAAATGGTTGCAATTCATTCCAAAATCTGCAGTTCATTCTGCACTAGTGTCCCTAATCACCAGCAGCAGAGCAATAATGTTTGCCTCTCTCAGACTGCATAACTGGTATCTTTCCTTCAACATTCCCCACTTCTCTATGACAGCCATAAGGACTCCACTCTAAATGTGGATCATATTCTTGTCTTCCCATCCAGTTCTCCAAGGCAACATTCATAGCATTTTGCTAGAAATTGTGACTATTTAAAGGGGGGAGGAAATCAATTTTCATTAAGTGGATTTGTAGAGGTTTGAAATCCTCCTCTTCCTAACTATAAATTTGTTCTACCTGGAAGCTACCACTACTTGATCACTGTAAGAGTAAAGTCAAAGACAACTTTTCAACTTTCATTATTACAAACTATACTTTATTGGCTCCACAAAACCATACTGAACTCCCTTGCATCCATTGTTAATGTCTAATATGTGTAACATATCAATATGCAGACTTACTGCAAGTCATGTCTGCTTAACTGCTTCATGTTCAAAAACCTTCGATACTCTGATTTAGAAATACATCCAAATGAATAAATTCCCTGTTACCAACCATGTCCTTCTACATCTCGTGTTGTCTTGGTCAGATACACCTTAAAAAAGTAATTCAAGGGATCAAAAAAACCCAACTGTTAGCCTTTCTGCATCGATGGTGTAACCCAGACTGTGCGCAGAAGATCCTATTCTTTTCAACATATGCTCCATCTTGATGATAGTTAGCCTTTCGTTACCTTACCATTCTCAGTGCATTTCTGTGTATGTTTCCAAGACAGCAGGACACAAATGAAGAAAACAAAAATAGATCTAGTATAGTTCCCATTTTTTGAGTGGAGCATCATTTGTTTATATACATTTAAATGTCAGTCCTTCATGCCATATAAATCATTCCTGCAAGCTCCCTTTCACAGAGTCGTGGGCAGACATGCTAGAAGTCTAGGAACTTGAATACAAGCATGCCAGTGTCTTGGATTGGCAAGTAAGACAAGTAAATGTACAATCTAAAAGGCAAAAGAGCATGAGCTAAGATTTCAAACTATGCACAACTGATAAAAGTAACCTAGTTACCTCAATACTTGGTGCTAATGTTTCGAAGCAACCGCTGAAGTAAAAACACCAGCAACTGCTACACCAAAGTATCTCGAGAAGCATTTACAGCAGGTTACTCAGATCCAATAATACTGAAAGCAATAAAAAATAGATTACATAGAGTTGGAGATGGCACCACAACTAAAATAACTAGTGGGAAATTTTGTAATGAGCTTTGTACTTGTTATTTAATTAGCATTTACTGCATAGAATTATAGAATGGTCTGGGCTGGAAGGGACCTCCAAAGGTCATCTAATCCAACCCCCTCTGCAATAAGCAGGGGCATCTTCAACTAGACCAGGCCCTGATGAGCCTAAGTTTGAGTATCTCCAGGGATGGGGGCCCAACCACCTCCCTGGACAACCTGTTCCATTGTTCCACCACCCTCATAATAAATAACTTGTTCCTAACATCTATACACGGTCTTCTCTGATTTAATTGTTGCTTTGTGTGAGAACAGCCTAAAATAACAAGTAGCTGAGGAAAATCTAGATCTTAAAAACTTGCCAGTGTAACGTTTCCTGTATGAAACGATACACAATGTGACTCAGCTGAAATGTGAAGGATCAAACTAGCAAATCAAGAGAAACAAACATGAACATCTCTCAAACTTATCTCCACCCTTCCACCACTGCAACTGAACTGGAACCTAATTACATTGGTCTGGAAGATGAACCCAGTTACAGAATACAGAATTAAGTAGGTTGGAAAAGACCTTCAAGATCATCCAGTCCAACCTATCACCCAACACCATCTAATCAGTGCTTCATCCAGTCTTTTTTTAAACACTTCCAGTGATGGTGACTCCACCACCTCCCTGGGCAGCCCATTCCAACAGCCAATCACTCTTGCTGTGAAGAATTTCTTCCTAACATCCAGCCTAGCCCTCCCCTGGGTTGGAGCTGAACCTGCCTAGAGTTAAGTCAATGCATTTAGGGGATCCAAAAAGTCCTTTTGCTTTCAGATGGGTTGTTCAAGATGTAACTAATGGAGAGGGAGAGCAATGCATGAGCATCTTCTTTCTACTCAGAAAAAAACAGCCTACCAGTACAATCAACAGACAGAGTGAAACTAATCTTCATTTTTAGTCTTTGGTCTTGATTCTGTTTTCTTTTCAAATTATTATGAATAATGGAGGATGGATTTGTTTCAGTCTGAAAGCAACACTAGGCCACCATTAAAGTGAAGACCCATAGACATCATCAGCTCTACCACGAATTTAATTAATCAGGATTTTACCCTTTATATCTAATATATCTCTTTACAAACCAGTTTTGACAACATACTCTCAAAGTGTCTGACTCCAGGGAACATGAAATTCTCAATCAGCAATAATATTTCTGCCCTTATATATATATAAATATATATGTGTGTGTGTGTGTGTGTGTAATTTGGGCATTTTGAATGTAAATTCAGCTTTTTGCAATTTCAGATGCTAGACTTTTCTTCTGCCACTTCAAAGTGGCTTGACCTCACCAAGAGAGATTTTGCAGGAGCTGTGCTCACAGTGGGGATTAGAGTCTGGTGGTACTTTATTCTTCCTTTTTCATTTACCATTTCAAGGATCAAAGTGATTAACATATGAATGTTGGTTATTTTACCTCTGCACTAACTTCTCTTCACAATGTTTAAATGTGCATACATCTGTATTAACATTGTGCAAAGAAATATAACATTTTATAGCAGAAACCCTGACAGTTCATTAAATGTAGCACAACTAACTGGAACTCCTGCAATATGCCATCACTGCACACAAGGATGCTTTGAGGATGTAGTCACTGATGAGGAACTTAAACAAGAGGAACTAAATTGGATTTAAAAACTGTTTGCAGCTGGGACAGAACTCTAAATCACTGGACCAGATTTGATCATGTCAAACAGAAATCCCATAATTTTCACTTCTCCTCCTGTGATAAATGTTCAATCGAAGGCAGGGTGAAGCAGCACAAGATACCACAGTTCTGTAAAACAGGATAACTGTGGAATTCACTTCTGGGTTTAAGTCAGCAAGATTTTTCAGAGTTATTGCTTGGTATTGACCAGCCCCCAACTGCTGATGCACTGTCACTTGCAGACTCAGATTTGAAAGAGAAAGAGCAGATGCTTCTTGCTGTAGATTGATAACACTTGGTTCCAGTCACCAGTGGTTATTTTCTTTAGGCAAGAAGTAATTTTACAGATACTAAGTGGAAGCTGGCATATAAAATTATCCACATACTCAAAGAACAGAAGTCAGCAACTAAACTTAAAATTAAAAGCAAACTTTACCTGCACACTTCCAAAAATTTTCAGCCACTTCACGATGCCCTTGCTCCTGTTGCAATGTCCACCTCAAAGCCAAAGGACTCATTTACAAAGAAATATTGAAGACTTGCTTCACGATAAATGAGTGATAACACAGGGAAAGCATTGTGCCTCCAAAGGCTTAAACATGTTCTGATCTCCTATGAATGATAGCTTATTAGAATGCAGTCCTGATTCTTACAGCAGGCAATTTTCAATGCTCTTTAAAAAATCTGGGTGTTTTGTTTTGTTTGCTGTTATACCTTCCTAGCCTTTTAAAATTGATTCCTATGAGAAAATAAGTCCTGGGATGTTTCTGTTAATAACGTTAATACTACTGAGCTATTGCTGAACTATTGCTGTATCATTAAGATATGTTGTATATCATCATAATGACTAGTGGTATTTTAAGCTTGCCCAGGAGCAAGAAATTAGCTGCAGATACCTTCATTTCTTATTTGAACTCAATGAGTCATTGGAGGTGTTTAGGAGGAGACTTGATGGGGTGCTTGGTTGCATGGTTTAGTTGATTAGGTGGGTTGGATAATAGGTTGGACGTGATGATCTTGAAGGTCTCTTCCAACCTGGTTTATTCTGTTCTATTCTTTATAGCAAAGATTTAATTTGCATAACAAAGTGTCAAACCTCACATTGATTTTTAAATCAAGACCTCCATTATTTTTTTCTTTTTGCTTAATTGTGATACACTCCTTAAGACTCACAATTTTAATTGTATTTTATTTAAGTTTTCCTGGCAAAGTCCATTCAGTGAAAACTTATACCTATGTTTTGCAGATGTGGGCAACAGTCATTGTTTTCCCTCAATCAGTATATAAATTAGTCAACACTTAACTGGCCATAAAGATAAAGTGACTCTACATTGATTTTTCTCTCCCATGGTAGCACTAATATTTGTGTACAAATGGGAATTGGTTCTTCTCCCATTTCATTTTCCTATCAGTAATGATGTTAAACAAACCTTGTGATATGGCCAGGCACCAGACAACAGAGAAAGTACCTTTTAAGCTCAACACTTTTTTATAACAGCATCACAATTAAGAGAAGAGGAAGTCTATCTTTTCCCTGCACTTTACCATCTCCAAAGGAGTACCCCAAGAGAGCAGTTCCCAGACATGCAGGCTGCACTTACAGTAATGAATGCTGATGCTCGTGTATGACTCCTGGTTCTGGAGATTTAAGAAAGTCATATAACAGAATATGAGATGGGATTAACAGGAAAAGCTGTTAAAGCTTCATTTATGAAGCACTCTAGCAAGGAGCATAGAGGAAGCAGGTCACTAATGGGAAGAGTTGGTTGCATAAAGTAAAATAGTAGAAGAGAAATGATCAAGAGAGTTGGTCAAAAAATGAGGAAACAGCTGACTGAATGATTCAGTGTAATAATATGGTAAGAAAGTTTAACAATTCATGGTCAGGCAGACAACTCCCTAAGCACTCTGTTTGTTAAAATGAACCATATGGAGCAAAGGAATGAGATGGAACAATGCTAAATTAGTCCAAACTTGGTACTATCTTAGAAAAGATTATTCCCTACTCCTCCCACCCCTCACCTCCCAAACCACCACCACCCCCAATCAAGCAAATCTTTAAAATGACATTTGCATTGAATATATTTGGAGTAAAACCAGCTACATTGAGAATTCCCACTCTGCATCTAATCTTCACGTGAGGCCCTCTCACCAAGGGTATAGCAGTTGGAAGTTTGTAATTTTCCAAACCTGCAGCTGCACACGTTCCCCTTCTGCAAAAAGGGAAAGCAAAGCCCTGGAGAAAACTGCAGAATGCTTGAAGTGGATGAAATAAGTGCACAAAAAGGTTTCTTCTAGCTGCAAGGGAATGTTCTCTAAGGTGCCAGTCAACAGGAAGGGATCAACAGAGCAGTGTGTCCTGCTGCAGCATCCAGGCTGTGAATGCCCCCTTTTGTCTCACCACCAGATTTGCACTAAGGTGGTGTGTGCTGAAGCATGGTCAGCTGCCTTGTCAGGAAATACAAGTGATAGCTACTTTGTCTGCATGACAAAAGTGACTTCAGTGTGGTCAAAGGTCAAGGTCTATATTACATAGCCTTGTAGATCTGACAAAATATCGGTGCAATTTTACACTCTCTCTGTTTCTATTTCTTCTTCTGACACACGCCAGAGCACGTTGCGTGTGCATTTCAGTCCTGACATTCATCACTTTTAGATTTCTACTCTGTGCCGTAATTTCTTGGATCATATAAGTTAAATGCTAGTTCTCAAGTTGTTCCTGCTATGATAAACATCTTGCTAGAAACAGAGATATTTTTTTTTTTCCTGAGGATAATCATTTTACAAAATGTACTGTGGCTTCATTACAAAACATCTGGAGAGGTTGAGATAAAACCTTCTTCAGCTGCAAACTACCACCAGGCTTCACATCATCCCACACACACTGAAGGTGTTAGTTGATTTCTGGAGGTTTTTTGGTTGGTTTTTAAAATCAATCAAAAAATGTCTCTCATTCACCAAAATGTTCTGGAATTACAACTGACTATTGTAACCTTTTGTATTCAGCTTTTGCATCTTTGAGGGCTTTGTTTAGACAAACATAGAGAAGAGAAGAGAAGAGAAGAGAAGAGAAGAGAAGAGAAGAGAAGAGAAGAGAAGAGAAGAGAAGAGAAGAGAAGAGAAGAGAAGAGAAGAGAAGAGAAGAGAAGAGAAGAGAAGAGAAGAGAAGAGAAGAGAAGAGAAGAGAAGAGAAGAGAAGAGAAGAGAAGAGACCAGACTGGAAGAGACCTTCAGGATCATCGCGTCCAACCCAACAACCAATCCAACCCACCTAAACAACTAAACCATGGCACCAAGCACCCCATCAAGTCTCCTCCTGAACACCTCCAATGAAGGTGACTCCACCACCTCCCCATTCCAATGGGCAATCACTCTCTCTGTATAGAACTTCTTCCTAACATCCAGTCTAAACCTCCCCTGGTGCAGCCTGAGATAAAGTATAACTGTTCACATTAAATCCTGCAACCTGTTGTAAAGAAATGTTTTGGGTTTTTTTTTTAAAAGCATCTTTAATGTAAATTGGCATCTTTATAGTTATGAAAACCAGTGTCTGTCTGAAGATGTTGTATGTCCATCACCTGAAGTTTTGACAACCTTCTCTGACCAACACATTAGGAATGTGCTCTAAAGCTTTTCCAAATAAATGCTAGACATTTTGAAAAGTTTAACACCTTAATACAAAGCCTTACTCAAATTCTTTGTGTTCATTCAATAATAAAGCCAGAGTTATATGCCTCGGGATAAGTACACTTAGGAGCATGGATCTACCTTAACTGTATCTTTACTGGTTTGGTCTTTGGACTTGCTATTAAAATCTCCAATGTATGCACCAAGCTGCAACAGTGAGTTTGTTGTGAGTGGATACCCAGTAGGAACAAAGTATAATCTTTTGATTTGAGAGCTCCCATAAGTGCAATGCAGTCACATTTTCAACTGTAATATGCATTGGTAGTGGTTACCACTGCTCATCCTCTTATCATTTCCCTTATTGTCGCCCTGGTTCCCCTTGATGGACTGAAAGTGCTCCAGTCTCTAGACCATAGACTACCACAACCAGACTCAATCAGCAGGTATATCAAGGGAGACAGTAAAATTAGAGTAAAACTTTTGTTCACACTGCAAATGCTGCAATTATGAGCATTGCTACCTGTCCCTGAACATATTTTTTTGTCTTATAACCTTTGTCTGACAGTTTTTCAGGTGAGATATAGGAAGAACATGGAACAAACTCTTCCCAGTCTTTGACAAAACTGTATTATGACAAATATTGAATCAACAACATGAAATATTTAATGAGATTTTAAATCCTCCTGTTAAAACAACAGCTAAAGAGTGTGACAACAATAAGTCTGAGCTTAAGGTGTCACAGAGTACTCCTGGTTCTCCTTCATTTTGATCTTGCACCCTAAGCAGTAGGAAGGAAGTGGCAGTCATTAAAAAGATCATCATTAAAAAAGAGATCCATGAAAGCAATTCTCCAACATGTAAAAAGTATCAAGCAATAAGGCCCTTAATGATCCACAAAATCACAGGAAAACATAACCTGTAACTTCAGAGAGGGGAAAATGAGAATTGCTTTTCACCACTAGCCACGTCATTGTGTTACAAAAGTGGACTCTGTGCATAGAAAGAGCAGATAAGCATTCCTCCAAATGGCAGGGAAAAAAAGACCACATTTAATGCCTTCATGTTCTTATGCAAATCAGTTGAATTTTCAATCCTTGATGAGGTCTTTTTGTGAAACAATCTTTCTAAAGCTGTTCATATTTTCATAAGATAAAGAGTAACAAAAAATGGTTTGGGGGATTGTGCAACTAAACAAACTGTTGTTAGAATACTGAAAATAAAAAGTAAATAAATAAATAAATCTATAAAACACTAAGTAGTAAAATGTACATATTTATCCTACCCACAGGAGTCTTTACTTCATAAGAAGAATTAAACAAGTAATACTCTTATCCTGTGAAAAAAAAATTGGAAGACTTATTCAGCTTGATTCATGAGAATTTCTGTTATAAGCCAGAAACCTATTTCACATAAATGGATGTCTGACTAGAGAATTTTCTGCCTGCTCTTAGGGTAGAAAGAACGTCAACTAATAGTACTGGTCCCATGAGAATCCACCTGTGAGCCTGAACATCAAAGACCTAATAGTTGCAATTACTGATGTCTTCCTCTTACGTCCTCCCCGATAGAAGTGATTCCATAGTCTAGTCTCTCTAGTTCTTGTAGCTGTGAAATTAACTGTGTGTGTATTAACTATGAAGCAAGCTTTCAGCTCCTATGCTTCACCAGAACACCTCCAGCCTATCCCCTATACTGGGCATCCACCTCTCCTCTATGCACTCCACCTACTGCCCTGCGGTACTCTAGAAAAGGAAGCATCATCAGTTTGTGTTGCCTCATGTTTCAAAACGAAGTAGAAACTTAATCATCTTACAAGCTCCTGAAAGCAGAAGTTTCAGGAGAACCCGGAGAATCCTTGTCTAAGGGAAAATTTAATTAGCAGTGACTTAGGCTGTGGAATGATAAATGCTCTGAGAAGTTTCGATTCAAGGGGCAATACTCAGTCCATTTTCTTTGTAACTACTCTTTCCTAAAATAGGCATGGTTTATTTCACTCCCTTCTGTTTTCCCATTGCTCAACGACTGACTTTTTTTCCTATAGGCACCAGTAGAAAAAAAGAATTAACATTTTGTTAAGCTAGACCATACACCACTACAACCAGTACAAGAAAATATATTCTCTTTCCACTCCTCCCATCTTTATATTTCTGCAATCCAGTCGATTCCATGGGAGTAGCTGTAACTAAATCAGATCAGCTGGAAAAAGTCAGAGTCTAATTTTAAGAGAAAAGCCATTTGTTGAGACTTGTTATTCTGTACTTTTTCTTATTACATTTTGCTCTGTTAAATTGAGAACATTATGTGGAACAAACAGGCAACTGTAAGAATGAGATCAGTATCCACTTCAAATGTTTCTCCCATTATTATAAGCAAGCAGTATTTTAATGGATGAAACAGGTTCCTAAGCCAGATTTTATGCTCTTGGTTTAATCATTATATTCAATCATAACCTTACATAAATAGTTTGACTATTACTTTTTATTTTAAAGTGCATACTTTAACACAGTGATCTTGCAGCCAAAATTTCTTCTACATTTTGAATTCTACTTTTATTTCATGAGCAATCATATTCAAGTAAATGAAACCACTTTGGAGAGTGAAATTATAGGTAGTACGACAGAAAGGACTTGCGCTGCTATCATCTGAAAGCTTTCAGTTGTTTCCCAATCTGCATAACTAACTTAACTTATATTTACTTACTTCACTTATATTTACTTCTGTAAGTTTGCTGAAGTAATTTACTTAAGTAAATTCAATAGTATATTCTCTAAGTTATATTATTTTAAATTGTTCTGTGGAATTCATTGCAGACACAGCAGCATAAAACAATAAATTCGGCCCACTGTTACTTTACTTATAGAATCACTAAGGCTGGAAAATACCTTTAAGATTGAGTCCAACCCTAACCAAACTACCACAATCACTAAACTAGACCTTGAAGGATCACATCTAAAGCTTCTTGAACACCTCCAGGGATGGGGACTCCACCACCTCCCTGGACAGCCTGTTCCAGTGCCTCACCAATCTATCAGTAGAGAGGTTTTTTCCTAATGTTGGATCTAAACCTCCCCTGGCATGATTTAAACCCATTTCCTCTCATCCTATCACTAGTTACTTGGGAGAAGAGACCAACACCAGCCTCACTACAATCTCCTTTCAGGTATCATCTACTCATCCTTTCCTTAATATTAAACATATCCACTGATTAAAAGCCAGAAGAAAAGTTATATTCCCAAAGCCACAGGTGTCAGAGACAAGCAGTCTTCCTAATTCACTGCACACACCACTTCTGAAGAGCTGCACAGATTCTGCTCATGACTCCTTACTACAGGTCTTCCTCACAAATAAATATGCAATGTATTTCTAGCTACACTGTATCTTTGTTTCTAAAGAATTTAGATTCCATGCCATCTTGGTTTCAGCTGGGATAGAGTTAATTTGCATCCTAGTAGCTGTTTCAGTGCTGTGTTTTGGATTTAGTATGACAATAATGTTGATAACACACTGATGTTTTCAGCTGTTGCTAAGTAGTGTTTATACTAAGTCAAGGACTTTTCAGCTTCTCATGCCCTGCCAGCAAGAAGGCTGGAGAGGCACAAGAAGTTGTGAGGGGATACAGCCCAGACAGCTGATCCAAACTGGCCAAGGGAATATTCCATACCATATGATGTCAGGCCTGGTATGTAAACTGCAGGGAAAGCTGGCCAGGGGCTGCTGCTCAGGAGCTGACTGGGCATCAGTCTTCAGGAGTGAGAAATTGCATTGTGCATCCTTAGTTTTGTATATTCTAACTTTATTCTTCTTATATTTTCTAATAATTATTACCATTATTCTTCCTTTTATGTCCTATTAAATTGTCTTTATCTCCGAGTTTTACTTCCCCACCCTGCCAACCTCTGCACCATCTCGCTGGGGCAGAGGGCAGTGAGTGAGTGGCTCTGTGGTGCTTAGTTGCCAGTTGGGATTAAAACATGACATACACACAAGACACTCAGAGGTATTTATGTTGTTTCTGTTGGTCATTGATTAATAGCCTTTTTTTAAAGCAAAATTCATACCAACAGCAAAACAATACAAGAAAAGATGAGCAGAAAGCTAGGAATATTCCCACTGCCCAGATCTCATACTGTGGCTTCATTAAGTCTCTACAAACTTTAGTGCCCCTTTTAAAGGCCTATTCTGGTGCTTTTCCACTGGGAAAAATGAATATGAATGAAATATGGCAATCAACTTAAATACAATATTTTACAATGCCAAAATAGATTTTCTGTTTCAACATGCTTGCAGATCTCAGGCTATTTTGCCATTTGAAAGTGTTTAGCATTTGGGTTTTTACCTCTGATTTGGAATATTAAAAGCAATTTTAGAATGCTTCATCATCAGATAACACTGAAATCAGCTTCTGGAATGAGCATCCAAAAAATCTCACACAGTTGAATTGATTTTTGCTTGGAAAAATCACTGGAGGAATGGATATCAGGTCCAGCGTGGGATCAGTTTCTAACTCAAGTCCAGAAATTGTTTAAGGGTAAAAAAACAAACAAAATAAAATTATGAATTTTCTAACCATACTTGTGGAGCAAAGCTTCATTGCATCTCCTGAGCTTCACAAAGTAACCAGATGGTACCAGTTAGTCAGATGTAAAAGAGTAAGATGGAAAGAGTAAGTGGATGAAGAGTTCCTTGTCTTTCAGAGAGATGCACCTGCTATGCTTTATCCAGCTCCTTTCAGAGCTGTGTGCCTAAGAACAAAATCTAGTACAGTTACTATCCCAGGACAGTTGTGTGAAGAGAGTTTAAGCTCATGCTCACTACACATTCAGAAATACTTCCCCCTCTTAAAATAAAAATGCTCAGAACTTTAAACACAAATGTGTTGACCTGTATTTATGGACCTATTTCAGACAGCAGTGAGCTACTTTTTCAATGCTGCAAACACAATGGAACAAGTTCCCCCCATTTCCCAAAAGGATTTTTAAAAACAAGGTTTAAAACAAATAAGCATCAAAACAAAACAAATAAACAAAAAAAATCAAAACCTGATAGACACACACACAAAAACCCCCAACCCAAAACACTACAAAATAAAACCAAGTCATGCCTGAATTAATAGCACACTCAGTAAGATCTGAACATCCCCCAAAATGGAAGCAGCTGTAGAAATATGGTACCAGGTAACAGATGGCTGCCATAAGTGCAGTGCCAATAAGCAACAAGAGCTCCTCTGAAAGAGAAAACAGCCACTCCTCCAATGCAGAGAATAAAACACACACTGCTCTAGGTAGAGCCTGAAAATCCCAATCAACCTTTATCTGTTATACACAGGAGAGGTTAGATGGCCATGTTCATACCACATTCTCATCAGCTCTGATGAGTAAAACAGAGAAAAAGACATGCTAAACATAACATTTCTGTCTGTACACCAAGATCTCGGTGATCTTCATGGTGAAAGTCAACAGGAATAAAGAAAACCAAACACAGGTTTGATTAACAGCCTGCCAGTAAATCACCATATTAGAGCATGAGGAGGAACCTGAATGCATAAAGCATAGCACAGCTTATAAATGATCTACACAAAATCCAGTCTTCACTTCTTATGTGCCTGCCTCTAAGAGGCCATGAGGGAAATTCAGGAGAGCCCTTAGTTTGAAAAACTGTCAGCAAAACCACACTTTTCATTTCTATGCCTTAAGGGTGTATTTTTTTCCATTTATGTGTTTTCTGTTGCCCACTCCATCTTTATCAGAAGCCCAACAGGAAGAAGATAAAATGGCTTGAAAACAGCTGTTGAAAGAAAAACGTGATAAAAATATTTGGAAAACCAGCTAAGACATGTCTTCTAGGAAACATTTAAGAACCAAAATCTTTCTTTTCCATTTCTATTCAATGCTGTAAGTAGGTCATAGATGCTGCATACCTCCTGCCAGAACCTCAGAGTTTAAACTCAACTATTCTCCATTCCACTAATAAGACAAAGAGATGTTTATTTCTCCAAGAGCAAACCAAACCAGCTGCTTTTCCAGTTTCTTGCTGGAATCCGCCAGTTTGTTGAAATTGAAACATCTTAACAAAACTGATCAATTTGGATCAAACTTGTTTCCAGGTTTTCTCAGATTCTTATATTTCTTGTCCTTTGATTCTCACATTCAGAATGCTCTGGCTTCCAGAAATGGCACTTCAGAATAGAACAGGAATTGGATTTGAACCTGCTCTGATCCTGTTCCAGGAGATGCTCTGTCCATCACACTTGTATCCAACCTTGGAGGAGTTCCTTGTCTGGGTTTATTCATTCAGAACACCCCAATTATCTCCTCGTGGATTGAGACCAAAGGCAAAAATCATAAACAAATTCCTGTTTTTGACAGCTCTAATGAGAAAGCACTAATTCTACTGGAGCTCTCACAAACACATCCACAGAACAATACATGCAGAAGGGCCTGGAGCTATACTTGTCATTTCATCTTCTTTTTCAACATGGGCACTGATCAGCCTTTTGCACTGATGGAAACAGAAGTCATTAAAGCATAGCGGTTGGAAAACCTTAATATTGTAGTCACAAATGCCATCTGAATTGCTACTGAAAATGACCACCAACATCAGCAGGGAAGTACAAATAAATCATCACAGGCACTGAAGTTTTGACAGCCTTAATGAAAGCTTAAACTGGTAGTTTCCTTTTTTACTTACCAATTTGTGGGTGAGCTGGATAGTAATAAGAGGAGATCCTGACAGATTGTGGGACAGCCGGGGCAGAGGTTCCACTTTGATGGAGATAAGATAACTGGTTGCTGAGATCATGTAGCCTTTGTAGGCAGCAGCTTCAGCAATCCTTGAAAAGAAACAAATACATTAAGGATGCATTTAATACATTTTGTTCATTCACAACAGGAACACAGGACCTCTTTTTTTAGTTCAAGTCAATTCATTTCTATAGGAGAGCAAGATCTGGCTGCAAAAGATCCTATAGGACAAGAAGGAACAACTATAAAGTACAGGGAAAAATGCAAACAGTTGAACCTGGCTGAACATCTGATTAGTCCAGGTAATACTTTTTTGACATGATGAAGTGATTTTGTGGTATATGAGAACCCTCTTATTTCTGCTTTCAGCTAAAACTTATGACTTTGGCATTTTTACACATTTAGGAGTAACAAAGATCCATTTGGCTGAAGGGTAAAATTTTTTACACTGTCAATAAGAAACTGAGCAGGAGTAAAATGGTTTCTGTGACCTGCCTCTTCAGGATACAAATAAAAGGTGTTTACTATGAGAAATATGAACCATGACAAATTAACCATTAACATGGATTTCCAAACATAGCACACCACTGGAAAGAGCCAGTTTGCAAAGCATATTTAAAAACACCTTATTTATATCTGCCACTTGTTTGTAAAGGTTTCAGTTTTTCCTTCCAGATTTAAAAACAAACAAACCAACAACAAAAACAACAAAATAAAACACAAACAAAAAAGTCATGCTAGACAGTGAAATTATTTCATTCAGTTTCACCACAAGGTCAAATAAACCAAAACCCAAACAGCGCAACCCCAAGCACCCTTCCTTAGTTCTAACCACAAAAACCCATCAATATCAAGTTACTTCTCCTCCTAGCAACCAGCATGAGAATTGAATTCACTCACCTGGTGGCAGAATTTGCTACTCTGATATGCATAGTTTAAGTTTAGAGATGAACTTATCATGGTAAGACCGCTACCTGACGCTGAGATTTCTCCTACACAGATTCCACACCCATTATCTGATGCTTAAACTTCAGGGAGCTAAATGAATTTTGAAGGATAAATAAAATGAATTTTGAAGCATAAAGAGAGTTGAGCACAAGCAAGAAATAATGTTGCTGTGTTTCATGCTTGCACATGTAAGCCTTTCTTCACCATGGCTCAGGATGTCAGACCGCAGAGTCGATCCTCCCATTCCCTTCAGTGGAATTGCTACACATTGACACAAACTGAATACAACTGGCAGCAGAACTGAGTTCAAAACCTTTTCTTTTTGTTTTGATTTTTCTTTTTTTTTAAGGAATCAAAACTGACTTCCTTTAGAAATTGTTGTTTGTGCAGCCTCAAAATAGAAGCCACCTGCCTGTACAGCACAAAATCTCCAAGAGTTCTGGATTTAGTTTTCCACCACAAAAAGAAAAAAAAGAAATTGCCCTGAAGAAGAAAATGGACAGGTTTCAAATTACAGGTGTTCAAGTGGCCCAGTGCTCAAAGGAATGGAAAACAAAGTCTTTCACACAAACTACTTTGGTAAGATGTTGTTGTTCTGCTGAAATGTAGGCAGAACATTTATAAAAGTACAGCACAAAAGAAAAAAGAAAAGAACGAAAACCAACTAAGGAGAAGAGAACACTTATTCAAGAAAAAAAAACCACTATTCTGGGGTTGGGTTTCACAAAGGAAAAATCACTAAGCTAGCATCTCCTGTCTTACTAGGTTTCTAGATTCTGGTTTGAACAGACCTGCATCTAGAATTTTAGAGTCATGATTCTGTATTGCCTTACATTCTGCAAGGTCATGTATCTTGGATTAATTACAGAAATCCAGGAGACATTTCTTCTTCATTGTCTTTGTGTTTCTCTAATACTGAAGCAAGGCCAGGTTCTTCTCAGAAAGGAGTGCTAAAAATACACACAAATCAGTGGAACAGGAATTGGTGTCCAGGTTGTCCTATTCCCCAAAATTCAGAGAATGCACACAAAGATGACATGACTGTTTTATTCTGAATAACAGAGCCCCAGCAGCTGTAGAATTATTTAAGGGAATGCACTAGAATGTAGCACCCTTAATCATAAAGTGCTTGCTAAACTTTCACCTAAGGAAAGACCATGTTTATTCTCTTCCTCTCTTTGGGAAGACGAGGTGATAGTTTATTATCTTAATAAATTGCATTGATCTTCCTGTTTGAAAAAGATAGGCTGTCATAAATTATGACCTTTATTTCTTTATGTCAGTAAGAAATCTTGCATGCTAATCACATGGCTCCTTCACAACCACCTGCTAAGAGCCCCTTTTCCTGAGAAAGCAGAGTAAGAAATGGTACAGCTCGCTACTTGATTTACAAGTGTCATTTAATAATATCTGTGATCACCTCTGTGTGATCAATCTGGTCATAAGACAGGGTCGTTACCCTAAAGTTCACAAATCAGCTCCTGTGACCATGACCATATATGTAACTATATGCAGAGAAAGGAAAGCAGTCCCTGGTACTTAGGACAGCCAAGATGCTGCATTTTTCCTTCTGCTATCGTAAACCACACAGCAGAAAGTCACAGACTGAAAAAGCCTGACAGAAAGAGTAAACTAATCTATCTATCCCAGGCAGGATCAAATTAAACCAAAGTCATATTATCTTAAAAGGAAAGTGTAATTATTTATGTGAATGGCCTTGCAAAATTCCCTGGTAAACTGTATTGCTAAGAGGTATACAGCTCTGTTTTCATTTTATCTTATCTGCTAATGATTTCATTGATGCAGCATATAAAACAAAAGGTCTTTACAGCATTGTCTGGTCTCCTGTTGTAAAATTACCTTACAGGTTTCTAGGATTAGGATACAAATATTTTTTTTTCTTAAGAGGGATGTTAGGTTTTCTTACTTGCTTCATTTAAGTGCCAGATTTATCTTTATGTGTGTCAGGAGAAAATACAT
Organism: Picus viridis; assembly: GCA_033816785.1. Lineage (NCBI taxonomy): Eukaryota > Metazoa > Chordata > Aves > Piciformes > Picidae > Picus > Picus viridis. The sequence continues at coordinate 5,986,308 of CM066595.1, forward strand.
AATTTCCTTTTTAGGAGACAGATTGCAATTATGAAATTCTAATGCCAGAACTGATGGATGGAAGGAGAAAACAAAGGCAGACAAACATGTCACTATGGGAATCTATTTTAGTACAACGTAGAATAAAACATCTAATGTAAACCTTAATCTCTCTCTAGTTAATGACTACATGTCCTCAATATTGCAGCATCAGGATTATGGCTTGTAATTTATTTACAGTTGATAACGACATGACTGTTATAAAGTTATATCACTAAGGTAATAAACAAGCTGTTACAGGATGCAAGGTCTGAGACACTTACTTGGTATCCATAGGGTTGATATTATGAAAGAAATAATGCATGTTATGGTAAAGCAGGCCCACAATGGTAATCCAATCTGTGAAAAGCAAACAGGGGTTATTCCTCAAAGCAACATGTGTAAGCAAGAGACTTCTGCCCTAGACCTGAAACTCTGCTTCTGTAGACTCTCATATCATTGATTTAGCAGATTCCTGATTATTCTTTTAAGTGAGAAAGTACAAACACCTAGCAATACAGCAGAGGACAAAGATGTCAGAAGTAAAACAGAATGATGCCTGCCCTGTGCAACTCTATCTCCAAAATAAGTTGTTATAATGGACAACTGATAGTTTTACAGGGTTGCATGACACACCAGAGTCAACATCTCAATGGTAGTTACAGTAAACTCAAGAATACTTCACCACCATCTACATTAACTGGCAGCTTGTGAAACTCAAACATGGGCAACTGGTTTCTACTCTGTTATCTGTTTGCTGGCTGCACTAGAAGTATTTATGAGTTCTCCAGCATTTGAATGAAAAGACAGATGCATATTTTCTAAGTGCCAGCCCCACAGATGTCTTTTACTATCCCTTTTTCTGGGTTCCAAGTATTTATAGTGTCTACTGTTTAAGCTGGAATAATAAATTTTTAGGTTAGCTCATTTGGACAGCGTGGAAGTGTGGCCTGAAGCTGAAGTTATTCAGAAGTGAGCTTTAGCTGGGAAAAAAGTTATACTTTTAATGGGCTGGATCATTTCAGGATATCAAGCATGATAACGTTGTGAAGGGGAAAAAAAATTACATCTGCATGGTGAGAGACTGTTTAAGTGGGAAAAGAAAAAGGTCCTTTCACATCCTTTCTTTTTCTTTTTTTTTTTTTTTTTTTTTTGGCATTAGAAGCTGGTTTGCAATTATAGTTAGTCAAGCCTCAGAGCACTTGCAGTGAAGTCTCCAGCCAGAGCCCCCTGCCAGTGCAAAGAAACAAAGCTGTCATCACAAATCAGGTAGACAGTCCACTAATTATTCGAGTATTTCTCACTGCAGGTTATCCGCAGCTAACTTTGCACTTTATGAACAGAGACGAGCCTCACCTCAACAGAAGTGACTACAGAAATGTCTCTGTGAGTGTAAATCCTGTGGGTTTGAATTTAGGCTGCATGGGTCAGATTTTTCAAAGATTTTAGGATGCTGGGAGGTGTTTTTGTAAACAGGTTCCTTCAGTCGCTGATTAAAACATAGATAATTAACATCAAATGTTGTTATTTTAGAATCCTGACTAAAGCTGCAGATTTTTTTCCATACCCTGCTTTTGAGATTATTCAAATTTTAGCCTAGATACGGATTCCTGAGTTCTGCCTTTTTACCTTAACTGTGGTTTACGTCTTCTTTCTATTTCCGTAGCTGCTGTTGCTTAAATTTGTCATTTTATAGTTTAATTTCGTACATTTTAAGAGCAATTTTGCATGAAGGGATAAGTAATAGCTGATCTGACATCCTGAACTTCCAGATGATTAAAAATAATTTATGAAATTATGGTTTCTCTGGTGTAAAAATATGTCAACATTACATAGCTTTAGTCTCTGTGGCCCAGCTATGTTACTCAAGATTAATTCAAGTAATATGAAAGTTCTACCACATTAATAATTCATTGGTTTGACAGGACAAGTGCTGCTTCTTTAGAGCAAATATGATCAACGGTGATCAGTTACTTGGAAAAGTAAAGCAAATCAATGCCTGTTTTCAAGTGACATAATTTCTGGATACCCTGTCTATTTGACTCTGCTCCTCCCTTTAAATTTTTCCTTACCTTTTCCATGAAAAGCTTCACTGGGAATGGAAATATAACTCTGTCCTCGAGATGGAAATCGATAGTGAGACAAATTCAGAGTCTGAGGATGCGTTTTGACCAAGGTGTAATCTGTGTGGTAACCCAAACAAAAATATGATGCAGTCAATAGCCTCTATAACCTCCTTGACTATTTAACTAGACTTGCCTGGTAGCCATTGCAAGTCATGAATTTTAAATCCCAGAGGTTTGCAGAAAACAGAGTGAAAGATTGCCTTTGGTACCTGGCTCCTTTATGACAGAGAAGGTGCTACACGCACTGTTAATATACCGTGGAACACTTCACCCCTGTCCAAATACTGAGCTTACCAGGGCAAGAAAACAGATTGGTAACACACTCTTCCACTGACATTTGAAGGCATTATTTCAGACCTCCACTGCTCCATTTGAGAATGCCAGTGTCCAGCAATGTGTGCAGTGATTAATGGTACTGATAACTGCTCAGGTTATTTGCCTTCTCACACAGGTCTCAAAGAGGCAGAGCAGAATGCCAGCACAGATAAATTACCTTTGTTACCTGTAGTGTCCAAAGACACAGATGAAATTAGGTTGCTCAGACGCTAAACAGCAGTAAAATAAAATTCTTCTAAAAAGGTCAAAACTATTCCTATTATTTGAAATCTCTTCCAAAATTCAAGGGTTTGAAACATCCAGACATGTGCAATTTTGAAGGGCTGCATAAGAGCTCTAGGTCTTTTAACTGCTTAGGTGCATTTCACAGAAATCATATTCTAAACCCCTCCCCAAAGAAACTCAAGGAAGTTCAAATATATTCAGAGCTGATTAACTCTGGACTAACTAGACAGTCATATTTCTGCAACTGAAACACTCTTTTGTATTCAAAAGGGAAAATAATCTACTTTGATTTCATCTTTTGTGTTGGCAAAAGAGGTGCTGCAAGCATAGAAACACTCAAGATATCTGAGAGTCCAGAGGGAACATTTCTCCTAAATCCTACCTGCCACAGATGACACTCCATCAAGAGTTAAAGGTAATGAGTTTTCGTCCAGATTTTGGGCCATATGAGCCATCACACTGTCAACAGTTTGAACTAAACTTCCAAAGAGATGAGCAGTCTGGAGGAAGAAGAAAGAGAAGGCTCTGCACAAAGGCAATTGCAGTTCATAGCACAAAATGCCAAGAAGCTATGTTAAACTCCCGTGTGACTCATCATTCAATCATCCAAAGTCAAATGTGACTTTCTCTACAACCTTTTCTACATACAGTGGAGAAAATGTTACACAAATTGATGCCACCCTGAGCTTGATTTTATAAAATCCTGTTTTAAAGAATGTCTCCAGATGACTCTTCACTACTACCAGCATTTGACAGTCAATTATATTCAAGATTCAGCAGAATAAGGCTGAGAACTGAGCAGATTATTTCGACGATGCATAAAGACTGGTGTAGATCTTTATTGGAGCATAAGATAAGACACTGCAGTTTGGCTTTCCTTTCATCTTTATTAAAATGGCCACCAGTACTACATTCAAAATGTCAATATGTCCCTTGGAAAGCAACCCTCCAGGTTGAAACTTGATCCATAAAATCATGCTCAGCATGTTTCTATGGAAAAAAAAAAAAATCTATTTTATCTGAAATCCATTCACATCAGAGATGATCAAGGATTTTAGGCTAAGAACTTAAATCAGTTATATATATTTTTTTGTCTTTGAAGCATTTTATGTTTTAGTGAAACCTTAATTTACTTTAGCCTCTCCTTCTCCCAACTGGAAGCTCTCTGTCCTGAAATCTGTGCTGCTCTAAAAATTCAAATACACACACACACACACACACACATATATATACACATATATATATATCACAAGAAACTCCTGGGTTTCTCTTGCAAGTGTTTCTTCCCACTTTTAAAGGTACACTAGAAGAAAACAGAACTTTGATACAAGTTCTTTTATGCCTTTAATAGGTCGACTCTCTCAAAGCTCAGTTCACTAAACAGGCAAGCACTACTCCATATTTCACGTTCATTGAAAGACATCAATCTACAAAACAAATAAAAACTTCCAAATATCAAAGCTCAGTGCCAAAAAGAGGGACTGACTGAACCCTTCCTTTAATGGCAATACCCATTATTTTGTAAATATTATTTTGCCTCACACATCCTGAAATGTGTGGGAACAGTAGTAGATGAAATTCCCTTATTTTACCCCTCAAAAACAGGCACATTAGAAAATAAAATGATGCCATTGTTTTTCCTCTGGATGTTTACCACAAATATGAAAGTGATGTATGAGGAAACAAGTAAATCATACTTCTAAAAAAGCCCTAACAAGAAGAATAACAGAGGCAATCATTTGCATCGTGACAATGAAGAACAGAGGCAACCATTTCCATGTGAAATTATGCAGCTGAAGCAACATACCAGTCTTACCTCTGGTACATCAACCCAGTTGGGAAATAACAGAAATTCTTCAATAGCTTTTAAAAATGCCTAAAAGATAAAATAAAACTGTATTATTTGATTATGTATTGACCAGCTACATCTCCTGGTAAAGACCCAAGGCAGATCTCTGCTAGGATTTTCTTAGGTTTATTTTAAGGTGACAAGTCCATTTTCATTCGAGTCACAGATTCATCTCCACCTACCAGCACTCTCATCATGTTCTGTAAAGGACATTTTAAATTAGTGGTTTACTTATTAAAAGTAGCCCCACTGTGCATCTCCCAAAGTGCAATTATTATACTGCAGCCAGGGTGCTAATACTGGAATTAAGACCACAGTGAACTTATCTAAATTCAGATAACATTAACCTCTCTTTTAGTTTTAGGTGTCCAGATATTCCAACAGCCGTAGATAAATATCTGGGCCAAACAACTTGTACAACTCATTATCTGCTTAACTTTTGCACTTAAAGGTTGGTTCTGAGGTCAAGATCTGCCATGGTGGGCACTGTTCAAGTGCTCAGCATGATACAGTCCCTGTCCTGAGGAGCCTTGTTGATGAAGAGAAACAGAAGAAGGAGAAAACTGAGCACAGAAAATTGCAAGGAAACCCTCCTGCTTAAAATTCTCTGTTAAAATGTCTTAAAAGCATCAACTGAATATAGAAAACATTCCACTGAGAAATATGGAAGGAAGCTGCAAGTCATTTCTCAGGATAATTTTACAAGCCATAATGCACGGGGCAGTGCCAGAGCTGTGCTACATCGGCTTACTATAGGGCAGCACAAATCTTGCAGTCCATCTCAAACATGCAGCATGAGATTCTTTCTGGCACAGACAGAAGCTGTCTTAAACCCAGCATCCTGCCCAAATTGCCCAGAGGACCTCTTTTCAGGTCACACCATCACTCCAGAATTACTCAAAAGAAAAATAATGAATTTATATGTTAGACCACTGGAATGTAAGGAAAAGCAAGAGCGCTGGAGTTACTGAGCAGAGCAGCATTGTAACAAAACCCACAAGTCAGATTTGTCAGAAGCAATGCATTATAAATGTGTGTCAGTAATCAGAAAGTTTATTGCATATCACTTAAATCAAATTCTCTTATGCTGCAAGGCATATGACAATCAGGATAGAGATAACTTCACAGAAAACAGCGTGCAAGCTCAGTGCCTGCCTTTCAGGGAATTAGCTGCAGACAATACAAAGCCTAGCCATCAATCAGACAAATGACAGAGTCTGTATGTACGATCAGGAGTCTCTTGTGTTTACTTCCCAAAATAGCTTTGCTAAAGATAATCATGCCCCACATTTCTGTCTGCAAATCACTTTCATGGCACACAAAGCAGCATCAGATAGCATGAATGAGCAACCAAATGGCAACTGAAATGATGTGGGAAACAGGTACGCTGACTGACAGAATGATGTTCCATTTTCAATTTGGAGCCCACATTAAGTTTTCAGCAAAACAAAGGAAACGATGTATTAGAGCTTTTTTGAAGGGCTTTTGCTACATACTAGAACTGTGATCCATGAAATCCAAGCTCTACAGTTTGCAAACTCTAAGCTTTTAATACAAACTATCAATTGCTGTCCATGTAGTTTTTAGAAACATTTATTTATTGTATTTGTCTGAGTAAATAATCCTTGTCACCCTGGTATTACTCCCAGGCTTAAAGGAACAATCACTAGTGGGGCCAGAGCTGATGACTTCAATAATAGCTTTCTAGCCTGTTGCAATCAGAGAATTAGATGCATATCTTTTTACAGAAGGTTAATTTTATGTTACCAGAAGACAGGCTGGCCAGGGAGGTGGTAGAGGCACCTTCCCAGGAGATATTCAAGGTGAGGCTGGATAAGGGCCTGGGCAACCTGGTCTAGTTGGAGATGTCCCTGTTGACAGGTTAGACTAGATGACCTTTGGAGGTCCCTTCGAACCTGGACCATTCTGTGCTTCTATGATTCTATTCAGAGGACCCCTTGTCCTCAGCACAGACTGTAGAAAACACCTTTCTTCTTTTACCTTTTATATTTTTTTAAGATTTCCTTTATGAATTAGATTAAACAAAAATAAATTGTTCAGTTTAGCTTTGGACCTGATCTTCCCATGAAGCAATTTCAGTGGTGATCTGTGATATGTCTACACAGGAGTCATGGCTGTGATTGGAAGCCAGTGCAAGATAAAGCTGTTAACTCACAAAAGTTAAGGACACCACTATCACAAACAGGCCCTCTCTCACAGCTTTCCACCTCCAAGGCAGAGCTGGTGGAGCAGGGTGTCTGCCTTTGCCATTGAAGAGTGCAGCAAGAATCACAGAAACACAGAATTGTTTTGGTTGGAAAGGACCTCTAAGATCGTTGAGTCCAGCCATCAACCCAACACCACTATGGCCATTAAGCTATGTTCCAGAGTGCCTTGCCCAAATGATTTTTAAACACCTTTGCAAAAGAGAAGCCAGAGGAGAGGCAGCAGTCACCTTCTGCTCTCTATAGGAGAAATAAATGCTAAAAAGGCAGATGCTTGGGCAGAGAGCAGTAACTGGTATTTTTTAAAACCCCCTAATGCAGATGTGAAGTATAGATAAGCTACAAGTTTATACTTGAGCATTAACCTGGGGTCAGACTGACACAACCACAGCTAGGGTACTCCCTGCATCCAAACTAGTTTGCTATCAACTCATGAATGCCTCCATTTTGCTGCTGCCACTGCTCTAACTAGCGTCTGTATGTCCTGCACCTGACAGCCAGCTGTCAAACTCAGATCAGTTGGGCTGTGCAGAGAAATGTTGGGGGTGGTTGGGTTTGTTTTCCGGAACTGTATCTTTTCCACTGGATACATTTGTAGCTGGAAAAACAAAACATAACATTTTTTCGTCTGTTTCCTGCTCAGCCTAACAGTTATTTCTGATGTGTGTTCATGGTTCTAGTTATTTATAATTTATGCTTTAAACAATATGCCCAAGAAGCAAAGAGTCCTTTATATTATTTTCTCTGGTCAAAGCTCACCTGCTACTCCCTAAAATAGCAACTGCTTATTTTCTGCAATCAGCAAAAGCTTTCAGAGCTGCATTTGATATATCAGCTTCTGAAGAAATTTCAGGGTCATGTGGCTCCATACAGAGATGTTGAAATACACTTACCTCTGTCAGACTTAGAGCAGTATTTTCTGACAAGGATTTGTTGGGCAAGCTGAAGGACACGTTCTCCAAGTAGCCCAGCATGGTGTCAGGGGAAAGGAAATTCCCTCTCTCCTCAGTCAAATTAGTTATGATGGGATGATAGGCATTTGTAGAGAGCTGCAGGAGAGAGATACAACTCATCAGAAATGATGCTATATGGCAGCCTTTATTTATGGGTTTAGCTCTGAAAAGAGTTTGAGACTGCTGTGGTTACACACAGGAGGCTAGGGGAGCCAAGGGAAAAGGAAAGCACCCAGAGAGGTGGATTGGATAAACAGAATATAAAGCACAACTTCATTTTCTCATTACCAATTCACGTCCTATCTGCCACGGTTTCCTGAAAGCCTCTGTGAACAAGTATAAACCTAACAGAACTTTGACACTGCAGACAGCCAGAAAGTGAAAATACACTGCAATAGCTAATTGCACATAGGCTGATTGCAGATAACTGTATGTATTCCATGTATTATGGAACACTGGAACAGGTTGCCCAGCGAGGTGGTTGAGGCCCCTTCCCTGGAGATATTCAAGGTGAGACTCAACGAGGCCCTGCGCAGGCTGATCTAGTCGGTGATGTCCCTGCTGACTGCGGGGAGGTCAAAATAGATGACCTTTGGAGGTCCCTTCTGGCCTGGACCATGCTATGAAAAAACAGAAAACCAACCTTTTATTTTAAACTTTTTCATCACATATTTACTAAACCAGATGTAAACTAATTTTGTCATCATGATGGGAATCCTTGTTCTAATTTTAAAGGAAACAGGGAACAATTAGCAAAGTTGGTTTGAATGTTCTATGCCTCCAAAGTTCATTGAAGTACTTCAGAAGTTTCTACACCTTCTTTATTAATACAGAAAATATTTTTATTTAACAATTAATTCCCTTTATCTGTTCTGTGGTATTCTCATCTTCCCACAGTGGCTAAAAATTCTCCCTGTGCATATCTGAGAGTATCTATAATGGGGTATTAAAACAAATGCCATCAATGAAAGTTATAAAGTAAGCAAGGTCTGCAACTCTGCAATATATTCATATTCTGACATTAGGGAAAAGAGTTATGAGGATTGTCCTACCACAGGTTTTGTAGTAGTTGTCATCACAGCCCATGGAAGTGTTGAAGAAAGCAGAATTTGCACACCTGGGGAAAATACATGCAGAAATGAGTCATAACAAATGGGATATTCCCACTGCAGGCTGAATGAGTTCTATACAAAGTAATTTTTTGTTGGTTGGCTTTTGTTTGTTTGTGTGTTTTACTTATTTGCAGTACTCTCAGCTCCACAGGCTTGTTCAGAACACTTAACTTACTGATTCATCCTTTTTATTTTGTCATCTTTATACAGATGAGCCTTGACATTGAGTCTGTGTCTTAAACACTTAAACCTTTGTTGGCAAACAGGAAACTTCATGTGTTATGTTTCAATAAAAATAGGACAAGTGTAGAATTAAAACATTGGCATCTATTATCCTTCTCTAGCTCTTCCCACCAGATTTATGCAAAGCATTTAGGGAATTTATTTTTTCCAGACCCCCATGTCTTATGAGAAGTAAATACTAATCTGTAGACACTTTGGACAATTTCATACACAGAAATAAAACAAGGTCATATATGTGATAAACTTGATAAACTTGGGACTGGGAACATACATACACTGGGGGGGGAAGAGAGAGGCTCAAGTCTCAGCTATGATGCTAATGTTTAGCATCTTGAGTCTGAATTGCTTGAGTGCCAAATGAAATCACGTCCATGAAGGCAAGTTCAGGAAGAGTTTTTGTGCACTCAAAACAAACAGTAAGAAATATTCAAAGCCAGTAGAAATATTTCTGTTGCTTGGAGCAAAACTAAAGCACCCTGAAATAAAATAACATTTGTGGTCCACTAAAGATTTGCATAAAACAAATAACAGGAGTAAAGGAGGCAAGAAAGAACTTTTATTAGTAGCTTGAACATATTACAGATAATGTCTCTGTTATGTGTTCCTAAGTTGATTTCAAGCAACAGTAAGGTTGCTATTAATCAGACAGGTTTTACTAATAAATGTCACCCACTAGCACTATATCCACTGAAAATTACCATATGAGCATGTCAGAAATGATTTGTCGAGACAAAGAATAAACTCAATGTTGGATGCTTTCCAGTTGCTCCATCTTAAAAATATCGATTCCTTTCTGTGCAAAGGGATTTATTGGTCATTTGTGATAGAGAAATAAAATTTTCTTCTAATCTACGTCTTACCAAGAATTTATATTTGCCAGGAGTCTGCTATTGCAGTACAGTCAAGCACTAGTTGCATATACAGGATACATTTCTCTTCCAGGCCCACAAAGAACAGGATAATTTATTCCACTAAAAACCAGTCTGCCCTGTGAAGTTTCTTATGTCAAACCACATTATCACGGCCTCAACCTTCCTCCAAAGTCAACAAAGAGATATACCAAGAATAACTTTTCTTTACTATGTTGATAAGAACTGTGGTATCCATTGTTTCCTCTGAGAATGCTCTAACTTCACCCATTGACTTGGAAATGTCATAAATTCTGATTGCCCCACTAATTTGAAGGAAAAAGCAAAAATCTCAGTTTAGGAAAGATGTTGACTTGCTCCAACGTGTCCAGAGAAGGGCAACAAGGTTGGTGAGGGGTTTGGATACAAGCCCTATGAGGAGAGGCTGAGGGAGCTGGGGTTGCTTAGCCTGGAGAAGAGGAGACTCAGGGGAGACCTTCTTGCTCTCTACAACTACCTGAAGGGAGGTTATAGCCAGGTGGGGGCTGGTCTCTTCTCCCAGGCAACCAGCACCAGAACAAGAGGACACAGTCTCAAGCTGCACCAGGGGAGGTTTAGGCTGGATGTTAGGAAGAAATTCTTCATAGAGAGTGTGATTGCCCATTGGAATGGGCTGCCTGGGGAGGTGGTGGAGTCACCATCATTGGAGGTGTTTAGGAGGAGACTTAATGGGGTCCTTGGTTGCATGGTTTAGTTGACTAGATGGTGTTGGATGATAGGTTGGACGTGATGATCTTGAAGGTCTCTTCCAACCTGGTTTATTCAATTCTGATCTCAATATTTCACATTTCTCAAGTGCTCTGAATCACCTGAGCATTGACTTCAAATTCCTCACACTTTAAAAAAAATTTAAAAATTGTACATACCTGACATCCCTTTACATTTTAATTCCTAAGCCCCTAGAAAATACATGTCAGGCTTCACTATCACCTAAGAGGTTAGAAATTTATTTTCACAGAAAACTAATAGTTCCAGACAACCCTGAACAGCTGTGAAGCAGGGGCTTTAAAGAAAAAAATCACCCAATGTCATGCAAATTGCAGTATATATTCACAAAAGCTCACAGTATGAACACCCTAATGTATACATTCAGGGATTTTGCTATCACAGTATCACCAAGGTTGGAAGAGACCTCAAAGATCATCGAGTCCAACCTGTCACCACAGACCTCATGACTAGACCATGGCAACAAGTGCCATGTCCAATCCCCTCTTGAACACCTTCCTAAACTGAGGGACCCAGAACTGGACACAGGACTCAAGGCATGGCCTAACCAATGCAGAGTACAGGGGCACAATGACCTCCCTGCTCCTGCTGGCCACACTACTCTTAATGCAGGCCAGGATGCCATTGGCCTTCTTGGCCACCTGGGCACACTGCTGGCTCATGTTTAGGCAGCTGTTAATCAGCACCTCCAGGTCCCTCTCTGTTTGACAGCTCTCCAGCCACTCTGACCCCAGCCTGTAGCTCTGCATGGGGTTGCTGTGGCCAAAGTGCAGCACCTGGCACTTGGACTTGTTGAATGCCATCCCATTGGACTCTGCCCATCTGTCCAGTCACTCGAGGTCCCTCTGCAGAGCCCTTCAACCCTCTAACTGACCAACATCTGCTCCCAACTTGGTGTCATCTGTAAATTTGCTGATGACTGTCTCAATCCCCTCATCCAGATCATCAATGAAGATATTAAAAAGGATGGGGGCCAGCACTGACCCCTGGGGGACGCCACTGGGACAGCCTTCTAAAAAAATCAACAGGAATTGAAAGAAAGGATACAGGCAAAATTCTGTACAACTGTTTAAAAATTTACACTTCAGCAGAATCCTAGGACAGCTTTTTCTGCAGTGTTTTAAAAGCTAACTACAAGCAGTAATGTCCTTCAACCAAATGTTCTGAGCCCCAATAAGAATCTTTCCAAACCAAAATATAGAGGATAGCAGAAACTTAAGTCCTGAATAGGATTTGCATTTGTAGAAAGAGATCTCCCTGATGCCTTGATTATTTGTTAGAGTGAAGATAGGAGGGTGAAGGTCTTAGGAGGATGGCTTCTGTGAGTTCACAGGAATTCAAAGGGTATTTATGCAAGTCATATTTCTTTGACAGTGAAACAGGGCACACATATAGATGGATCAGGTCAGTTTGAAAATCTACTGCTCCAAGTTTGGGAACATAACATTCTTCTTGAGTTACACTAAATCAAAGAATGTGATTTATGGTAGCTCTGAGTTGGACAGTGTTGTAGTAACTCTAGGTTGTTTTGAAAGATATAACAGACAAGCATTTTTACCAACATGGCCAGAACATCATAAAGTTAAAATAACTGGTTTTGGTTTCTTGGGTTATTTTTTTCATTTGCAATTTTGAAACTGTTTCCTGTATCATTGAAGACTCTCCCAATCACAATTTTTGAAGACTTTCATAGGAAATAACTTTTTAATATTAAAAACAATAAAAGTTTGAAATAAAAAATGAGCGCAATTGCAATTATTCACATGTCAAAGAAAATAGATGGCGTCATTATAGAGCAGATGGAAAGTTTCTGACTTCAAATTCTACATAAACTAGTTTATCCTTTCTCTTTGCTAAAATAGGTTTTTTATATATTTGATTCCTACCATCAAACTTGGAAGTCACTGACACATACATTCTCTTTTCCAGGCACACATCAGTAGTTCTGTGCTATTCAAAGAGTTTCTGCTGTGAAAAATGGTTCCCATAGGTTTATAAGCTCAGGAGTGATGGGTGTAACTGCTTTAGCTCTCAGTAGCCCAGTAAGAATAAATGAAACCGTGGAAAGTGTTAGCAAAGTCAAATGTTCCAGATGCCACATAGTTTCATGACGGAGATGGATGTTTTCTAATTGCTACAGACACACAAGGAATTAACAGCAACAACCTTTCTTGTAGTGAAAAGGTTTTTATAAAGATCCACAGAACAACCAGCATGGTTAACTGGCCACTCTTCTTAGTCTTTGCTCTAATCCAGATTCTTTGCCTTTTATATTGCAATTCAGATTATATCTTTGTTTTGAGTTCACAAGCATCCATGAGTTAATAAGCCTTAACCATTAATAGTTCCAGGAACTGGAGAGATAACCATTATTATCTGCATCTGCCAGAACACACTGAGTGACTTGGCTCTAAGTTGCAAAACAACTAGAGTGTGAGATAGAAATTTGGAGTCAGACTTTTCTAATACTGTTCTGCCTCAAGTCTAATTATGTTCCTCTTCTCTTGATCCTAAGGGATCTAACAATGACTTCAAAGCTTTGTAATTTTTAATGGCATTTTTAAGGAGCTAGAACCCAGGCTGAAAGGACGGCAAAGACAGATGAGGATTTTGGTGACATTCACATATGATTTTGTTCTGCCTCTGGAAAATCACATTTCATAGCTGAAGGATGTAAAATTAACACAAATCCTACACACAAAACATTTTTGAGTAAGCATCTCTAGGAAAGATTAATTGTGGCAACAGTGCAGATACTCACCAACAGCAGCTGTAAAGTACTGCTCAATTTCACTGGGGGTGAGTGCCCTTTCCCATATAATGAATTCATCAAATGCCCCATTCACATAGCGCTTGGTTTGATCCCCCTCTGTCCCCGTCAGAAGATTTGCACTGGGGTCTCCATAATCATAGAAAACTTTCCCATTTGGGTCAGTTGTGTTTAGGGTTCCATTAACATAGACTTTCAGTCCTTCTCTTGATTTCCATGTAAAGAGAATATGAGTCCAGTAAGGACCTGCAAAATGTTAAAAGTCACAGCTAAATCAATCCTATTTAGAGTCTTTCCTGTTCAGTATCTTTTTGCTGACTTGTGCAATGCTGCAGAGCTGTATAGGAAGTGCTAAGAGTGAATTATGGAATGCTGATGTCATGTAGATTAATCTTTATACCCATGGGGAAGCCCATACTTTGGCAGAATGCCTGTTAGCTTTTGCCTGAACTCTTACTTGGGCTCACTGCAGTTTCATAAATTACACTTGCTAAGTATTATTGGCCAAGGTCTGGAGACTCTTAATACTGTCTCAAAATTCGCTTCAGCAAGAACTGGAGAAAAGGCAAACAGACCAATTAAAAGTTGCCACAGTTTCTTTGTAATCTTTTTAGCATCGCAAATACAATATTAACTTGGATTGGATATTCCACAAATGCATGAGTTATTCTTACCATTTGGCAGCTCTCCTCCTAAAATAAGATTTCTCAACTGATTTATTAAGCTTTTTAAAACTCTGCCACTACAAGGTGAGAAAACCCCATTTTGCCAACGTATAGGTAGTAAAATTAAGAGAAGATTTAGTGGTTGTCATTGGCATTACTGGAAGACCAGAACTTGTTCCAGTAACTAGGTAATGCTGTTCCCCAACAAAACACAGTTTAGATAGAAGCAGTAAGAGGTGTGATATACCAAAATATTTATTAATACCATGCCACGGCATACAAAACTTGACACTCAACTGACAACAAAATGACCAAAGCACTAACCACCCAGTTAGAGAGTTAAGAAATAAAGTCTTAATTCAAGAGGCAGTAGAGGACAGCACATGTATCCAGATTTGCAATATAGTGAGAACTGTCTGAGATTACCTGCACTCTTCACTCGTGTTTCCATCTAAAAAGAGTCTATGACTCTAAGCATTCATTAATCTACCTATGTCAATAAAGATTCCACTTCAGAAACAACCACAAGTTCAATCTGAGGACTGTTGGCGACTTGCAAACGTTCTATAATGCAAACTGATATTTCAGTTTATATTTAATCTCTCCCCACATGAATAAAGTCCTTAAGCAGAGCTATTTACATATACTCACTTCTCATCCCTGCTCTTGCCACTACGTCTCTCTGAAAGAATGAAGTAAAACATAACAATGCAATTAATTGTTTTGGACAATTACAGGTTTTACCTGGTGGGCTAAAGCTTGCTTTCCACTTCATCATTGCATTCCCACGGGTGTAAAATTCCACTGACCCTTCACCTTCATTTGAACAGATTTTGAAACCACTGGAAATTACTTGTCCACCAGAGGCAGGGAGAAACTTAGCCTGCTTGTCTTGAGTTTTCCAGAAAAAGGAAAATGTTACTCCTGATGAAAGCAAGTGAGAGGAGATTTTCATTAAAACAAACAAACAAACAGCCCACCACCACCAAAACAAAACAGTGCAATTACAAATCGCCAATCCTGTAGAATGCAGAGAGCAGGGATGCTTTTGGGAACAGATCATATAAACAAGGACAGCATTTTTTAAATCAACAATGCTCTAACAGTTTTAACCAAATAAATGTCTCTCCTTGGCTTCACATCACGTGCTCATACTCAGGACACAGGAGTAATCATTACTTCCTGAGTAGCTTTGCTCAGTTAAAACAGAAGTTCTTTGAGCACTAAAAGTAATTAAGTCTTCTTTCCTTACAGGTTTATGTTTCCATTCCCTTTGCCATATGTCTCCAGTCTCCTTACCCTTCTCACCCTCCTGTGATGATCTCCTTTTCCTCCCATGATCTGCAGTTATTTCAAAATGCAAGTTGATTTCATACCCTCCCAACAGCATCTGCATCTTTTTCAGATGTTCACCAAAGGTCAGCAGAGCCAGGAGTACACTGCTTCCAAGCTGACCTGGCTGTCAATATGCCCATGCTCATTGAGCAGCATCTGTTCTTAATTACACTTTAATTATTCCAAGCATGTTATTAGCTGTTTTCGAACTTCAATGCTCCAATAATCACCAAAAGCAAATAACCAGCATAAAGGAAAGGGACAGCTTAAAAGAGGCACAGTCAAAATTCTGAGGTCCTCAAAACCCAAATTCTCCCCAAAATGCAAGTGCACTCGTGCAAGTGTCTTAACTTTGTCCTCGAACAATCCTGTTCACTTCTCAGTATAGTTTACAATTATACTGTAAAATTGAGGAGCTCTTCAGAGTGCAGCTTAGTGCAGAAATAGGATTTCTGTTAAGTGGCTGGTTTCTTTAATAAAGGTTACCTCAAAAGGCTTGATTGAAACACAAGTAGCAAATCAAACCTCCTTCGCACTTCAAAAGTTCATAGTGGCTCTGCTATAGAGGTTCTCCAGTCAAAGGCAATTACAAAGAAAATGGCTCAACTAAACAGCTCCTAAAAGTGTTCATCTCAGAATTTATAGCACAAAGTGCTAACAATAAAATCTGAGCTCAGAACAAGCAGAGAAAAAAATTTATGAAGTACAGAAGCGGAAGAAATTTTGACACAAAGAATCGTGAATTAAGATGGCAATGACCCTGAAGATCACCTAATCTAAACTGCCTGCTCAAAGCAGGGCCACTTTCAGAGCTTGTTCTAGCTCCTCAGAGCTCAGCTCAGGTTTTAATGTCACCATGGATGCAGACTGCACAGCCTCTCTGTGCAAACCATCCCAATGCTGACCACCTCAGATCTAATCAGCATTTCCTGTGCTACAATGTGTCTGCATTGCCTGTCACATTTTTGTTGCGCATCTCCAAGACTGTTTAGCTCCATCTGCTTCTATAATCACCCATCATACAGATGAAGACAGCTCTTGTCATTCTCCTTTCTTCATAGTGTAAGGAAAATCCTCAGCCTCTACTCCCATGTCATATTGTTCACCTGCTGGTCTCATTATGACTTGTCACTGTCTCTTTTGTATCACGGCAAAAAAAAATGGGACACAGTGCTTCAGATATGCTGAAGCAAATATTCTTCAGATATGCTCCTGCGCACTGAACAGAGAAGAATAATCACTTCCTTTAACCTGCTGATTATGCTCTTTTCACAAGTAGTCAAAATATCTATCTGAATTATTTTATAGTTAGCAATTCTGCATGCTCCCCAGGTAGCATGAACTTTGCCAATTTGCTACCAGATTGCCGAGCACAAGTTAATGAAGACCTCAAACTATTGTGTACATTTCTTGTTAAAACCACAGACTTTTTTTAATGTGTTTCATAATTTCATGATTAAAGATGGAAAAGCCTCCAACAGCTCACTACAATCACCAGAAATATTCCCCCCTGCTGCTCTTGGAATTTTGTTACATTAACATAGCAGAAAAGTTTAAAATTATAGTATTGCAGAATGAATAATTTAACTATGTAATATCTTCCTGTCTAACTGATCTTTCTGCTTATCCTCAAGACAGCATCCTTCAGTTTACTTGATCTACATACTATTTCCTAAACACTTTATACATGATCAAATAATTACTGAGCATTTCCGTGGTGGTTATCATTGGCCTCCCTGAAATCAGTCAGTACATGAGCATTAGCAGTCTCAATTTGCTAGATCTTGATGCATATAGGTGAATAGAGGTGTTCACTGATAGGACAAGCAACAATGGATACATGAACACAGGAGGTTTTATTTCAGCGTGAGGAGGCACTTCTTTATGGTGAGAGTGATGGAACAATGCAACAGGCTGCCCAAAGAGTTTGTGGAGTCTCCTTCTCTGGAGACTTGAACCCACCTGGATGCATTTCTGTGTGGCCTGCCCTCGATGATCCTGCTTTGGCGGGGGGGTGGTCTCTTCCAACCCCTAACATTTTGAGATTCCATGAACTCCCAGCTGAAGAATTTGAGGTCTGTTTTAAGCAAGTTGTAATAGCCGCAATACTTTCATCAGTAAATAAATCTGAGTTCATATTTCAGCTTCTTGCCACAGAAGGAA
Organism: Picus viridis; assembly: GCA_033816785.1. Classification (NCBI taxonomy): domain Eukaryota; kingdom Metazoa; phylum Chordata; class Aves; order Piciformes; family Picidae; genus Picus; species Picus viridis. The sequence continues at coordinate 6,003,962 of CM066595.1, forward strand.
AAGGGTTGAAACACTGATCCAACCCTCTTTCCAGAAAGCCAGGTGTTTTCCTTGTATCTGCACACCATTTTTACCACTCTTGTGAAAGCATTGCCAAGACCAGCTATGTTAATCTGTTGCTGCTATTAATGTGATTCCTCTAAGTGTCTCACAATCATTCTCCAGTACTTCCCCATACTTCTGAAAGGTATGGAAGTGCTGTTATTCCTTGTTTACAGGCTGAGAGATGAAGTTGAAATTATGTAGACATAGAAGCTAAGTTCTACAGCATGTCTGCAGTGGAGCTGGTTTCCCCCATTTTTTGCTGTCTCTCCTATTGGACCACCCTGTAACTATTGATCATCCTGTAGCCACAAGAAAGCTGTGGTTCTAAACTCTCCTTATGTGCACTTTGGTCTGTGAAATGCCAGACCTGAAAACAAAAAATTCAAGGAGGGCATACAAGATAGAGAGGTTTATGCAATGTTCTGTTGTGCATAGGGCTGCCTTTTAAAATTGTATTTGGGTTTTTTAATTCAACCTCACACATGATGGCTAAATCCAACTTCTCCTACTGTGATCAAACTAATAATTAAGAGAATATTCTCACATCTTTCACAAATGTTTCATCTGACTGAAAATGTCACTTTTATTAGCCCAAAACTCCTTACAGAAAGACATTGTTTAAAAATTACTTGGGAAAGAAAGAAGGTGGATGAAGAATGTTTCAGTGTTTAAAAAATAAGAAGAATGTTTGCTCAAGTCAAAATAACAGTTTCTGAAATGTTATTAAAATTTAGCCCAGGAAAAGATACAGGAAATTTTGTTTCAAAGGATGCTGTATTCCTTCTGAAAAGATCCCAAGATCACTCCAGCAAGCATTCCCTGCTTAAATGTACTTAGCATCAGTTTCACACAATGCAACCAATAAACATCAAGGGACACTTAAGCCATAGTAGCCTTGAATAAAATTAACTTTTATCATTGCCACAGGTTTGATTAGCAGAAAAACAAAAGATACTCTCTTCACAAAAGACATTCTCTTCAGATAAAGCAGGGTTGGGGTTTGTCCCTTTTTGTTGTTGTTGGTTGTTTGGGCTTTTTTAATACCTTATTTATTGTTTATATGATTTCTTCATATTTTGTCTGCTGAAGATTTCAGTATTTTATGTTTTCAGTGTTCTTGGTTGTGAAGTACTAGGAGTGCTTTGGTACTACAAAAATAATTTATAATGATTATCATGTTACAATATAGCTGTGGAAATGATATGACTTACTGATGATTTTTATTTCCCAGTAGTATGACAAAAAGTATGAGAAGATACAGGCATGTATCAGAAAATTATACCTACAGTAGGAGATTGAATTACTTTTTCTAATACTCCCAGGTAATAGCCAAGTACCATCTGCTCTCTGAGTTTCTCCTTTCTTGAAAAGTTCATACACAGTTCTTGATTTAGCAGCTTAAAAAAAAAAAATCCTATTTCAAGCAATGTTACCCATTTGAAGAATGGCCTAAAATCAATAAAACAAGAAAACTCAGTGTTAACAACACTGCTTAAGCTCAGGGAGCGCTGGAGTTTATGTATTGAAAGCTGCCATTTTCCATTGATCCTTCCATTTCTACTGCATTGTAAATCTCTGTGTTTTATGTCAGTGACTCTGAGCATGCTTGTTGTGGCAATCATTACAGATGTTGTTTGACAATGCATTGATAAACAGTTTTAATCCTGTGCAACCTCTACTTCATCTGTCATTTTGTGACCCTAGCCCATGAAGAACAGAGTGAAGAGAAACAGAATGTGGGGACTTGGCCACCTACAAGGACTACTGGATTCCAAGCCATTTGGCACTTTTGTTATTTCCAAAAATAAATCTAAAACAAACCCAAAGCACCAAACCCAAACCATTCCTCTAAGAGGTCACAGGGAAAAAGCTTTTCCTATATTTGAAACCCGTCAGATAACTTCATTGTAAAACTGCAGCTCTTGTGGGAATTCATCTCGGTGCCACAGGCAAGATTCTGGGCACGGTAAGCTTATTTCTGGTTTTGTTTGAATTAATTATACTGTAGATCATTGATCTGAGTAGATGGTGATTAGTTCCAATTTAAACTGCAGTTAGAAAAGACTAAATTTTCAGCAATCAACTCTCAATTGTTTTAAAAAGTCAATAAAGAAAAGTGTCAGGCTCATATTTTAGAGAGTACATTCCAACAAGGGAAGACACAATGATCATTAACTTACACAAGTTGACAGCAAAAGAGAAGTAAATAGTAATTAACGAATGTACTAACCTTCAGGTCCACAAACTTCTGGATTACTAATGCAGGAATTTTGATAGTTTCCAAAGAAGAGAAAAGTCACTCCTTTCTTTTCAGTGACATAAATTCCTTTGTTCACCATTCCTTCTACAATATCTAAAGAAAAAAATATATATACACATTAACATTTATATAAATGAAACCTTCCTGTAAATGTGGTTTTTACAGACTCATATACCTGATATGTTTACCTTGTCCTAACTCTAGGCCTGCTTTTTGGGGGTTTTGTTGTTGTTGTTGCTTTTCTCTTTTTGTTTTTCTTTATTTGGTGGGGATCTTTTTAGAGCACATTCAAATAACTCAAGTTCTTAAAAAGATACTCACATCCACCACTCAGATTCCTGATTAACTATGACTGCTTGACAGAACTCACACATCCAAAAAATCATTCTTTCCAAGTAATCTGAATACATTTTATGCTTTCCAGAGTTCTCCATACAAGACACATCACAGGGGTTATTGTGTCTTATTGTTAAACTAAGCAAAGAAATTCTTTAATTAATCAAAAATATAACAGAAAAGGGCTTTTGCATAATTTTTTTTTAAAGGGAAAATTGTCATCAAAAGCCACTTCTCATTTAAAAAGAAAAAAGGTAGTTCTAAAAAATATGCAAAATTATTAAATATACTTGAAAATTATGTTCAGAAGCCAGAAATTTATATCCTTTTCAGACATCATTCTCATTTGGAAAGGTTATTACTTTGTCCCACATGGACAACATCTTGTGATTTGACTGTAATTTTCTTGTGTTCCCTCCTAAGGAGAAGCAGGGCTGATTCATCTCCTACCAGCTAAAGCACATGAGCCTTCTTAATACTAAAAGAATTCATGACATTTGTTTACTAGAAGAAACCCCACTATGGCCTGATGGATGATTATGATGGCAAGTGTAGTTTATGTGTCCCAAGGTAAAAAGAGGGGCTAATTTTACCAGTGAAGACAAAAGGGAATGCTGCTGTGTTGAAAAGTCTGAACGCCACAGTACACAGAGTAGTCTGTCACTTCTGAGCAGACAGAATGGAACTGGTCAGTTTGGAATTTCATGTCGCTACTGATGTTTGTGATGGTAGTTCTGCAAGGATCATGGAGATTCAGGACCTTGCTTTAGGATGCTTTTCTACAATTTCTCAGGAAAAAAAAAAAGTATAATATTGTTAGGAGAAGAGTTGCTCCAAAAGAAATGCCGGCAATAAGAACACAGGCTTTTCCTGCTCTGAGGTGCAGAAATTGCCAGCTAGGTGCTGCTTGATATTTGAAAACCTAATGAGATTACAAAGGGAAATGAGGCAGGCACACATAAAGGTGGGACATAAGGGACTTTGCTCTGTATTTATGGCCATATATCTACCTGGCTTATCAGAAACCTTTGGCACAGCACCAATCATGGCAAAGATGCACGTCAGCGCTAGGCACAGACCATCTATCTAGAGTGGCATTCACAAGTACTGGTGGCACTGCTTCAAGGCAGTGCATCCCCTCGTGAAATAAGGACATGGCAAAAAAGGGCATCTCGTTCCCAAACTGTAGGAAACAGCCCCAGTATGGCATAGCTCTCACTGAACGTATATCCACATGTTTTCTTAGTTCATTCCAAATCTCAGCACAAATCACAGTTTTCAGGTCTCTTCGCCTCCCTTTGAGGAAGAAGTCATCAAGTTTGGTCTCTAACTGACAGACCAACTTCAGTTTCTTTTAAAAATTTGAGTGGGTATTCTGGAGTGAAGCAAGCAGCATTTCTATGTTCTTCTTGAGTCACTTGAATTCTGAGTTAATCGAGCCAGAATAAATCCCATATGATAATGCATTTCTGTTTCCATAGCATTTCCTTTGCCATTAATGTCATTCTTTTTAATGTTCACATTGAATATAGCTTATTATGTGAGAACTATGCAAATGGTCTATAAAGCAGATAAGAAAGGACTGAAAGGAATTAGGGTCATTTGAAGTTCATTATTAATAGAGTTCACATTTGCCAGCATATTCTTACTGTTAGAGAGTAGAAAAATAGAGGTTTCAGTATTCCAATATAAACCTCCTAGTATCTGAACACCCCAAATGACAGTTCCGCCATCTCCATCCCTCTCTTTAGGTTAGCCCTTCCAATACCTTATTGTGAAGTGGACAAGAGGTCACATTTCAATTGCACTTTCACAAGTATAAATCTTAGTGAATTAAATTAATTTTAGCTTAGGTTAGGGATCAAACCAGGACACTTATGATGATGTGGATGTTAACTAGCTTCCAGTCTCTCAGGTCTCTGCCTAGAAACTTGCCATTTTCTGTCCTTCCTTTCATCGCCGAGTGTGCTGATGTAAAACACAACCAAACCACCATAAAACAAACAAATCATTAAAAGGATATACACATGCAGATTTTTGCTTGCCTTTTGAAAAAAAAAAAACAAACCAACATGTTAATCAAAGATGTCATGATTGACAAGATCTTACTGCCAGACATTGCAAATTTGTTTGCATCTTTCTGTCTTAATGTATTCTTTTACAATCACTGTGAAATGGTGAAAAACAGACGGCTGCTTTTTCCTTATAACCTTGGAAGACATGAAAAAAGGGGGTGGGGAGGAGGGAAATCATCCTATTTGTTCTTATATGTTCCTCTGAAATGTCACCTCTCCTTCATTTAAGCTTAATACAAATAGTTAGGATTTGGAGGACCACTGGGGCCCATGCTCTTCTGGGCTGCTTCTCTTGGGGATGCTTTGCCTAGTGGTATGCCAATGCAAGCATAAATAGACCTTTACTATGTGACCACTCGAACTGAAACTCAGTGTTAACTTTGAATCCAGCGTTACAAGAACCAGCCAAGCTTCACAAATGCAGAACAAAAAATATGTAAATCCTCACCTACAGTTGCAGAGAAGTTAGAGTAGGCAGAGTCATTGGTATATACAAAGGTAGAGTTATGGGGAGGAAGCACAGTGAAGTTGTGGATTCTTAGAGCTGGGTGGAACAACAAAAGAAAATAAGCAAATAAGCAAAACAATGAATAAACACAATCAGTAATGAATCGACCAGTTCATATCTCTCAGCACAGATCACAGATGTTGGTAAGTGGCCTTTAGAATGACAAAACAAAACCACTCTCCACAAAGCCTTGTGTGCACATGAATGTTAAATTCTCTTACTACACAAGTTAACACAGGATCACTGAACTTCTCCCCTACCCCCCTTGCTTTTCCTTGCAGTAACTGAGAAGAAAAAGGTACTAAAAAAATATAACTGCAGAATAAGGCTGAAATATAATCATGCCAGTAAAGAACTCTGCAATTATACCAAAAATCTTTATCCTAGTCCAAAAGCTATGGGCAATTCGAGCTCAGGTTTGGGTTCTCCAGTACAAGTGGATGTACTGAAGCAAGTTCAGCAAAAGGCTGAGAGTGCTGGGACTGCTCAGACTGGAGAAGAGAAGGCTCAGAGATCTTATCAGTGTGTATGAACACCCAATGGGGGTGTGTAAAGATAGAGCCAGACTCTTTATCTGTATCCAGGGAACAGATAAGGGGCAATGGGCACAAGTTAGGAAACAAGAAAAAAAAAATCCAACATTTTTTTTGTATCTGACAATAAAAATTTATTATCAATTTTTTATCTTGTTTTGATAATTTAACAGAATCTTACACACTGTCGTTATTTATTCTGGGCAGGCAAAGAAATCTTGATGGAAAGCCCATGAAAGCAAATAGACATCGATTTGGGATTTACACCAACTGAGCTCACAAAATGCATGGAAAGCAAAGGGTCAGATGAAAAACCTGAACACAGGCACTCCTTTTTAAATTTACTGTATTTTAGGTTGATTGTTTCCCTTCAATTGCTTCTACTGCTGAGATAACCAAAAAATTAATCTGCTGACACCCTCTCTCACAACACAAGCGCATTGAGAGATATAAATCTGGCTTCACACACAGTGACTTCAACAAATAAAATGGATTAACATGACGGACAGATTATGACGCTTCAAGGATTTAAGAGGAGAAACATGGAATGAAAATAACTGCATGATATGATGAGTGGAAGAACAAGAAAGACTCTAGCAATAAACAGAAGAGTTGTGTAATCAGAATGGTATCAAAAACAAGCAGATTGTCACCTGCATTAAATTACAACAATAAAGAAAACTTTTCTTGCGTGTCGAAGTCAGCTTTCGGATACATAAAAGCTCTGCTGGAGACAGTCGATGTAGTATCTGTGCATTATAACACACAATATAAGTAATGGAGGGGAATTTGAACCCTCCACTCCAATATTAAGGAAAGAATTCAACATTCTGGGTCAGCACTGCAGAGAAAGCCTAAAGTCAGACTTTTGGCTACTGGCATCCTCTACAAAACATAGTGAGACAAGTCCTTCAAACTTTTTTTTTCAGTAAAGTCATGCAGCTGGCTCATTTATAAAGTTATTTAACACAATGTCATAATAGGAGTCAAAGGAGATTGCTCATGTGACTCAGCGCCATTCCTGTAAGTGAAGCTTTGTAGGATCAGGGACTTTATATGTTTATCTCTGAAAAGATTTTTGAATTCTGCTGAAATCATGCAATATAATATAACTTAAATATAATCTAACTTCAATTCTCACTTTTCCAGAAACTATTTTTATATATCACTTCAAAGCATTTTCAAAACAACGTTGTTGTAACACAAATGTCAAAACAGTGCTAGATACAGAGTGCTTTACTCTTGAAACTATGCAAAGTCCAGTGTCATAAAATTAACACAGTGTTAGAGAACTCATGTGGTAACTTCTTGTAAGCAAAAACATGATTCTGTTGAAGTCAATAGGAATGCTACCCTCAGCCTCTAACAGGAGCAGACTATTAACCGCATTTATTTGCGGTCAGCAGATCTCATTCCTTTAAGAAACTGGGGAAAGATGGGCCAAAGCTTAAGCTTAAAATACTTAACCACCTCTGGAATAAAAGGGTTTAGATATTTATAGATCTTTCTCCCCACTTACAAACGGAGATTGATATTGCCATTTTGGTGCAACAAATAGCAATTAGCTTTGCACTTTCATAACGTTTTTCACGTGAGGTTGTACAGGTCTCTAATTGTCGATTTAATCTTCTGCAGTGATCTTTATGGGTAAAGACACCGCAGCCACTAGTAACAACACAGCTACCCCTCATACTAGCACACAACTGTTTAGCTCAATGCTCAAGGTGGTCAGCCTGAGTGTGAGAAATACCGAGGAATATACATCAGCCCAACTTGGAATTGGCTAAAATGTCAGAAGAGACAAAACAGTTCGTGTGAGAATTGCTAAGGGACCTTTAAGTCTCAGAAGGAGGCAGAGCATAGCTGAACACCTCATCTGAAAGGAATGGCCCCGCAATGGGATGGGATACAATTGCTCAATCGAAGTTCCATTAATTACATCACCTGCACATTCCCAGGAAGGCCCCACAAGCCTTTTTGGTCCTGATGAGAAACATCAGAACCAGAAAAACTGCTGATTCCAACCAGACTGGATTTTTATATCATTCCCCCGGGATCCTGCAGGTCTGACAGCTGACTCTCAAATCAATGAGAGTTTTGCCTTACCAAATCTCACTTGATTTTGTCTAATTGGAAAAAAGAATTTGAACTAATGCTGTAATCTAGCTTTTAAAGAAGTACCCAAACAAAAATGAGCCAGAGGTATTCAGATAACAGCTTACACTTGTCTTTCTATAGCTACTAGATCGAATTTTCAAAAGTGCATGAATAATTTGTGCATTCGACTGCTTCCAGAATGCAAAAAAGAAGCAGGCATCTTCACTGCTGGCATACCTAAATATCTCAGTCACTGAGTCTATTAGTGCATGTCATGTATGTAGCAAACCAACTAGTAACAATATGATTTCAGTGACTCTTTGGATCATAAATCTTTCCTCTTTATAATCTTAACAATGCGTAGACAGCCCATAAAACGTCTGAGAATACGCTATAAAAATCAGTTCACAAATATGTTGAACACTGCAAAAACATTAACCGAGAAAAAAACCACGGTTGCTGTGGTACAAAAGCTAACCCCTTTCATGCCTCTTGCTCCCTTCCTACTTGCAGACTGCAACAACTAACTTATGTTACTGCCAACGTCAGTGAATCCTTTGTCTACCTCCGTTTGTATCCCGAAACTCATGAATTCCATCCACATCTTCCAATGGCCAGTAATGGGAAGCCGATGCAAGAACTTTGAACCCTTTCAAGAAACACAGACGAAAAGGTAATCAATGTAATGAACAATCTGGAGTGTAACAAGTCTCCACAAAAAAGGACAATAAAGGAGGTCAACCAGTAAGTGAAACAAGGTATTTTATTGTAAATCAAGCACAGCTTACAAGCAAGTTCATAAATCAAAAGCCATGTTATCTAATTGATTGTAGAAAACCTGGTTTTAAACTTCAACTGATTATTATTTTAATTGCACTTAAAATGTTTAACAACCTCTGACTAAATCTCTGCTAGTGTAACAGGCAGCTTTTGTTGAGGTAACAGTTGAGAAGTCACTCAAGAGTGATTTCAAGATATTTACAGAGACTTTAAATGCATAGTGGATAGTACAAAGCACTGAGAAGGGGACGCATGGGGCAACACTTAGCTTCTATAGCATACTTCTCTGTTCCTGCCTCCTCCTCCTCTCCTGTTCTCCGCAGTTCAAGAGAATAGAAGATGCTAGAGAGGTCCCTGGAATCTCATCCTCTCTCCAAAACCCACTGGAAAACCAGGGCAACACCTTCAGGTTTTATCAGTCTAAGCATTTTTTCACCTTTGGTCTTCTATGGAGAGACTAGTCAGACATAGTATGGAGCAGTGTTAGAGGAACTGCAGTGTGGATGAGAGCACAGGTGCCTGCACAGCTATTCCTGCACAGCCTAGCCTTCCTGCTGTCTCGTAACTCTCACCTTAAGAGTCATATAAGAGAGCTTCCTCTGAAAGCAGGAATCTGATGTACCTCAAGAGAATGGGGACCCAGAATATTAAACAACATATGTAAAAGATGTCACTCCTCCCCATATGGTGCCAACTTTTCCTCTAGAATCTTCTCCACTACACCAAAATCAGAACAACTCCTTTTGGCTGACGAGAACATTTTGTTTTCCTGAATGTCCCACATAGCAACAGGTGGACAAGCTGACATAAGCAAAACATCTGCTAGTTTCTATTGGCAGATTTATCTGCACAATCCAATTGATGAGTCTGAACGCCTTCTAGGAGATGTGACCACTCAAAGCTGACCAGAAGCAAGCTGCTCAAAGCAATTAAATCTTGTGTTAAGATGACAACTCTATTTGCAGCATAGAGCATTAATAGAAGAAAACATGAATTATGATTCCTCGTTATCTTGTTAGCTGCAAGAAACCTTTTATTCTCAAAATAATTTAACCAGCTGTGCTGAAATAATCTTATAATGTGTTATATCTAAGAAAGTTTAATAAGGTCAACACAGAAACTTTGATGTGAATGCCAATGAGAATGCATTTTGTTTACCCTCAGGGTATATCATCCTATTAGCTTGAGGTCATGCTGTCTCGAGGGGGAAACAACACAAAGGACAACAGGGACAGAGAGTCTAAGTATTTATACAAGCACCATATCTGTAGTCCTTTGCCCTACACTCATTTTTCACTGCCAAGCAGTCTTTCAAGAACCTGAGGTGCGAAGCTGACAGCGATGAGTTTGTTAAAAACCGCTTCGGCTCTCATACACCATGAAGACTTCGCATAGAAATCACTGTGCCCCATGGTATTTGCAGTCTAGCCCACACATTTCTTCACTTTTGAGTTTAAAGCAGCTTGCCAATTTCCTAATGATTTTATCATTTTAACATCCTGGATGTAAATAATTTTTTTTTTTTTTTTAAGATACTTATTAAGGTGTGAAAATTTTACTTGCATCCCCACACTGCCTAGTGCACACAGCAGAGATCAGTTTGATGTCCTCCATTCTCATGGCATAATTTCAGAGTTATGACACAGAGAGGACGCTACATTTTTTTTAAATAAGAAGGCAAAGATGATGAAACTCTAAACATCACAACAAGCAATTGTAGAGCTAAAAGCACTCAACTAAAATAAGCTCTAAATATAGTGAGGATACACAAACTTGCTTCCACATTCAATTATTGCAAAGATATCTAACAATTGATTCGTAACTGATCAAGATCTATGGTTGGCCCACCTAACTAGAATGTCTGCAGTTGTCCCACAGAGAGGGTGCATGAGCATAAACGGATAAGATGAGGATGTCTTTAGAGAAATGGATGAGAATGTACTGGCTATAGGCTTCCTCTGAGTATTTGGAAGACATGGAAAAAGGCACAACTGCTAACTAAGGGAGAAAGTTACCGTCAACATAAGCGAATTATAACAAAGAATCAGCACATAAAACTCAGTCTGAAAACTCCAGGCAACCTATACTCAACTAAGCTGAGCACAGCAAAGCACACTGAGGAAAAAGAATATAGGAACAAGGGGGGTTTTGCAATTACAGAAAGTAAATCTGGGTATGTGCTTAGTTCTACCTTCAAAGAACATATTCTTGCAGCTGCAAAAGAAATTAAAGTTATAAATTTCCACATCGGCTACCTGGGCTAATGTACCTCCATCTGACTTTCATCAAACTATCAGTTCCATTTTGCAGAACAGAGACCATGCCTGTTGTTCCACAGTGTATTGATATGCAGATATCTCTTGCTCCCATTAACATCTCCCTTTCGCAACAGAGTGGGGGGAAAGGATTAAACAGGTGGTAGGGGGGAAGATTAATAAGGAAGAAAGAGAAAGTAAAATCCCACAAGAAAATTATTTGATGCCAAGAACTGTGGCATAAATATTTTAGTAGTAGTAGTAGTAGCAACATCACAAAGGCATTGCCATGGTTGGCATCAAACTCATATGGAGAAGCTATAGGCTAAAGAGCTTATATTTAAAACCTGGAAAAAATGAAGGGGGTGGGGGGAATGGGAAAGGAAAGAAATATACAGCAATGTGAATTGCCTAGAGAATTGCATGATGGTGGCTCTCTCAGCTCCTAGCTCTAAGCTTATAAAGCCATGCTGTTCCCCCACTTCCAGCCTATCAGCCCTGAGAAAACCACTGAAAACAAGTACCTGTTGCCTGGAAATCAACTTAGACTTGCAATATCCTTTCAACAGGTCACTAGGCTGTGTTTAGAATAATAAAACATCACAGGACTTGATAACAGCCTACTAGTTCAACTCCAGAAAACATTGCTCACAGTTATGCTTCCATGCACAAACTGTGCTACAAAATAAATGTTGTGTAACTTGCCCTCATATTGCAGGAGGCTTTTCCCCCTCATTGTTCCGTCAACTAGGAGCCGTCATCGTCCATAGGAAATGAAACTGTATTTTTGTTGTTTCAGAGTGAAGGCAGAACAAAAGAAACTAATCAGGCTGAAGCTCCTGCAACAGCAGACAGCATGGCTTTTCCGCATCGCCCTCGACTTTGTTTGAAAATAATTATATATGGTTAAAACTTAAAAGCACAAAGCAATAGGTGAATTGGTAAAGCAGTAAAATTGTGCTTGTACACCACCATGAGGCTTGAGGTTAAACTATGTATGTTAAAAGAAGAATTTTGCAGTTGAACACACAGACCCCAAATAAGCTGCAAGTGAAGTTTTTGCGGCATTGAAAACAGATGAGAAATCTTTAACACGCTCTATAACCGATCTAAACTTATGCAGGAAAGCTGGGGGAGGGTAGATGACTTGAAGCCCTGCCAAAGTACTGCAAAGTATACAAGCTGGCATATCTAACTGTAAATCATTGTATAGAAAATGCTGAACAGTACGAAACTGAGGGGGGAAAAAAAAAGAAAGAAAGAAAGAAAATAGTCTGTGGAGAAGTCTGGCTCAGAAAAACCACGTTCAAAAGCAAAGTCAAAATAAACAAACATCGCACATAAGATTTTTCTACATAGCAAGCAGAATACATTTATCTCCAAATATATTTCTCTGCAGAATATTTTGTAGTTAGATAACTGAATTTAAAATGCCCGGGACAGTCTGATACTTTAGACTTCATTATGTTTTTAATCCAAACCTGACATTCAAACGTGGGACCACAGATCCCTTTGCAGCTACGAAGAGAATGAAAAATAGAGATTGAAAAAGCCAATAAATATTCAAGCACATTGACATAAAATGTAAATAGAACATTCCTTACCTGGATGTTTGGGTAGCTGAGAATAGTTTCCATACACCTGCACATAAAACATTACATAATGAGACATAGCGAGGCAAAGCTTGCTAAAAGGAACCCAAATATATCTCAATAGTGACCACATTCAGAACTTTACCTGATATTTGTACTGAAAAAAAAATCAGTAAAGAATAATGACAACAGAACAGAGATAAAAAGTTCTCCATGGTCCTATTTAAGCTTAAAAGCACAACAGCAATTAAATTCCTGTCAGATTTCAATCATAAGTTTTCCTTTGCTACTTTTTGTATTAAAAGGGGCATTTTCCATGCAGGTTCAAAAATCTGTTCCTTCAGTGATGGCAAAATATCCTTCCAGACCCTTTAAGTAGGAGTTGCTTGCTTCACACTTTGGTCTCTTCATTTAACTATAAATAAATTACCGTGATTGGAGAAAAATTAAAAGAAATGTGCATGAGATCCAAAAGTTGTACTGAGCCGTGGAACCAAGTCAAATATTTCTCTTACAATCTGTGCCAAAAAAAAAAAAAAAAAAAAAAAAAAAAAAAAAAAAAAAAAAGAGAGAGAGATCTTGTTTCCAACTTTCTTCCTATGGTTTTCTTTTCCTTTCAATTGCTTTCACGTTGTCAGAGTTCTGAAGCCAGTTTTAGTTTTGCTAGCAAGAAAATGCACTTCCTTGTAGTACATAGGGTGTATAACTCTCCCTATTTCCTCAGAAACTGAGCAGAAAAGAGCTGCTGACTCCTTGCTTGTCCAGCTCACGTTTGCACCTCCATCCCAGATCTTTTTGGGTGGAGAGCAAGTCTGAGTGATGTCATGCTTTCTTCTCAAACTTTGTCCCATTCTGGTACTCTATTTATATCATGTTGCTGCTGTCTCTTTTCTGGGTCCTAACACCAGCCAGCTAGGAACAAGTGGAAACAAGTCAATGCGTTTCAGCAAACAGATAAAAGAGATTACTGCTCTTAGCAGTCTGCACACTTCAAGAAAAATCAAAGCCAGAACAAGTGTTCATAAGTCAAATGCTTAAGAAAAAATAAGCCAGGTTTTGGACAGAAATTTTGGAAGGAAAGCTAAGACCTCTTAAAATAACAGATTGTATTTCTGTCTAAAGAAGCATGACTGTTAAAAAAATTACCGATTTAAATCACATAGCACTTTGAGGGATTCATTTTATTACGTCTCTGTCAAGAAGGGGAAACTGAGGCATTAGCCATTTCACTGATTTCCTCAAAGCTGAACAATAAAACTAGCAAAATAACTAGGAATATACTTATATAGCTGCCACCCTTTAAAAAAGAATTACATTTAAGCATTTTCACATGAGTTTGTCAATTACACTCTGAACTGGGTCCCAAATTTTAAATGCAAAATAAAAACAGCAGCAAAAACCAGTTGATACTGTCCATTTAATCTGCTCCTTTGTAGCAAAAATCTTGCTTTCAGTTCCCTCCAAGTCCTTTTTTATTTCAATGGAAATAAACTGAAAGAGGAATATTGTAAACAAAATTCAACAAGCTTTCTGTGCCTGCTCATCGCTCCTCTGCATTTCCATATCAACCCCTTCACCATTTGAAAGGTGATGTAGGCAAGATAAAAAAACTAAAAGAAGGAACTAGACCATGCTAATAACTCAGCAAAATTCAAATTATTTTATTTACCTCTTTTTTAACCAAAAGTTGTCAGTATATTAGAACTTCTTTTCACCCCTAGATGATTACCTGTGCAGCAAAACATTCTCTGCCTAAAATCAATGGATACATAAGGTACTGATGTGTAGCAAAGTGATCACACACTCCTATTTCCATGGATGCCACTGCCCCTCTGACTTACCTGCTGATCTTTAGTTATGCTTAGTGTCCCACCCATCCATTTCATGACTCATCCCCACCTCCTCAGGTGCTTAAATTTGCTTGGTTCCCTTTCTTAAATCTATTCCTTCCAGTATGTTAGACCTCTTACTTTTCTACTTAAAAATTCTGTACCTAACTCTTTGCTAGAGTTGGTTATATTTTTTAGGCTTAAACAGTTTTCCACTAACTTAATGTAGAAATTATACAGCTGGAAGCCCAGCAATCTTGGAGTAGCTGTGGCCCTCGTTTACTCAGCTGGTTTCCCAGATGTCTGTTGAACTCCCCAAGCTTCTGGTTGTAACTAGCTCCTTGCAGATCACTGTGAAGAAATCACAATGAATTTTGGAAACCTTAGCACATATTGCAAGCCTGAAGACATTAATGAATGCTTCAATGTTCTTAATGTTTACAAATTTCATTATTGAAATACAATGTTTATTTTGTTTGAAACCCTGCATTAGGAGCTGCAACAGAATAAATCTGAACATTTTGGATTTCAGTTTCTAACAAAAAAATTAGCTTCTCACTTAGACATAGCCAGTCTGACTCTTGCTTGTTTCCTTCTAGGTTTTCTTAGACTTACTTCCCTTATTCCTGTTAGCCACAAACTCCTCTCTATCCTGAAAGAAAAGGAGGAATTCCTTGTCAAACTTGGGAATTCTGCATTAGATGCTGACAAGTAGAGACACCCTTAGAAATAATAGAGACCTGCAGCTAAAAATCCTGAGAAAAGCTGAAATGTAAAAAGAGAAAAACAGGAATTTGAAATATTTGCCAAGAGAGGCCTGTCAAGGGAAAGAATATGCTTACCAAAACAATTGTGAGAATCCAAGCAAACATGTTCACTTCCAAAACTTTTTGTGGAAACAGCAAATTGCAAGCAGACATTGGATATTCTTTGCAGAAACAAATTCTGAATTTATTCCTGTGATCCTCTGGAAACCTGATCTGAAAAGTCACACTGCTCCCACCGCAGACCAGAGGCAGCAAGGGGCATCTTGCGTGCAAAACTGATCCAACCCTCAGAAGACAAACAGCACAGTGGATTACTCTTGAAGAACCTGCAGATGAAATAGTGTTTATTTAAAGTACTTCCATGTCAATAAAAGCACAAAGGTCTGCATATGCTGGGTAACTGGGCAGCTAAAGCCACTGGAGAGGTTTCTCCCCAGCGCAGCTCTTCCATCATGCTGCCCTGGGGCCCTGATAGGGCTGTAAAGAAGGAGAGAGCTGTGAACCCTGTCATAGAGTACTGGGGGGGTCCTCTGGATTTTCTGCCCCACTTAAGCAGAGAGCAGCAAAAAGGCCAGGGGGAGCTGCTCTGCAGCTCAGACAATTGTTGACAGGTAGAATGAATTCCATAAACAGTACAGAAAGCCTGATGATCTATTGCAAGAGATACTTGCAAACAGCACTGTGAAATTATATGCTCCAGGTTTCTATTTTTTCCTTTCCCGTCCCCCCACCCCCCGCCTTTTCCTCCTCCCTTCCACACCCCACCCCTCCCCACCCCATTTGTTTTTAATTTGTTTGTTTTCTTTTGTTTTGCTTGGGTTTTTTGGTGTGGTTTGGTTTTTTTCAGGGGGTGGACGTCTTTCCAAGATAAGGGTGTTATAACAACAACAAAAATCATAGAATCATAGAATCAACCAGGTCAAGCAAGTTGGAAGAGACCTCCAAGATCATCCAGTCCAACCTATCACCCAGACCTACCCAATCAAGTAGACCATAACACTGAGTGCCTCATCCAGTCTTTTCTTGAAGATCTACAGGGATGGCGACTCCACCACCTCTCTGAGCAGCCCATTCCAACAGCAAATCACTCTCTCTATGAAGAACTTCTTCCTAATATCCAGCCTGAACCTCCTCTGGCACAACTTGAGGCTGTGTCCGCTTGTTCTGGTGATGGTTGTCTGGGAGACGAGACCAACACCCACCTTGCTACAACCTCCTTTCAGGTAGTTGTAGACAGCAATGAGGTCTCCCCTGAGCCTCCTCTTCTCCAGGCTAAACAACCCCAGCTCCCTCAGCCTCTCCTCATAGGGCTTGTGTTCCAGGCCCCTCACCAGTTTCGTCGCCCTTCTCTGGACAATGTTGCAGTACCTCAACTTCTCTCTTGAATCGAGGGGCCCAGAACTGGACACAGTACTCAAGGTGTGGCATGACTGTGCTGAGTACAGGGGAATAATATCCTCCCCTTGTCCTGCTGGCCACACTATTCCTGATACAGTTTACCTGGGCACACTGCTAGCTCATGTTCAGCCTACTATCAACCAGCACCCCCAGCTCTCTTTCTGCCTGGCTGCTCTCCAGCCACTCTGTCCGCAGCTTATAGTGCTGCTTGGGGTTGTTGTGGCCAAAGTGTAGAACCTGCACTTAGTCTTGTTAAATCTCATCCCATTGGCCTCTGCCCACCCATCCTGCTCCCAACTTGGTGTCATCTGCAAACCTACTGATAATGGACTCAATCCCCTCATCCAGATCATCAATAAAGATATTGAACTGGATTGGGCCCAGCACTGATCTCTGGGCTCAGCCTTCCAGCCAGTTCTTGACCCATTTCAGAGTGAATCTGTCCAAGCCACGAGCTGCCAGTTTTGCCAGGAGTTTGTTGTGGCAGACAGTGTCAAAGGCTTTGCTGAAGTCCAGGTAGACTACATCCACAGCCTTCACAGAATCATAGAATCATGGAATCAATAAGTTTGGAAAATACCTCAGAGATCATCAAGTCCAACCTATCACTCAACACCTCATGACTAACTGAAAAATGGCTTCAAGTGCCATGTCCCCCACATTCACCAGGCAGGTAACCTGATTGTAAAAGATCAGGTCGGTCAGGCAGGACCTGCCCCTCCTAAATCCACGCTGGCTGGGTCTGATTCCCTTGGCCATCTTGTAGGTGCTGTGTGATTGCACTCAAGATGACCTGTTCCATAAACTTACCTGGCATTGATGTCAGGCTGACAGGTCTGTAATTCCCTGGCTCCTCCTTCCAGCCCTTCTTGTGGATGGGCATCATGTTGGCCAGTTTCCAGTCATCTGGGACCTCTCCGGTGAGCCAGGAGTGGTGGTAAATGATGAAGAGTGGCTTGGCAAGCTCATCTGCCAGCTCTCTCAGCACCCTAGGATGGATCCCATCTGGTCCCATGGACTTGTGGGGATCCGAGTGTCTCAGCAGGTCCCTTACTGCTTCCTCTTGGCTTACAGGGAGCCTACACTGGTCTCTGGCTCCATCTGCCAGTTCAGAAGGCCACCTGTTCTAAAGACAACCTGTCCCACTATTGAAGATTGAGACAAAGAAAGTATTAAGTACCTCTGCCTTTTCCTCATCTCTTGTTACTATATTCCCCTCTGCATCCAATAAAGAGTGGAGGTTGTCCCTGCCTCCTCATTTGCCATTAATATATTTATAGAAACATTTTTATTCCCCTGTACAGCAGTGGCCAGTCTAAGTTCTAAATGGGCTTTTGCCTCTCTAATTTTTTCCCTGCATGAATCAGGAATGAGACAATCATTACCTGTTGGTCACATCAGTTGCAGTGCCTCCACAACAACTATTGTGCCTTATCATGCAATAATTAAACTTAACTCTCAGTTTGAGCTTTCCTTGTTCCCTTTGTGTTCATTCAGGCTGATATTATTGAGATGGAAAATTAGAAAATAGTGTAGCTGACATTTAACAGGAAATGAAAAATAACCTAAAGTTGAAAACCCTCATTGCCAAGTATGTAAACACAAGCAGAGAGAATAATTCTTTGAAAAGTGTTTTACTCTTCAGAAAACAAACAGTCTGTAATACAGCTTTCTTCTGTTGTTTTTGTTGGAATCATTACCTGCCCACAAGAGAGCTG
The DNA here is from genome assembly GCA_033816785.1 of Picus viridis. Classification (NCBI taxonomy): domain Eukaryota; kingdom Metazoa; phylum Chordata; class Aves; order Piciformes; family Picidae; genus Picus; species Picus viridis. The sequence goes on from CM066595.1 coordinate 6,022,155, forward strand.
GTGCATAAGTGGAATTAAAATGTTTTAACAAACATCTTAGAAAGAAGTATTTCAGGAACAAATCTAACAGCTAGATTTTGGGAAGCTAATATGACAATTTCTACTAATATACTAAAAAGTATTCAGGATATATCAACTCCTATCCACTTATATTTGAAATTTTAGTGCTAAATTTTCATGCTTGTTATGGACATCCAGGGTAAGCAGTTGTAAGGCTGATATTCTTTAATTCACTTGCACAAAAATCTGACAGCTTTGTAAACTAATTCAGTTCTCCCTTGCTACATCCTAGGGAACATCCAGGACAACTCTACCAGCTTTCTTGGAACTACTCAGATGCACATAGGTACACTTTGATTAGATTTGCACACCCACAAGGAATTGGAACAAGGCACATGTGTCAGACTTAACACCTTTTCAGTACAGTTTCATACCAGCACAGTTATATTTATAATGAGTAGAAATTATTTACTCACAGAACGCTGAAGCAGAAGCGGTTTCACAGATAAAGAGGTCATCTCCAACACAGCTCATTACCTTTTCTTCATAAAATCTTATCTCAATGCAGAACTGTTAGCCCATACTAAAGGGGAAAATTGGGATTTTTTTGACACCATTTTAGTGATGAAAAAGTCAGCCCTAAACCTATGAAGCTGGCCTTGGAAAGGACTGCAGCAATGGGAAGGTCTCATTAGCTCTCAAACCAGGTTAGATATGTTCACTAACAAAGCAACACAATGGCACTGTAGCGCTCACACTCAACAGGGACATCAAGGACTTGGTGAACAGAGTGCATTCCCTCTGATTACTGTACAAGGACAAAATACAATACAGGGTGAAGAAGCTGTTCCTGATAATAACTACAATCCCTAGATTTGGTGGAGAAGCAACCTGTCATTCACCTAGTCCTTCTTTGACTTGTGCATACCTATCCTGAAGTCTCTCCCTGGATTCTGCAGTAGCCTTCCTAAACCAGGGACTATGCCCTCAGCTGCTTGAAAGAAGCCTTCCCCTCCCCAGTCTAAGGTTTATCTGGCTGTAACCAAAGCCACTTTACCATAGCTCAAATAAGCATAAACAGTAAGCACCAGGAGTTCAACTGACAGTACAATTTACAGGCAAGAAAGGGGTTTCAAAACTTTTAATTTCTTTCTACTAGCTACATCTCATGTATTCAAAGGTGTGAGTAACAGTATCTGTGCTGCAGATTCAAAGCTGCTTCTCCCATTCTATGGCTATTTCTGCCTTTCAAAGGAGCTCAGTCTACACCAGCTGCATCCAATTCACAGAATCTATGACTTCTAGTTTGATTTTTAAAAGCTGCTATCCCCATATTGTGGAGGACAGGTTCATCTTGCTTTCTGGCAGTATTTAAAAATGTTGTATTTTGAAAGTTGTTGGTTTTTTTTTTCCTTTTACCACCTCTCATTTATTCTTTGAGCAAGGAAACAGAAAATTTACTCTGAGTGAATTGGCTGAAAAATATTTCTCTCAAAGCAATTTGTATGTAGGCAATGTTTTTCTTTGGGTATCTCAGAAAACAATAGCCCTCATTTTTATAGTGGGGGTAGTTTATCTCTATATTGTAAATGAAAATTTAGCAAACAGGCCAAAATGGTGTGATTTGAATAGAACTGCTAATCCAGGTGATTGCATATTGATTAATATTTGATTAGTAATTCCAGAGTATTTATTGTACTCTCACAAGATTTTTCTTACTTAGAAAAACTATATTGAAGAAGATTCAGCAAATAAGTTCTCTTCTTACTCAAAAGGACAGTTTTCTCCATGTAGGATGTAATTCTGCCTAGCCACTGTTTCAGGCTGCCCAAAACAAATTCATAATAACATCTTCATACAGGAAAGCATAAAAATGAAAAAGGAATAAAAGAAATCATTTGCCAGCTGCACCTCCCCCAAAGATATTGAAGAACATTTCCTTCCCTGTGTTTTTCCTTGGTATATGACAAGAAAGCCCCATAATAAGCAATACTAATTGACCAAGTAACTATGAAATAGTCATTTTAAAACAATAATGATGCAGCCCCTTGTTCCAGGGAGAAGCAGGAAAATGCATACCTCACTCAAAGACAGAAGGTGGTTGTTTAAATTGCCAACCACTGCTTAAATAAGGAACAATTTTGTATTATAAGCAGTATCATTGTATCAGTCTGTGTTAATGTATGGATAGAGCAGAAATAGAAAGATTCCTGCTTTCTTAGCATTTCCAGCACTCAACCTCTCTTTTCCTCATGGGATGGAGAGCATGTGCAGGTGTAGTAACGTACTACAAGCACTTTTCTTGTGTGCTGGAAGAATTACATCATGTCTGGTTTCAGACATTTAACAACTACATCCCCTTTGCATTGTTATCCCTTACATAATGCACATCAGGGCCATACCTATCCACCAGTTAAGACCTAGTCTACAAGAAGTTTTATTTAAACTGAAAAGCTGCACAGCCTCCAGTGCTTTCATAACCTAAGACAAAGCAATTCTAAACAAAACCCAAGCACACAACTGAGTATTTGGAAAACTGTTTGATAGTGTTTGTTCATGCAGATGTGTCATCATCTCATGTTACTGCACTGAGCTCTCCATAGACAGCATCTGCTACAACCCTCATAATATTCTTTTAAATGGTAAACATCCCTGAACTGGGGATGTCTATGAGCAAACAACTGTTTGAAACACGTTGTACCCATTTAGACCATTTAAACAATAATTAATATGAAATATTTGGTCTCTTTTATTTTAGCACTTTTCCAGCCAAACAGCTAGCAAATTTAATGGCAGGGGCTTTAGGTTTGTGTTTTGGTTTTTTTTTTCTCTAAGACTGCAAAAATTGGCCAGCAGCATTACTTGCTTCTCTTTACATTGAAAATTTGAAAGGAATAAATCATGTGCGAAAGTGAGTGTGGTTTTATTCAAAGAAGAGGGTTGTATCATTGACATTGAAGATATGTTTTCATAACAACAAAATCATGACTGTAGTCTTTGTAAGAGTGAAAATAACTAAAAAATATTGTGGGTGGCACAGGCTAAACATGGTCTATTCTATCCAAGTATCCAATCAGTTTGGGTTGATACACTATGCCAAAGCTTGCTCCAGCTTTTGTTTCTGTTGCTCTTTGTGCAATACTTAACACGTTGTGCTACAAAACTCAAATGCTTATTTTTGCATTTAGCACATTTGATACATTCATATCTAGCTTTTTTTAGTTCACCTATATGAAAGATGTTGGGGTTTCTTTTGGTGTTTTATACAGGTTGGGTTTTTTTTTTACATCAGAAATTTAAAAATAACCCTGAAATTCTCAGAAAACACCACCACCACCACCCATAATTTCTACAGTTCATACACTGCCAAGACCATTAACGGTCTCTTCTGGGTTTCAAACTTTGGTGCAACCATCAAAATAATGAACATGAATGGATGTGTGTTCTGTGTTTACAAACAAGCAATTCACTGCATAAAAGCAGGTTAAGAAACAGAAGGTTAAGCAGGTCATTCTTGAGTGAAAATAAAACCCAAAACCTTAAAATCTTCTGTGTGCTTGACAGGGAGCACCAGCAGAACAGGAGTCAAGAGTGACAAACCAGGAAGTACAGAGTGACTTGGTCATGTGAAAAGAACACGTGAAAAGACTCAAATCTGGTTTTCACACTCATTGTGGAGGAGTAAGAGGTCAGAAGGCTTCATATTACTGTAGGACACTGCAGGAGAAAAGGACAGAAAGTGCTGTGCAATCTCTGTTTTTGAGGATGTCTTGAAGGACAGCCTGGACAAACACTTGTTACAGATGCTATGGAAACAATCTTACCTTGCAGCATGAGGATGTATTAAGTTAGTTCTTTCAGTCCATTCCAATTGTATTTTTCCATGATTCTGTGACTTCTGAGATTATCAATTTATTTGTGTCCTCTCTATTTTTATTTTTTCTTTAGGGGCAAACAATATTAGCTTTGGTTAGTATCAACACCAATGTTTACAGTGCAAATCCTGAAATAATACATTTTAATTTCCAATACATAGCAAGAAAAAAAAAAAAAAAAAAACAAAACCACAAATAAAACCCCTTGACACATTATAAAGAACAATTTTGATGCAAAATCAATCCAAACAAAACTAATAATAATAAAAATAAATAAATCACAAAACCCAACCCAAACCAGCCAAACAAAAAAATCCAGACCTTATGGGAAAGGATTATGCATAATGATTTTGTATAAACTAGACAGCTAGTACTGCCTTTTGAAGGCATGCATGGTATGGGAGGGACACAGAAGTTTCAGTAGCATGAGAAGAGTTATAAAGCACACAGATTTTATTAGTATCTGTATTACTATGATTACCAAGAATTATTCTACTGTTGAAGTGCAGCATATCAGAGTTGTGACCTCTGATAGCACAAACATAATGCTGAATGAGCAGCTGTTTGATGTGATGTGACAAGCTACTTCCTGAGCTCTTAATTGGGCCCCCAGCTCTAGTAGGAATCCACCTGCACGAAGATGGCTGCTGCTGAGTGACTCAGTGCTTCACAGTTCAGCAAAGAACCGCAAAAACAATGAGAAAAAACTCCATGGGGAGAAAAAATTCAGGCCTTACAGATCTTATTTGCACAATGCAAAACACAATTTGCACAACAGCAAAAGACAATCAAAGGGTGGGAGTGGACATTGCATGATTGTGGTCTGTAGAATATATCAAGTAGTAAAAGATATTTAGACAAGGTTAGTCAAAAAGTAGACTGCGCTCAGGAAAATATCTAATGAAATTTTCGTTGATTACACTGAAAAGGACAAGCTGAACAGTTCAGACCAAAGGAAAAGCAAACAAACACAAACCCCAGAGCCAACTCAAAAAGGCTAAGGCTATCACGGAAAAATATTTTTCTAATTAAGAAAACGAGAAGTTGCTGCTCGATGCCAGAAAACAAAACACAGCTTTTTGGCAATAAAATTTAAGCCTAAGCAGATGAAAATACTTTTACCATGCTATATGTGTAACGTTAATCTGATTTAATTCATGCAGTCTTTCTGAAAACATGAAGAGCCTCATGATTCAAAGGCCAGGTAATCAGGGGAATAACATCATACATTAAATTATACATTTAAGTTTTCTTTGGATGAGGTCCTACTTCCTAATTAACAGTAACTGGATAAATTTTTATTGTCTATTTACTGTATCATCCTGTGCATTAGACCTTTGTTGTCGCTGCATTGTGGTACCGACTTGAACCACTTACTCCATACACTGAAGAAAACGTTCTGTTTTCTGTGAATTAGTTTAAGTTTTTGTGCAAATCCCAAAGATTTGCTTCAATCAGATCTTTGGTTATCTGAGCCTTAATGTCAAGCTTACATAAGACTGGATAATTGTATAAACAAATTACACACATTCTTTATTTAAGCCAAAACTTATTTGTCAAAAGGCCACTGCCTGTAACTGCATCATTTTTGGTATCATCCAGGTAGTCGAATTTTCTTCATTACAGAAGTATTTCACCATGACACAGTTTGGCCTTTGGAAGCAGAGCCAAATTTATTGTTTTTTTCTTTTTTTCAGTCTTACTTAATTCTCTTCTGGGTAAAAGCAAACTGCATGAAAGTTTTACTCAACTACTTTGTGAAACAAGTTTACCAGCACAAATGGAGAACGCACACACAAGACAACCTGCAAACTACTTCTCAGTAAGACCATCTGAGCCTATTATAGATGTCCATATTAAAGACTTTTCATTCTACGTGGAATGACACAGTTCCTGTCTTTTTTGGTTTCTTATTTTAGATTTGAGTGTCAAAAGGAGTGAGAGGGTGGGGACAGGAATTAGACAGCTGGCTAAAATGTTGGCAGTAGCTTCCAAATCTGTGCTCTTAAGATCTGAAGAGCTTTCAAATCTGAAATGTAACCATTAAGCACGATAATTGAATTCTGGATTTAAGATCCAGACTAAGTCCCAGAGTTTCAGATACTGAGTCTTGCAGTTTTACCTCTCCATCAATAAAAGAGGATCAAGATATAAAACAAACCTTAGCATCAGTTCTCTTCCCTGCACTCTTCGGACCACTGTGACTCCTATTGGTTTGTTCCTCAGTCTGTGTAATGCTTAATAATATGATTAGAGAAATTACATCTGTTGGCTGTAACAGTCATCTCAACGATCCTAAAATCATAAGATATACCCTGTAATCATGGAACTGGCTAAAAACATCTTTCCAAAACAATAAACAACTGTATCTGCCACTGTTCTTAATGCATATTGCAGTAAAGCAAACTAAAGTAAAATCAACCATTCAAAATGTGATTTTGACTATGAAAATGGATATGACATGGAGATCAGAAAAATCCCCTTTTCTTTTTCTAGTGGATTTGTCAGTCTCACAGTGATTTCCATAGGCTGCTTGAATAGTTGTCATTTTCAGATGTCACTTGCAGTTCAAGACAACTGATGTGACCTTCAGATCCATTCTAATTAGTTAGAAATATTGATTTTTCAAGAGAGTAAGCATTTTCCTTCTTTCTCTTGGGCTCTAAACCTTTTTTAGCACAGGCAAAGTGAGGTAGGGTGAAGAACAGGACACAGAATCATTAAGGCTTACCATATCAAGTCACACATGCACAATTAAAACAGGGAAGAAAAAGCTTTGTAGTCAAGCCAGTACCTATGAAAACTTAGCGTGTTGGATTTTAAACAGCCAGTGATGGATGTCATGTATTTAAAAGTAAAATTTATCCACTGTTCAGACAGGATAAAAGCATTAGTCCACTGCTAGGGGTAAACCAATAGGAACACATATCCACTCAGTACAGGTCAACAACAACTAAAATACAAACTAATTTTGAAAGTGTGATTAACCCAAGCAGATAGTGTTACTCCCTTCCATGAGCAGAGGAGAAGGTTTATGTTTACATTTGTGTTTATTCCACAAGGATGATATATAGTATTTATATGAAAACAAAAAGCATTATTTCACATGTGTCGTGCTGAAGACTCTGGGCCAGGAGATGGTCTTAGTTGTACAAGGCACTGTGTACACACATCAAAAAGGCAGCATCTATCTCTTTTGAAAGCCTATAACTAAAGCACTTGAAGAGCACTTGCAAAAGTAGTCAACCAAAATAACTGAAAGGAGTAATAAAACCAATTTTCTGTTAGGTCTGTTTCTTCTCTTTAAAGCTTTTTGCTGAAGTCCCCAGAGAGCACTTCCTGGCTCTTGCAATTTATTAGATAATAAGCTGGTCTTATTTTACTTTATTTGTGGTGGAGAACCTTCTAGTGGAAGCTTCCAGTTGTCCGAGAGTTTTGGCATTTCTTCTACTTTCTTCTTCTTGGTTTGGTACCTAATAGCAGACTTCCACTAAATGTAATTGCTACTTATGCTTTGGAATGTTGCAGTCACCATTATCATAATTGACATCTCTCTTCTTACCTTTTCTCATATCCTAACTTGCATACACAATTTCTTCCTCCTACTTTTGAGTTCCCTCCTATTCTTGCTCACAGGCTCAGCTCTTTACATGAAGGTGTCAACTCACTGCCTAATATAACATTTTGCCTATTGCTGTATCTTACCGAGGCTGTGCTTCTGAAGATGCCACCTTGGTTTTGTACCACACTGCCCAGGCATTTCCTGTGCAACAGCTGCCAGGAGTTCCACAAGTACTACACCAGCTACAAATTGCCTGTCAGTTATTCCACACTGAACCAGGGACCTCAGCTGGACAGCACAGATGCAGTTCCTCACCTAAGAAATCCGTAGTGTACCTGAGGAACTTTATTTTTTCTTGTTCTCCAATCTTTGTAGAAGGCCATATATGTTTAATCTTACTTCGCAACAAATAAAAATACTGGGGGGGGAGGGAGAGCAAAAATTTTTACCTGCTCCGTTTTAAATTTTTGTTAGCTAGCATCTGCCACTGCACATGCATTACAGTACTTTCCTACTGTTAGTAATCCAAAAAGCATCCACCTTGCATCCTTCTTGAATACACGACGCTTGTGCAACCCCAAGAGGTGCGTTTCAATTTGACAGTCTCGCTGGAGCAAACCAGCTACAGGCAGCGTGCGCCATCGTGTGGCTCGAACTGGTACCACACGCAATCATGGCTCCGGGGGGGAAACAAACTTGAAAGCAAAGAACCACTTTTTAACCCTTTGATTTGCTTTCTTAACACTTTGTATGTAAGTCCTAAACAGTTCTATGAAAAACGATCCTGATACTTGAGTACAATTGGTAATTTTCGTCATTCAAGGCCACTGGTTAAAGTTCTCTTTAGAGGTTACTGATCATAACTTTATTCCTGTTTATAACTGTCTACAACTGTCGCCATCAACAACTTTAACTGCCCTTTTCAGTACCTTTATTAATAGAGGTCAATATGAAAATAGGTAACCATGAGTAAACCAGGAACTATACAGATGAAGCTGACTTTTTAATGCTCCCATTTAACACATTAAAGCCATGATTTTGGAGATGGTGGATCAAACAGTACAACCTTTTATTCATATTATATAAAATATGTGGGGAAATTAGTCTCTTATTTGCAACTTTCCCCCCTTAAAGCATGCAGTAGAAATGGGGAAATCTGATTCATTCAGTCACAAACTTCCAGCAGCACAGTGACATATGAACTATGACTACCCAAAATCAAATAAAAATCAGCCAACCTACACCTATACTGCACTAGTGCCCCAATACGAACACTGGCCCAGTCCTGGGATGTACTTCTGTCATGGGTTGAGTTGAATCAGCTGCCGCTATTCCATACCATGCTTCAAAATTAAACTGCTGGCTGGGGCAAAGTATCATGGAGCTTGAAGTTCAGGTTCTAGTATCAAAAGCTTCTTCTTCTAGTTCCTGCTTCTGTGTTTGAGGCTGTTGGTCTTTCCCACTGAGCAGGGTGAGGGTCACAGGAGGGAAGGGAGGTCATTGGTTTCTGATGCAGCTTCTTCATTTTGCTGTGCTTTTCTGCAAGCAGACTAAGGTGATTGTGTATCATACCATCTCCATCTTCACTGTTTATCTCAACCCAGAAGAGTTCTTTTGTGTCATGTTCCCTCCCCTGGGGTGGGGAACAGGGGAGTTGTCAGAATAGACACGGCAAAACTCTGTCAGTTTAACCTAATGCTTTTACCTTACATATTTTCTGCGTGTGCTAGTTCTCCCAACTGACCATCCAAGCTCAGTGTTAGAGTAAATACTCAAGAGTAGTATTACAGAAGTAGGAAGAGCAAATTAGAGTTTCTTAGAACTATAAGTAACCAGGTTGGACAAGACCTTAGAGATCACAGAGTCCAACCTATCATCCAACACTATCCAATCAACTAAACCATGGCACCAAACACTCCATCCAGTCTCTTAAACACCTCCAGTGATGGTGACTCCACCTCCCTAGGCAGCCCATTCAAATGGCAAATCACTCTATGAAGAGCTTCCTACCAACCAACCTAAAACTGCCCTAGCACAGCTTGAGTGTGTCCTCTTGTTCCAGTGCTGGTTGTTTGGGCGAAGACACCAACCCCCACCTGGCTACAACCACCCTTCAGGTAGTTGTAAGCAGCAATAAGGTCTGCCCTGAGCCTCCTCTTCTCCAGGCTAAGCAACCCCAGCTCCCTCAGCCTCTCCACACAGGGCTTGTGCTCATGGCCTCTCACTGGCCTTGTTACCCTTCTCTAGACACATTCAAGTGTCTCACTGCCCCTCTTAAATTGTGGGGCCCAGAACTGGACACAGTACTCAAGGTGTGGCCTAACCACTGCTGAGTATGGGGGCAAAATTACTTCCCTGCTCCTGCTGGCCCCACTGTTTCTGACACAGGCCAGGATGAGATTTCCCTTCTTAGCCACCTGGGCACACTGCTGGCTCATGTTCAGCCTACTATCAACCAGTAGCCCCAGGTCCCTTTCTGCCTGGCTGCTCTCCAGCCACTGACTCCAGCCTGCAGCACTGCACGGGCCAACCCTTCATGCTGCTTTTGAAAGTTCTACTACTACTAAAAGTCAGCATGAAAATAGCACTCTGTGTAGGAAAACTCAGGGTGTAGGGAGCACAAGAACTGTAACTAAGCTCATCAAGCTATATAGGGGTCAAGCATGTAGAACAAGCATATGCATTGCAAAAAGATATTTTGGTCACAGCAGTAGAGTCCCAGTAGAGACCATTCTTGGAACACTGTTTATTTTCCTCACTTCTTGTCTAAGAGGATAAAGATTTGTTTTACCTAAGCCAAATTAGAGAAAGAATTGCTACTGTTAAAGAATTTCAACCAAGGAATTTGTACAGGTGTATTGAAGCTACCTTATCAATTAACAAGGACTAGAAATGGCAACCCAAGCTGCAACAGCTGGACTTCGTTCGTCTTGCTGTGAGTAACCCCATCTCATCTTTGGGGGCCCCAAAGTAATGCTGAGGATTACAAAGCAAAGCTCATAGCAGTCTTTAAAGAGCTGTTCTGTTCTTCATGCCATCTTATCTGTTCCATAGGAATTCATACTTAAGGCTTAGTACCTATGTGCAGCAGGCCAAGCTATAGGAGGACACCCTACACAGAAAGGTACAATACACACAACTTCAGTGCTGCCTTTTCAGCTTAAGGCCTATCAATACTGCAGAACTACTTAACTCTTATAAACATTTCCCCCCCCCCCATAGTGTATTTTCAGAAGTGAGACAGCTTGAAGACAAAAAAGGCTATCAGACCTAGTATGGCAGCAGCAGATAGTCAAGCCAGCAATATTAAAGATATGCACAGGTAAATTAGTAAATGCTACAGGCAAGAACCTACAATATGACATTAAAGCAAGATGATGGAGCAAGACTCGGTGTATTAAGTGGGTTTTGGTTGGCTGCTTTTAAACAGACTAAGTATATGACATCCCTTATTTTCATTAACGAGCATCAAGTCCTAAATACAATTCAGCTTCTCACTGAACAAAAACCCCCCCAAACCAACTCATACCAACTTAATGATTTCCTTACAACAGTACTGCAGAGCTAATCATAGTCCACACTTTTGCTAGCATGTACCAGAGTAGTTGAGTAGTTAAATATTCAGGTAGCAGTTATGTACAGAAACATGCAAGTTAAAAGGAATAAATGAAATGCTCCACTTTATTAAGAAACCAAAAATACAAAACTGAAGAGTTCAAGGCTTCATGTACTCAAACACTACTGAAAAATGGTATCTTAGTTTTGCTTACTAGCAGTACTATTGACCAAGATTAATCTCTACAATGTAGTGTTAAAAGTCAACATTTTCCACCATTTGTGCTGTAATAAGCAAGTTTCAAATTAAGAACTTGGTGCAGTTACAGTAAAGTTTAGATATTTATATAGATGTGGTTTGACAATATGCTGTTTTGTAGCCAAGAGCTTTTTAGCTCAAACCACAGCTGGTTTGTAATTAGTGGATTTTAAGATGCTTATTTTCATCAGCTCTAGCTCTACTGAATGATGGTCCATGCAAAGACACAGCTTTTAAGTCGCCTACCAGATCTAGATGCCATTTGTTTCTGGCTACTGAAGAGAGCTCCATGAAGGCAAATTGTAGAACATAATAAACAACAGTTGAGAGACTGCATCTAATGGTACCATAAAGAAGCTGAACTACACTTCCCTCAAGACCCCTGCAGACCATTAACATTCCATTTGCATGGGAATGTTGATCTAGCCACACTTACCAGTCGAGAGATCACTGCTTTAATTTTACCTGGTTAATTCAGCTTTCCTCAGATGTTGCAATTCTATGCTTCATGAAATCAAGGGAAGGTTAACTGTTAGCTGTGATTTAGCAAGAGTAGCATAGTATGAGAAGCAGGAGGGAAAAGGGGAACAGAATGAGAAATGCAGTGGACAATCAAGTATTAGCCTCCACTGAAGACACTTGGAAGAGTTTTTCTAACAATGCATGAAAGTTCACTTGCTTAGAGATACTTGAAATACAACTTTATTACCTAAACAAAAAAGAATGGGAATGACAGAAACAAGATTTACCACTTAACACTCTGATGTGACTGCAGCAGTCTTATATTTGAAACTCAAAAGGGGAAATAATTGCAGTCCAAAAAACAGCTAACTATGCAGGTCCAAAATATGAAGTTTTTGTTTGGGTTTTTTTCATTTTGTTTTGTATTTTTTTTTAAACTGCCACATTCACTCCGAAGCCCATTCATCTCTTTCAGCATCCCAAAGATTAAGCACATGTTCTGTTCAGCTAGATAATAAAGTGGCAAACACGCTGCACCACTGACATCACAGGACAGTTGCCTATAAAACTAGACTTCTGACGCTGGGCTCCAGCTTCATCCCTCACAGGTCATCATCCTCATCTGGCAGTGCAGTGGTTTGAGCAATCTGGAACAAAGAAGTTACACTTAAGAACTATTCTTCAGTTATTTGTCCCAGAAGTCCACGCTAATTAACAGGCACTCATTTGACTTGTGTGCTCCTTCTCACTTACCTGTAAGTCTTGCTCATACTGTGCTGCCAGTGCTGGGTCCATAACAACTTCAGGTGGTGCAAGAGCAGGCATGGCAACAAATTCCAAATTAGGATCTCCAATAAGCTTTCTAGCAAGCCAGAGGAAAGGCTTCTCAAAGTTGTAATTACTCTTAGCTGAAATGTCATAATACTGTAGGGGGGGAAAAAAAGTACAAATTGTACTTGTTTTTTAAAAGGCCCCTTTAACTGCCATTTAAGGACATACCATGATTGACATGCACATAATCAGCACTACTTTTACCTTAGCATTCTTTTAACTGCATGACGTCTGTTTATGCTCTCAGGAACATCACAATCTAAATGCCTAGAAACTTAGCTTCAAATAGGCAGAAATTGGTAACTCACAAGTAAGCCATCCAATCTGACCAAAGACAGAACATTCAGGAGGCAACAGTGCACCTGTTCTTTTCCTGTGACTTGATCTGTTTTAGTTTCACTTCTAAGTCATCTGATAATACTCTGAGCAGTTGAAGCCAAATGCACACAAACTCTAAAGAGCTTATAGCTCCTGGTCACGATCAGTGATGGTCATCTTTAGCCTCATCACTTCCCCTTCCCTGAATTAGGTTCAAACTGCCAGTAAGATGTAAGTTGTCACTATGAGCTGTAATTCAAAACTCAGAACACCCATACAACCCAACTGCAGTCAACAGATGGAACAAATTTGATTCCTACACACTCATGTTAACATACCTGGAGATTCTTCTTCCTGTGGAAGACAATGGATTTTGCCTTGACTTTTCTGTCCTTAATATCCACTTTGTTGCCACACAAGACTATAGGGATGTTTTCACATACTCGTACCAGATCTCTGTGCCAATTAGGTACATTCTTGTAAGTAACTCTTGATGTTACATCAAACATTATGATGGCACATTGAGCTGCAAGAAAATAATAGCAAAGTGTTACACATTAGGAATGTAAGCACTTAGTGAGACAGAAATTCAAAATTAGGCTTAAGCACTTCCTTTAACACTCCCAGATTCACAGTTCTGTTCACAAATTCAACGCAGGAGTCTACAGAACCTGGTCCACACCATTTCACATCTTTAGGGCTCAGTTTGAAACACTAGCTAGTTTTATCAATATGAAAGTCTTATTGAGTGACATAGTGTTGCATGGTGTAAGAATATACAAGCATTAGAGAAGTCAACTTTGATTTACACAAACATTTCACAGAAATTAGTTAACCCATTTAACTGATCTCAGACATCAGGTAGGCCGAAAGCTTGCCATCCACATCTCAGGATGCCCTTGTCCAGAACAGTTTAGTTTTTCAAAGAACGTAAGGGCTGGATTTGATCCTGATACTGCTAGAAGAAACACAACTATGTCAAACTCTAATAATCCTTAGCAAAATTCTAGATATGCAGGTGACTGAAGTACACAAAAAACACAGCTTAGCCAAGCAGAAGGAACACTATTAGTATTTCTTCAGAAAAACAACTACACTCTAGCCACCATTTTATAGTTTGTGCGTTCCAAGTCCTTGCCTCAGCACAGTACATTAACAGAGATGTATACTAACTGAAGCACATGCTTTCACCTTTTAACTACTGAATTCCAATCAGCAATATCTTGTTATTTAAGGTGCAGCATTCTTACATACCAAAGCCTACAACAGCACATTGAAACAATCTTAGAATACTCCTACATCACCACACATTGCCTAGCAAAGGACTGACAGGAAGAACCTGAAGACCCAGAAACCAGTTCATCACTGCAAGCCACACTAAGAGCTTTTAGAGTAGCCAGTATGAATAGAAGGTTTGAACTGTAAGCAGTAGAGACTATTTCCATATAGACACACGATCTTACCTTGGATGTAATAGCCATCTCGCAGGCCACCAAATTTTTCTTGACCAGCTGTGTCCCATACATTAAATTTAATAGGGCCTCTGTTGGTATGGAACACCAGAGGATGAACTTCAACACCCAGCGTTGCTACAGCAGTAAGAAAAAGCAGTGCAGTTAGCAAGTCATGAATTTAATTTCTGATTACAAAGTATTACAACTCAAATGTTTCTTCAAGACATACCTACATACTTCTTTTCAAATTCACCAGTCAAATGGCGTTTTACAAATGTTGTTTTACCAGTGCCACCATCACCAACCAGAACAAGCTGCAGACAGACAAAGACAAAAAGTCAGAGTAATACACTTCTGGAGACATTTATTGGTTATTAAAGTGCAAATACTAATTACTATTACAAAGACTTTGGTCCCATAAATTGCCATTAACAAAAGACTGACTTCTCCACAAAGCAACTCACTGTACTGGGACCCAATTAGTTAAGCCTATCACACCTCAACACAGGTCAAACTAATGTAGTTTCTGTAGCTAGAAACTACAATGAGCTGTGAGTATGGTTCACTTAAGTGTGACTGTATTAAGACTATTTGGCATTATCAGTATGAACATGATCACATTTACACAAGAATTATTTAAGCATCCAAATAACCAAAGCCCACTACAATCTTAGAAATGAAAAATCTACACATAAAAACCCCTCAACCACCAATTCAAAATACTGCACTACTAACTAGAGGAATGCTCTAGCCAAGTATTGTAAGAAACACAAGTAACCACCTTTCAATAAAGGGGTGTTATAAGCACTTATGGCTGTTAAGATAACAAAAAAACCAACCCACACTACCACAGAAATTCTATTCTGAAACGTTTAAAATTTTCTTCCCTAAACAATACACAACAGAAAACAGACTATTCTAAACCACTTTAAGTACTTTTAGCTATTGTCTTCACTTTTTGAGTTTAAAAATTACTGTATAGGAAAAGGACCACTAACATTCATTAAGCCAAACTATAAATAGCATCAGACTGGGCAACAGAATCTTTTGTACGTGCTATATGCACTACTACAATAAATTAAGCGCACTGTTAAGGAGAGACCAGCACTTCAAAATCAAACCTACCATCCAAGCTGGTATTCCAGAGTCGCTCGTACTATATTTCTATCAAAAAAAAAAAAAAAAAAAAAAAAAAAAAAAAAAAGAGAAGTTCTAAAAACCACTGAACCACTCCCTTACCTTAAACTGCACTTGAGGGTCTCCTTGGGCGGCCATGCTGGGTCTGCAGGGGAAATGGAAGCATGTGAGCTCACAACGTGCGAGCCGATTCAAAGCCCGGCCGGAAGGGGCCGGGCACCGCTTACGGTTCCCAAACCGCCTCCTTAGGCGCGTGCAGCGCGCGCGCGCTAGCCCTCCCCGCCTGCGGAGGCCCAGGCCCAGCCCCTGCCGCGCTCCCCCCTCCCCACTTCCTGCCCAGCGTCGAGACGCGTGGTCCCGGACCCATTCATGGGGCAGGAAGCGTCTCCACGTCTCCCCACATGCGGCAGGAGTGCGCGCGGTAATGGCGGCGGCCCCTCCCCGCCCACCTCCGGAGCCCCAGCAACGGCAGGCTACCGCCACCGCACCCCTTTAGCTTTCGGGCTCGAAAAAAAGATAGTAAACTCCGGCCTCCGAAGGCCACATCAGCAAAGGCCGACCCCTGCCTCGCTCCACAGAAAGTGCTCCCCAACCCGCCCAGAATCCGTATCCTACACTTCTGAAAAAAAAATCACCCGGTCAAGAAAGCCCAAAGCGAGTCCTCTAAGGCTCCTAACCAGAGACCTTCTCCTGAGCAGGCCTCAGCCTTCCCCCAGTCCCCACCGACAGGCCCAACACGCTCTCCCCGCCATGAGCCACCATGACTGAGCAGCGCGCGCCACCTCCCCTCCCCCTCGCGGACTCGGGCCATTGGAGGCCCCACTCTGCGTCCCCGGGATTTCGCCCGCCCTTTTATCCGGGACGGAGCAGAGCAGAGCACAGCTCCTACTCCTCTGCCTCTCCCATCCCGAGAGATGAAGAGAGAAAGGCCGCCACGAGTCGAATATTGCAGCTGCAACGCTCGCTCAGGCCCAGTCTCACTGCAACCCAGCCCACCTCCTACCCCCACTCCTTAGGTGCTAGTTAACGGTGACCGCCATGCCCACCGCTCACGCTTTTAAAAGCGGCCATACTTCCCCCACGCCCGCTCCTAGAAGAAAGAGGAGGCCGTCCCGACCCCGTTACCTTTGCCAAGGCTTCTCTCCGCGGCGCTCCCCTCAGTGACTGAGCGCTGGGAAGATGGCGGAAGCGCGGTTCAAATACCCGGAGAGCGACGCCGCGCGGCCACAGGGAGGGGGAGGGGTTGGCCGTCACGTGGGGCAGGCGGGCGGGAGGCAGCCAGCCGGGCGCGCGTGGAACTACCGCGGAGCCCAGTCCTGCGGGCTCCGTTCTGTGCTGGCGGCTGCAGCCCAGGGCTCGGCCTCCGAGTTCGGAAAGGGCGGGCGGCTCGGCCCTGCGTCTCCACGAGTGGCAGCTGCTTGACACTGATGTAGCCCGTCGGATTAAAGGGAACGGTTCCTTTGTAGTGTGGGCGGGAAAGCGCGCACGTCCCGTTGCCGGCTGCAGCAAGTTTCGGCCCGCTGAACTGCCTGGAGCCAGTCTTGTGCAGCCCGCCGCTAAGAGAACGGACACAACCGTGGGTCTAGGCAGCACCTTCAGCTATAAAGACCTACGGCTGTTGGTGAGGGTTGCGACAGAAGTCCTATGTCAGGCGGAGCTGCCCAGGGAACTCGGCATCTCCACGTTAACCATACAAATCGCATCAGAAAGTGCTTTGGTCGGTGGAGGATTCCTCTTCTACAGACGAAGCTTAAACATTGCATGTACTAAATTGCACTAACTAAAATTCTTCGATCACAGTTTAATAGAGTGGTTCATCTTTAAAAGCAGCAATAGAATTTAACTGAACAGTTTTCTGGTAAAAACAGCTGTGTTCAAAAGGTCTCTCCTTAAATGCCCCTCACATTTTCAGTTCTTCATACAAACTACCTGCATTCACTAGAGCGTGCATTAGTGAAAATAAAAGTTGCTTTGTAAGACCTGAATCTATAATGATTCTCGAAGCTCTCAAATCCAAAAAACAGTGGAAGAAAGCCACCAAAAAAATTACTTTCAAAGAACATAAGTGTTTTGCATAGATCTGTAAATACCGAACTTAACGGCTTCACACAGATTTTTAAGGTTCTCTGATATTTGCTACTCCAATATACTGCAACAACTTTTGTTGTGACTTGTATAAATTTTGTTGATGCATGCCATAGTCCAGAATAAAGTGTTTTTAAAATGTATTTCTGAATTGAATTAACATGTAAAATATTTCATAGCAGGTGATACATACAGAGATAGCTTATTTCTTGTTCATTTTCTACAGACATAGATGCAACGTATGCAGAAAGTTTTACAAGAGTGGCTGCACTGAGCTGTCTTTTGCTTATTTGATAGTGTAATACCACTCCACACGTTGCATAAGGCTTTGTATTTGGGAAAAAAAATCATTGGCTTACAGACTTTTTGCCTTCCCTTTTTTGGACGAGTTTGGTTTGTGGATTTTTTCGCATTGTTGCTGATCGCCTCTAGGTGTCAGGAAGGACGTTTTTCAGAGTAACTCAAATTTTTCTCAGCACAATACTATCTTTGTAAGACCCCTGTGAATTCCACCTCCCTTTTGGACAAATAGGTACGTGTTTATAAATAAGACCTCAGAAAACCACAGCAGTGGAATCTGGCAGATATAGGAGCATTTCCGGGGGGTGGGGGGGAAGGGGGGTGGGTTGGAGCATTCTGTAACAGTGTATAGATGCAGTGTACTTTAGAAATTTCTCAATACTGTTACAAAGTTATCAGTAAACCAATTTCCCCCCTGCAAACAAAATGGTAATAGCACCTTTAGTTGTATTTCAATTTGGAATAATTAAAACAGATTTCTAATAAAAAGTGCCCCTAGCCGAGCTCCTGGCAAATACTTATTTTGTTATTAAGAACATAAACTAATATGTGGTGTCTAGCTTTTATCATCTGTTTTATCATCATGGGTAAGTAGGTGTTCAGTTCAGAGGATCCACAAAATGGTCTACTCCAGATAAGCCCATTCAGCAAAGGCAACAAAACACTTCCAAGCACCTATCAGCAGGGCTAGATCACTGAAAGATTAAGAGTCCATAGCATATCACTAAGCAATCAGCAGAATAATTACTTCTAACAGATATTAACTCAGGTCAATTTTGAACAACACTAGCAACTCGCTGCTGCAGATAAATGCACTAAGTCAACGGAAGCCCTTAGTAAGTGTCTGAAGATGCAAATGAGGACTGGTACAGAAGAACCAGAAATAAAACCCCAGAATATATTTGAATATAACTGCTATATTAGTATAATGTAAGTAATTTTGTAAACTGTAAATGAAGGCAACCATATATGAAGCAAGCATATGTGCAGGCAAGCTATGAAAAGGAAGATAATTGCACTTAAAGCAGTGATTGCAGAAATGTTTCCAGAATAGGAGCTCAGGCAGGAATGGAGATCTGCACACTGGTGTTCAAGGTGACACAGGAAATTACACTAAAAGGTTTGAAGAGGAAAGTAGTCACTTTCAACATGGATAGATAAAATGGATCATACAATAGCAAAGATCAATTAAAAATTTTATTCATTTTTTTCACCAAGTAGAGTATGTCCAGCTCCAGGTTTCATGAAGACTACACTCTAGAAAGGTAAGCGTTTACTAGGTCAATAGCAAAAGGGAGATGCAGATCTAAAATTTTTTTCAGAAAACAAAAATTCAGCAATTTAGTGACACTAAAGTGACTCATACTGCTAATCTGGCATCTTAAAATACCTAATCCAACACTGGAATAAAGTCTTTTAAACATACAATTAAAATTATGCATTTGATTATCATTCTCCATATCCAAAAGTAACACTTTTAGAATTTACAGTTACTGAACATGTAGTCTGGAAGATAAAGCTTGTATAAGATAGAACTGAGACACTAATAATTACCCATAATTGACTACAGACTGAAGCAGTACTTTTTAGCACATAAGACAATGTAAATGAGAATCTTCTGGGTTCCAGAGTCCATTCATGCTCTATTTCCTAGAAACTCCTGGGCCTTTAAGACACACCTGTTATTGCAGAGATTCAGGACTTGGACAAAGTTTTGGTGTTTTACTAAAACTAACAAACAATACGTGTCAATGTGTTTTAGTTGAAGAGTTGGGAGTCTACAGCTTTATATTCCTTTCAGGATATGGACCACTCTTAGCTGTTCTGTGGGTGAACAGGAGACTGCAATCCAGAGCTTAACATGCTAAATTGGCAAGATGTCCGTGGCCTGTGATGAACGCGAGCATCAGCAGAGAGGATGCAGTCTGTACACTCTTTGCGCTAAAGATACACGGAATTGAACTGTAGCCTACCCACATCACAGAGAAAAAAACCAAAAAACAACAAACCCCAAACTGAAAAACAGTCATATCACACCTTTATTCAACCTTTTCTCTCACTATATTCCCTCCAAATAGAGTTTGCTGTCACTTGTTGGAATACATGCAGCTGCTTCCCTGGGATGGGAAGTCACTTGCAGGCACCTGTGGTACGGTTCAGACACCTGAGCTCTCCACACGGAGTACTGGTCCCGTTTGAAGCACCCCTCCTAAACACTGCTGTGGCAATACCCTGCTCAGCCGTACCTTCCTAGCCGCTCTCGCATGCTGCCCCGGAGACGTCGGCGTGGCTGCCTGGCCCCTCACGGAGCCTACCCCACCAGTGAGCGAAGAAATCCAAGCGCAGCTCAGAAATTACCTCACGGCCGTGGCACAGCTGCTGCCGCCGGCCAAACCGGCCCCGCCGTGACGCCAGTACCGCGAGGCGGGCTCCCAAGGGAACAACTGCCGCACCCGCCCGCTCCGTATTCCCGGTTTTGCCCCTCTCCCCGCATGCGCGGCGCGGCCCGGCGTTGCCGTGACATTGGACGGGGGAAGGGGCGTAGCTGCTGTCCCTCGCAGCACGGAAGGAGAGCGGGGCGGTGTCGCGGGGCGGTGTCGCGGCCCGACCCGGCCTGTCTGCAGCGCCCCGCCGAGCGGGGACTGAGCGAGTGACGGGGGTGGCCCCGGCGACAGCGGGCCGGGCGCGGGCGGCCCGCGGCAGATAGCGAGGAACAGCAGCTGGGGAGGCCTCGGGGAGGGGCTGAGCCGCTGCAGGGATGAAGGACAGGCTGGCTGACCTGGCAGAGGTGAGGGTGAGGACTCGGGGCAGGTCGGGAGCGATGGGGTGAGCGGGGAGGCTACCGAGGAAGGGGAACGGTGCGCTGAGGCGAGAAGCGGGGCGGGGGGTACAAAGGCAGTGGTGCGAGGGCCGTATGGGCCCTTGTCGCCGCCTGAGCTAACGGTCAGCAGCGGGAAGGCTGATGTTCTGCTGCGGGATCGGTGGAGCCAACGCCTCGGCCGTATCCCTGGGGGCAGGGAGGTCTCCGCCTGTCGCTCTGGGGCTGTTTTCCCGCTCCCTGCCCGGAGAGGGGGCGGCTTCCTCCCCAGAGCCAGGGAGGCGCGTCGAGCCCTTGGATCTGGCAGCAAAGTTCAAGCTGCTCCGATTTTTATAGATCACCTTCCCCGGCTTCCTCCTGACCTCTGGCGCGTTTCAAACCTCAGCGTTTACAGTGACAAACCGGAGAACAATTTTGTTTTCGGTCTGGCCATTCAGCCGATGACGGGTGGATAAAACAATATGCAGGTTTTATTTTCCGTGTGTTTACAAAATGGTAGCTGGATATGTTTATATGATCTTTTCCTTTCCTGTATTTATGCTTGGAAAACAGTACCCTAAAAAAGAAGTGAGAGTTGGAGGGAGGTGCCATCATTTCTGTCTTCAACAGGATATGGCTTGCTTAAAATAAAAGATTTTATTTTACTTTTTTTTGTTTCTTGTAAAGAAATTAATATGGAGAATACAGAGGAGTTCCTGTGGTAGTTGTAGGACACTACATGCTTGTAAAAGTTGGCCTGAGCTACACGTAGGTTTGGGGCTTGTTCATCTTGTAAGTTAATCTTTTGGATCACAAAACCCAGCAACAACATTTTGGAAGCTCCATCACTTACAGATGGAATTGTCAGTCTCTTTTGTCCTTCTCTTTCAAAGGATGATTTGGCATCCAAAAAGTTTTTGCATGGTTAGGTTACAGCTTTACCTGGAAAGATGTTTTGGAGTTATGCCAAGAAAATGTGTCATGTCTTTCAGGTGTACTTCCCTTTTCCTGTTTCTAAACATTTCCAAGCTGTCGGAATACATGCCAGGTTTCTTGCATGCTTCCCAGAAAGATGAAGCAGTAACAGTGATCTGAATTTGCTTTTTATTTTATAATCCTGAACAGGTAGACTTCATTCAGATGAGTAAAAGCAGCAGTGTTCTCTCATACATTTTGAATGTTTTTTCTTTTTTAATTAAAAAAAAATCCTCAAACAAGAAACCCTACTCCCTCTGTCCTTTAAATATTGTTAAAAGCTTTTAAAGCAACTGTATATAGAGGGTTTTAAGCCAGATTTAGTGTTTGGCATCTGACATGACTGTACTGGAGCAAGGTACTTTAACTGAAACGTTGCTGCAGCAGGCTTCTTCTTGAAACACAATGGTTGCTATCCCTGGGGTGCTTCATATGTTCTTCAACATAATTTTGCTCTGCCTGTAGAATCACAGAGTGATAGGCATTGGAAGGAACCTCTGGAGATGGTCTAGTCTAACTGCCTTGCCAGAGCAGATTAACCTAGGGCAGGTTGCACAGGACAGCATCCATCAGGCTTTTGAATGACTCCAGAGATGGAGATTCCACCACTTCTCTGGGCAGCCTGTTCCAATACTCTACTGTCCTGAAAGTAAAGAAGTTTCTCCACATGTTTAGATGGACCTTCCTATGTTTACTTTTGTGCCAGTTACCTCTTGTCACTGGGCACCACAGAAAAATGGTGAATGATGGAAAATTAAAGTTGCTTCCTCTTATTTTCTTCACAGAGAAGGTCTTGTCCATGCTTTTTTCAGAAGATAGCAAGCATAATTTCATTTGTCCACTTTTAAGGGATTATTTTAATGTAATTTCTACATTATTCTAAGAAGGCCAAAATGAACTTCTTTCATCTCTTTGAATTGTCCTCTGGTACAATTAATTGGACAGTTGATCATGCCCAGACTGGTTTCAGTTATTCTGAGTACAAATAAGCATTAGGTTAAAAGAAGAATGAAAGGTTCTCTCTGAGCCATTGTGATGTTTTCAGTAGTTGTTCAGCGGGTAGATATTTGCTGAAGAAAAAAACAACAGGGCAAGTACATAGCAATGATTGTGTAAAATATACTCCTAGCCTTCAGTGGTTTGCTGTCCACAGATACAAGTCCAGCTTAAAATGGCTTACAAAGAGCTGTAGGATCTCTGTTCAGACACTCAGTTAAGCACGTTTGGCTAGTGTTGGATATCAAAGGTGTGTTAATAAAACTAATTCAAATTTATGTTTATGTTATTGTTCTTAAATAAGAAAGAGGTGTAAACCATTTAAGATGTAAACCATCTCTGCCTAAACCTGATATTTCAGATCTTGGTTTCAGGCTGCACTGTCCATATGGCTCAAAAAGAGCTGCCAGTTGAATTCCATTTCTCTTTCTTGATGAATCATTTTGAAAATATGCTTTTTCTCTTTGTTTATTCTTGAGTGTTAGTGTGGCTCTCTTAGACATAACCTTTGAAAAATACATTTATATTTGATTGTAGATGTGTTTTTCTTTTTTAATCAAGGGCTGGAACTGAAATGCATTGGGTTTTTGTAAACTATTTCTTGTCCATTCACTTGGTATCCTCAAAACTGTGTAGGAATGAGTAAAGAACTGCAAAGTCACAGAAGTTAAAATTGGTAGAATTGGGTGGGATAGGAAAAAAACACAAAAGGAACCTTTTCAGAAGGAAGGAAACAGTACTGAGTTAATTTTTTCCTGAGCTAAGCTCTTACATTAGTCTTGTTCAAACATGGGATTTTCTGAAGATGACCTGTATGTTTTCCCTGCCACAACAGAGTAAAGCAATTTCTCACAGACAGTTTTCTGCTTGTACAGTAATGCTACTAAATGCATGTTAATGATTGACTTGCCAAAGCTGCCTGACAGACTTCCTTGGCCCTCTGTAAGCCCTTCTTAGCTGCTCTGATAGAAAAGAATTTATGGAAACACATCAGAAATGGAGGTACTCTGCAGTCCACTCCTTAAATCTGATGCATTGAGATAATGGTGGTCAGTTGCAGCTTTCTGGGGGAACGCATGCGATCTGGCCTGAGAAATAAATAACCTTGAATGAAGTTCCAAGAACAGGTAGTCCTTATGGTTTTAGTTGAAAAGCTGGTTTAGTTTTCAAAGGTCGATAATTAGTTTAGTAAGGTACTTCAAGCTAGAATTATTCTTGCAATTCTGTAAGGTAAGGGGCATGTCAGAAGTTTCATAAACCATCAGGCTAGCTCCTACATGTAGCTGAGAAATTACGTTGTCTGAATTTCTGCATTGAGTCATGTAAGCCAACTTCTGAGAGAACTTTATACATTTTATAAGTCTGTGAAAGCTTATGAAGTTGTGTGGCCTGGACTTTCAGTGCCAAGGTTGATGTATGAGTTGCAAACAGATTTCATGAGATTGCTCTTGGCATTGACGTGAAAGTTTTTATAGGGTTTTTTTTGTGATCATACTTACACTGGGGAGATAAGATCTAGGAGAAACAATATGTTTCTGCTAAACTTGATAAAAGCAAGCTCTTGGTTGAATTGCATGCTTCTCCAAAGAAGGTGCATCACTGAAGTTAGAGAGTTAGCAAATAAGCTATACTTTAGATAAGTGATGATTTAAGAACAGTGAGAGCAGAGGTTGACAAGCCATCAGGTGTCTCAGGCAATGATGTTCCAAGTAGGCTCTCCTTTCACAAATGGTAGAGGGCAAATTGATCTGTCAGTGGTGTCATTGCAAGCAACTGTGGAAGTGAAATGAACATGAAACTGACTGCAGGGTGGGTAATCCATTCAGGCTGGCATCCATAAACTGTACTTCATTTGTTTAAGATTCTCTCAAGTGTTCAACATTTTACTAAGATCTTCTGACCAAACAAAAAAGTGGCATACTGAGTCTCTTAGAGGTTACTGTTTTCATTATTTTTAGTTCAATTAAGTACAAGATGTGGTTATAAACAAGTAGATTTTTTTTTTTTTTTTAAACTGAGAAAATACAAGCAGAAAGTGTTCATTTACATAGATGAAGAAATTAAATGTCTTTCAAGTGCAGCTCATTCAAATACTAACTTAGAACCGGTAGATTTGTAGCACTGCAGTGTCTGGAATGAGTAGAAGTTCAATGACTTCATTTGGGCACAGCTTTCCTCATTTAGTTGTATTAAGTAAGACTTTTAATTGATTACAAACCCTAAGGACATATCCTTTAATACTGAGTGTTAGCAATCATCTCCCCAAAACGAGTAACCTCAAAAAGTCTTTAAGGATGCACAGCACTAAGAGGATGGTCCAGGAGACAAGAACATCTTAATTTCTCTATTTCAGTTGTGACATTATGATTTCCCCTGAGCAGTAAAGCAAATGATTTCTTACAAATATCATCACAGGGCTTTATGTGCAGTCCCTGAATTTACAGGAAAGGAACTGTCACAGAGTGTAAGTAGTTGCTTTCCTTGAAGATTGGGAGCATTCTTTATGCATAGATCTTCATTGAGTATAACCTTCTTTATTAAATAATAGCAGTGTCTGACATTGGATTAAATTGCAGAATTGTCATGTATATAATAGACTTCTCAGCTAAAATAATAAAAACAGAAACAAAGGGCTTACTGGGTGATAGCATCAGGGTATAGGAGCAGTAAGTGGGTGTTAAAAATGTTAAAGGCAGAGGGGCTTGTACAAGCAAAGACTACTGGACATGAAAATCCCTTAATGATACCTATCTTGTGGCATGTTTTTTTAATAACAGATAACCCATCGACTATATAGTACAACAATATTTTGTTCTGATTTTGATTTAATGCTGTTTAAACAGTCTGTGCTCTACAGAGGGAAGTAGAGAATAGGCAAGCTGAAGCTTTGTCTTTATATGATGCACACTAATTCTCTTTCCCTTTGATAAAATTTGAATATCATTTCTTGTCAGGATCCATGTATTCTGGGCCGGCTGATGGTTTAGGAAAGTGCGACTCTGGGAACGTGTGCCCTGGAGATCTGTGAGAGCCTGTCAATTC
Source organism: Picus viridis (assembly GCA_033816785.1). NCBI lineage: Eukaryota > Metazoa > Chordata > Aves > Piciformes > Picidae > Picus > Picus viridis. The sequence continues at coordinate 6,047,803 of CM066595.1, forward strand.
GAGCTCCTGCCTCCTTGGCTGCTATTCTAAGAGTTGACCCATTATGTAATGCATGTGTAGTGTAATTATGTCTCAATTGGTGTGCAGTAGCAGCCTTGAAAACACCTGAGGGCAAAACTAGTAAACAGAGGTTGATAGCTTTTTGGTTTAGCTTTCATTAGGTATTTAGCTTACTGCATCACAAGACAGTCATCAGCGCCTCTCCTAGTATTTCTTTGAGAGGGTTTGATTCACTGCCTCAGTAAACTGAGTATTATTTTCAGTTTATGTGGAATTCAGTGTGGAAGTATCTTTATGCTGTGAGAGAACATCCATGTACCAAATTGTCTCAACTTCTATGACAAGCAATGAAAACTGACATCACTTGAGGGATGGTTCTGTCCTGAAGTTTACAGAAGTTCATGTCTTGGTATTCACAACTTTGTGGTAGTCAAGGGACTTTCTTTGGACTTCTGCTTATTTGTTTTTAGATTCCAGTCCTCAGAAAAAGGAAACTTAATTTTTGACCTTGCACATGATTGGCAAAAATGTGTATACAGTAGCAGCACTGTGCAAAAAAAGTCATTGTTTCAGAGCAAGCATCCCAAGTTTTACTTCATAATTTGTTTTGCTGCCTTTTACAGGGCAAAGGAAATGAAGATGGAGAGACAGTCATTATTGAAAAAGAACATTTTATGGATGACTTCTTCCAACAGGTAAAGTTACGTTTTACATCATGCATTAAAGACTTGGCAGGTTTCTCTCTGTGCCTTTTAAATTTCTTTAACAACAATAATAATAAAATAGTGCAAGCTGTTTAAGTATCAATGTTTCTGCTGGGATTTCTGTCAACTACTTATGGGTGTTGCAATGAAATACTTTACAATTTTTATTACCAAAGATTTAATATTTTTAAAAATTAAATATTTATATATATTTATTAGATATTTCGCTTCCTCTAGGTTGAGGAACTTAGAAATAACATAGCAAAAATAGCACAAAACGTGGAAGAAGTGAAGAAGCAGCACAGCATTATCCTGTCAGCACCAAATCCTGAAGGAAGTGAGTATTGCTTTTCTTAGATATCAGATGTGTGTGGCAAGATATTATGAAATACTATTTTTTTTGTTTGCTTTAGCTCTCTATAGGAATAGAACTTCAGATGTTCAGAATGCAAGATCTAACACAATGTATTTAATTAAATGTTTCCTCATTTAATATTCAATTAATATTTTAATTTGCTTTTCAGTACCTTTTTTATGTCTCATTTGAGTAAATACATTTTCAGATTATTTGTTGCATCATTCAAACTTTTGCTAGACCAAAACTCTTGAAATTGATTGTGTCTTCAGGAACTTAATAGGCTAGTTGCATTTGTTGTAATCTGTGAAAATGTTGAAATTGTCAGATTGCTCTTGGCATTGACGTGAAAGTTTTTGTAGTTTTTATGAAGCCCATGCAGTAGAGCCATCATCTTCTCTTTCTTCTTTAGTAGGAGTAAGATCCTAGCAGCCAGCTGCTTCAGCAGTAATAAGAGTCTCATGCTGAAGCACTATTTTTAGAGGCTGTAACCCCAGAGCTGACAGTGATGATGTGCCTTCTGAACAGAGAACTTGAAAGTTTAGGGAACTTGTCCAGAAACATGTATCCTTCTCTGTTCTCAGCACTTCTTAGTTGAAGACATGTCTGGCTTTATGGGCAGCATTTAAGGAAAAAGGAAGACAAGATGCTCAGATGTTTTTGTGAAATGTTACAACACTACCTCAACATTTATCTTCTTGATGGAAACTGAACTTTGGATGTTAGTTTTTCTTTTCCCCCTATTTTCTTTGCTTCTGGATGGGCATACATTGGTATTTTTACAAACGATTTTCCAGACTGCTTTTTGTTTTAGCAATCATACAGCCAGTGAATCTCAGGTTTAATAAGAGTTGATCTGAACGCTTAAAATCTGGTCTCAGCTTTTATCAACTGGTGTTTGTACTGATGTTTGTGCTCATGAATGCATCTGAATTGTGTAGGAATGTGACGTTGCTTGTAAGTAATGTATATACTCTTGTGAATTTAGTGTCTTCAATAAACCAAATAACACTAAGTTCTGCATGAGTACTCGGGATAGTATTCTTCAACAAATACAGGCTGTGCATGGTAGAGTTGTGTTAAGAAGTGTCCATGATAAACAACAGAACTAAAAATATGTGAGATGTTTTCTATCTATCTATCACATGATAGATTTCAGTGAACTTTTCATTTTGATCTGAAACATTGCCCAAGTGTAAGGGCCTGTCATAAGAAGCAGGAATCTGCTGGTAGGCTGTTACAAAAATAGTATTTTAAGTACTTAGGAGTATGTAAAACTACTATGCATGGTTGTACCGAATAGAGTTATGAGTTTGCAAGGTAGAGTTGTAGATGGGTTACTATTATCAATCATTAACAGTTCTAAAAAAAATGTTTTGTTGTTTTCTTTTTTTTAAGGAACAAAGGAAGAACTTGAAGAATTAAATGAGGAAATAAAGAGGATTGCTAATAAAGTCCGAGCCAGGTTAAAGGGTAAGTTGTGGGGAGAAAGAAAATTACTGTCATTTGGAATGATACAGGATGGTAGCCATGTTACAAACTTAATGTATTGCAGCTGAACTCCTAAAGGCTAAAAGCTGCATAAATTGCAATAAAGAGGGGAGAGAACTTCCCAACTAATGTGCAGCCCATGTCAGAAGCAGTAGCATCCATTACTTTATTTCTCTATGGCAAGCTTCACTGCTGGTAAATACCAGGTCTCAATGCAGCCTAGTGTGTGGAAGAGGACAAAAAGCTTGCTTGCTTTCAGAAATAACCCAGAAAATTGCAATGCAATGTATTTCCTCTCTCTACAAATGTATTCTGCCACCAAAATGCTGGGGTTTGTTCATGGCATTTTGGAAGAAGATTAACTTGAACTGCAAAAAGACAATCTCCGTGGCATAAGTGTCTACAAAGGGAATTGCTTTAGAGCTTCTATTTTAAACTCACACTAGCTAATTTCGCTGTGGTTTTCTCCTGTGGGTTGTCTTACTTGCTGAGCATAGGTTTTGAAATATACTGAGTGTTTTAATGTTACTGTATTACAATTACTATATACATTTATCCTTCCACAAACACTAGTATATGCTGTTTATTAAGCTGTAAAAGCAACCCATTTTCTTACACCTTTTGAAATTCTCCCATAGTAATAGAAGTGTGAAAGCTAAGAGTATTGAAGTAATTACTGTGTTTTAAGATCTATACAAACTATCCAAATTATTTTAAGTTGATGTGTATCTATCACTGCCATTCTCCTCTGAAATATTAAAAGGTATCTATGGGGAGCTTGTACATGAAAAAGGCATTGAGGAATAGGATTTACAAAGCAACTGAGCTACTGAGGTTTGAGGCAGATCCTCCCCTGCCTCCCACCAGGGCAGAAAAAAATGAGACTCACACAAACTGATTGCAGTGATGGAAAGTTTAAATGGAAAAGCACCAAATGTTTTACAGAGAAGCTACAAGCACAGTGACAAAAGAGATCCCAAAGCATACCCAGAAGCCTCCCAGCACTCCCCTCTCCCCACCTGAGGGTACACCCAAAAGCCCCAGGGCTCTTTCTTCCCCCTGCCACTGTTAGGCTAATCTCAGCTGGCCAGATCTGAGATTGCCCTTCCCCCTTCTCCTCCTGGCATTAGGACCAAGAGGCCTTGAGATAACTCCCCCTCCATTACCAGATAGGGAGCATCTCCCATGGTAGTGGTGAGGGAAGAAAGAGGAAGTGTGAGACCTTGCAGATGGATTTATAGGGAGCAGGACATTATGGGTGTGTCCTGTGTCCACCCATTGGGCTGGACCCTCGGGACACCAGAGGTGCATCCCGTATGGCGGCAGCAGCAGGAGGCACCCAGCCTAAACTGCTACGTGTAATTATACTGAATATTGACTCATATTTATGTGTTGTTCTTAGCTATTGAACAAAGTGTTGATCAGGGCGAAAATACTAATCGGACATCAGTGGACCTCAGGATAAGAAAAACACAGGTATGATCACTTAATAAGCTTAAAGAAAATAAAGGGATTCTAGTAAGTCTTAGAATGAGTTTGACTTTTCTTAAGTAGTTTCAGAACTTCACGTTCTGTTTTGTTGGAGTAGAAATACCACTTTCAGTTGTTGTGCAGTAGTATTTGTTGTGTCCAAAAAAATAAAATTAAAAAAATCAATCAATGTTTCTGTGTTCCACATTTTTAAATCCTTGAAAAACAGCACTCTGTGTTAGCTCACAAGTTTGTGGAGGTCATGACGGAATACAACGAGACCCAAACTCTCTTTCGAGAACGCAGCAAAGGTCGGATACAGAGACAGTTAGAGATAAGTAAGTGACCTGATTATGCTTCTTCAAAAAATACCAGTTGTGTTGTCAGTAGCTCCCTTGTTTATTACTTAAAGATGGGACAAAGCACCATCTTGGACACATCCTTGAATCATGTGAGGGGGGAAAAAACATTTTACCACATTTATTTTTGGTACTGCTCTTCAGAACAGCTGTAAAGAAAAACAGAGGAAAGTCACTAAATATTTTTAATGTTGAAAATTATTAAAGAAAATACCTTTTTCCTGTGTTTATTTTCAATGTTACAAACTTTTAAGAAGACAGTAAGGAAAGCTGCATTCTGAAGTTGGCAATGTTGTTATAAGCTATTCCAGAATTAACATCCTAAACAGGGCAGCATCTCTTTTTGGGCTGTGCTGGTTTTGTCAATAAGCATTTGCTGAATTCAGCTTGCATGAAATCAGTGGTGCCATTGTATGTACTAATAAGTTGTTGATTGGCTCACATTTGACTTCACGATTGATTATTGCAAGGAGTATTGAGAAAAGTATCTGAACCTGAACTACAGCATCTGCCTTTTAAGGTGTCTTAAAAAAAATGCATTTACAAGCCTTTTTTGAACAACTTCTCTAAAAACAAATACATGTATTGCTGAAATAGGAAATACATGCAGAAAGGTTTAAAAAATGTAAGGTAACTACTTTTCACATCCTTCTCAAATTTGTCATTAACCTCTCAAGCTAATGGTTTAATTCAGCATTGCAGTAAAGTTACATTTTTCTTTGCCTATACATTTGAGGGAAGGGACCCTGATACCTCAGGACCTGGCTCTTTTAAGTTAATGCTGTTATTACCCAATTAGAGCCTTTAGCTTTTCCTCAGCACTAAAAACGTTATAGCAGGTTTTACAGCATTTGTGGGTATTAACTGAGAAAGTAATATTCAAACTGTAACTTTGAGCTGATAGGACAGAACTGTTAAGTTACTGCAGATTTTCTGTTCTGCATGGGAAGAACAGGAATTTGACATTTAATTTTTAAAACTGTACAATACAAATCACTTGAATGTGGAGTGTAACTCATGCTTGCATTGGTGTGATCAATAGGATTCAGTTTGCTTAAACATGAAGTAATAAACTGCATCGATTGATAAATGTATTATGATAAGTAGAAGTTAAGATACGTTATGGGTAATCAGCTTCTCCATGTGGAATATGAATGTCATCCTGTGTTGGTAAAATCTAATTTGCATAAAGATTTTATTGCCCCCCTCACTGATGGGAAGTGAGTAAATGAGGTGCCACTGTGATATGATTGAAGAGGTAAATATTGAATGTTACACAAATTACTCTATCTCAAGCTCTTCCTTCTGAGGAGCACTCCACTTAACAAGGTTCATATGTACATTGTAAATGATTCTGATCAAACTCCTCAAACAAAACACCACCACCACCCCAAAAAACCCCAAAGCCAACAGGAGTTTTTTTATCATAGTTTCCAATCAACTTTTTTTTTTTCTTTGAACTGTCACCCTTCTCATATGGTAACAGTCGATGTTCAATAATGAGTAAGTGATGGTATGTGAAGTACTGTTGTTTTTATCCTAGCTGGAAAGACCACCACTGATGAAGAACTGGAAGAAATGTTAGAGAGTGGTAATCCTTCAATTTTCACTTCTGATGTATGTATTACTGGTCCAGTTATGTCTCTTCTGTTCTACTGCTGCTGCTATTTATTAAGTGTGTCAGCACATTCTTACTTATGTCTGTATCTTTTTTTCATTTTCCTGAAGATTATATCAGACTCTCAAATAACTAGGCAAGCTCTGAATGAAATTGAGTCACGTCACAAGGATATTATGAAACTGGAATCTAGCATACGGGAACTACACGAAATGTTTATGGATATGGCAATGTTTGTGGAGACTCAGGTAAATGAACCAATTCAAGCACATTTACGTAAAAGGGATATTTCCTCCCCCCCCCCAGTCTTCCTTTTTGAGGTGTACAAGAACAATCACATGTTCAGATAATACAGACTTTGAGTGTTCTTAATTGTGTTTAGAGTATACAAAAGTTAATCACTACAGTGCTTTTGGTTTGTTTTAGATAAAAGTACAATCTAGATGTAACTGAAGTATATACTATGAGTAACTAAGCATAGTGTTTCAGTTGGTATATTTAGTATTTTCTTCAACATGCTTGTATTGCAGCATGCTTGAACATTTTGAGCATGTTTAAAAACAGCTCTCTCCTGGAATGCTGGCTAATATCCTGGGAATCTGGAGTTCTCAAGAGACTTGTGGTAGAGTAAAATGTGTGTTAGCAAGGATGTGCACAGCTTGCACATAATACAAAGTACAGTTACTACTATAATTAGCATCAATGTAGAGAGATTGACAGGTCATTCAAGTTGTCTCTTATATTCATAAGCTTTGGCTTGACATGTACATAAGTTCATTCTATTTGTAGTCCTTGCATACCAATTATCTAACAAAAATCTGTTCTTGGGATCCTTTCACTTTGAAGGAAAGTGAAAAGAATAATGTTCAGGAGAGGAAGTTTTCTGACAAGGATTTTCTTTTTTTCAAATTGGGATTTGTTCTAGAATTCCTAGGAGCTGCTTTGAAACTTAAGTATTTCCAAGACAATTTGGTAGCACTTTTCTTTTGAATTAGAAATGGAAAAAAAAGTTACTTTGTGCATTATTCTTTAATGCTTTGCTGTTTACTGCTGCTGATTATTTCTTCTGTTGGACAGAAACACAGGTAATAGACTTATTGTAACTTTTCACCAATCCTCCATTTCATTACCAAATTTCATTCATCATAATTACATTAAATTTGTTATGTATTGTCATTCTAAGCATCAGTTTTGAAGTTCTGTTACATGTGCATTTTCTTAGATAACTGTTCAACCTTGTGTCATAATAGTATCCTTTCCCACTTCCAGGCACATCAGGGATTTCTGATCTCTTTAGTGTGTCAGTTTTAGTTTTAGCTGTTAAAACATATCTTGCATTCAAAGATATGTTTTCAGGTGTTGAGTATTTTTTTTCCTGCAAAAGGGAGAAATGTGCTTGTCCTGCCCATGAATGCTCCCTGTTTGGTAGTAACTTTGAGCCCTTGCTTCTCATTCCCTTTCTCATTTACACATCAAAGTAGAAAAAAGAAATGTCACCCACTAATATGTAAATAAATCATTTGTTTAAAATAATTGTTGGTGGTTTTTAGCCTTTCATCTCTTAGGTTCATTAAACAAGGATCCAAGGATTCTAATAATATTTTTTTGTTTGTTTTTATTTTCAACATTTCCTTTTAAGGGTGAAATGATTAATAACATAGAAAAGAACGTGATGAATGCATCAGATTACGTGGAACATGCAAAAGAAGAGACAAAAAAGGCAGTTAAATATCAAAGTAAAGCACGAAGGGTATGCTATCTTTTTCTAATTGTGCTAGTCACAGTATGAACCTTCAATTTTAGTTGATTTTGTTGTATTCAATTTTTCAAGATTGAATTAATATATGCATTTTACTTCTTTTGTAGTCATGGTATTTAAAATTAGAAAACAGTTATAAATTAGTATACAACAGAGGGAGATTTACCAAAGGATTTTACAAAGATACAAAAAAAAACCCCAAACCCCATAATCCAGAAGAAATCAGAACATGTCCAATGTGAATTAATTTGTTACAGTTAAAACATATTACCCATAGAGGACAGGAAACTCTGGTACTACAAAAAGAGACACAAGTCATGCACAGCTAAGGATAGGTTCACAATTTTCAACTTAAAAAGCTGTTGATATGGAGAATAAGAACCCCAAAAGAATTAATATACTATGCTAGTAGAAAAATTCACAGGTGCTTCTTATCAATTACCATGATTCCTTAAATTAGTAAGACTGTAAGCTTAGAGGTTTTTGAATCTTTATCACTGCTAAACTTAACTGGATTTGTAGCTATTAAATCACTGCGTTAGCAGGAAAATTTGCAGTCTTGCTGAAGCAGGCTTATTTACAGAATTCCATCTGTAATTGTTCTGTTTACAGACCACTCCTTCTGTACTCCTGTAAAAGTTCTACATTAAGGGGATCTTCACCCTGGAAAGGGTGTGACATTAAACCATGATAGTCAAGTTTGTGGAGAAACTGAGTTCAAAATAATAGAGGCATTTTCCATGGGCATGGAAATTTATTTTGTTTCAGTATCAGTCTTTCCATCAGAAAGCCAAATAATGTATTCTGAAATCAAAGTAGCTCATTTTTGTATTTTATGATTGTAGGGTGAATGAAGTGTTCCTCTGGCATTGTAATTTTCCCTTTTGAAAGGCTGTAAAATTTTTTGAGGCTTTTTATTATGAGTTGGATTTGAGAGAAAAATATATCTTTAGAGAGAGAGGGAGATACATTTACAGATAGATGGCCAATTTTAAAAGGAATATTTTAGTCTCAAAAGAGCCCACTGAATGTATTTTTAAATTATGATTGTATCTGATAACTATATAGGTATTAATGACACCTGTAAATGCATCTGTGATGCTTATTCATGTGCCTGCAAGAGTGCACAGACACTTCAATCTCAACTTGAGAATAGTGCAGCAAGCTTTCATGGGTGTGGATCTAAAAACTACTGTAGAAAATCAAAAAAATAAAAGCAGATCTTAGTGTGCTTAATATTAAAAAGTAATAATGCTTTGTTTCTTGACAGAAAATGTGGATAATTATCATTGTGTCATTGGTGTTGATTGCCATAATTGCTCTAATTATTGGTTTGTCTGTTGGTGTTCGGTGATGCTTGGATAATCTCAGCATGCATGACTTCCTGCCAGTCTGGCAGTAAGTAACTAATCAACTAATTTTGCTCTTGTTTTACTCTGGTGACTTGTAATGTTCTACTAACCCATAACCCATCAGGATTTCAGGTAGTGATAGGACTAGGGGGAATGGAATGAAGCTGGAGGTGGGGAGAATCAGGCTGGACATGAGGAGGAAGTTCTTCACCGTAAGAGTGGTGAAGCCCTGGAATGGGTTGGCCAGGGAGGTGGTTGAGGCACCGGCCAGGGAGGTGTTTAAGACCAGGCTGGATGAGGCTCTGGCAGGCCTGATCTAGTGTGAGGTGTCCCTGCCCATGGCAGGGGTTGGAACTAGATGATCCTTGTGGTCCCTTCCAACCCTGACTGATAGTATGATACTATGAACATCTGCACAGTTAGTATTTGGAGGGTGGGAGGGGGTGGCAGGTTTGAGATGCATTGGTGGATCTTCTCTGTCTCTTTATCCTATGGAAGTGCTGTGCATGGGAATACTGAAAACTGACATCTAGTGGTAAGCTGCTAAATTTACAGAATGCAATTATAAGCACAGGAGGAAATTGAGAGCAAAAAAATCCAATTAATTTTCTTGCAGCCCTTTGAAGTTTTATCATAGTGAAAGTTCACATCGGCAAACAATCAGATATGGAATACTAGTTACACTTGGATATTCATCAAATGAGGTTTTCTGTGGGTTTAAGTAAAGCTTTCATAAAAGATGTCTATAGCCTTGAAGTTGGCTATTGTGCCTTGCAGAGCATCCTAAAATTTCTTACTTTGAGGCTATTAATACTACACTAAATAAAGTGGTGGAAATAACAATGTATTTGGAAAAGAAAGTCTGCAAAGATTCCCACTGGAGTTTTAGGACATAAATTTGATAATTCTTTTAATATTCAAATTTTTGCTGTACTAATCTACCATTTCTTGTCAAGGTAACACCTACTGAGGCTAAGCAAAAAAATGCAATTAACTGTTTGGTGTCTAGTGAAAACTCAACTTTTTACATATAGTGTCTTCAAGCTATACATTGAAGTACCATGAGCAGGCTGTCACTTCAGACAGCTAATCAGGAATTCAGTTTCTCGTACTAACACACTTTTAATATCAAAGTTTTTAGTTTTGATAAGGTTTCTTCTCAGCCATGATGACAGGATTTACTATTTCATTGCTTATATTCAGAAATACTTGACCTAATATCAGACTTTGATGCATTTACCTTTTTTCCCCGTGCTGCTCTTCTGAACTGTTACCTACCAAATGCTTTTACAGACCTTTTATTGAATTCCACTAAGGGCAATTGCAAAGGTTTGAGCAGGCTACAAATATTTATCCAAGGAGGGTGGCAGTGTTACTATGCTTAGCCTTGACATAGATCAGCAAATGCTCACCAGCACGTGTTTCTATACGTAATGTACTTATAGATGTTGGTCATGAGTAATAAGTTTCAGTTAAGCAAAATGCAGAAATGTTATAGCCCTATCATGTAACTATGGTTACATCTATGTTACAAAGATTACTTACTGCTGTGATTTCCTGTCATTAATCTTTAGAAAGACAATCTAAATGCTCAGATGGAGTATCAGTATTAAGTTCCTATGGCCATGCATGTATTTAAATGGTTCTGTATCTGGCAATGTATTCCAATCTCAACTTTTCTCTTTGTTTTTTTGTTTGCTTTCAGAAATTGATATTCATAATTATATGTGTAAGTGTATTGCTTCTGATACTTGGAATTATCCTAGCAACAACACTGTCATAGCAAGCACATTCCAAGAGTTTATGAACCTTCAGAAACTCCAAAATACATCTTCAGGAAAACCAAACATTTTTCAATATATGATGCCTTACACTGTTCCACGATGATGACCTATCACTAATGGTTAAAAACAAAATCACTTTTAATGTTTACTCATAAGTATCAGAATGTATTAGGATACGTATGGATTTTCATCATAAACTATACATTTGTAAGCATGAAACTTAATTGTTTTGAACTAAAGTAACTTAGGATTTGTTTTCATATCTCAGGGTTACAGACAGTTTAAATAGGGAATGGAGAGACTTGAGTTCTGACAGTTTGGCTTTTTTCCTATTGCTAACAGAATTCTAATAATGAATTTTAGTACCTTACTAGTGCTGTTCTTGTTAGCACTCTTGTGAATGGTTTTTATGCAATGTAGCCATGTTTTTAAGTGTATTATTTAGTAACTATAAACTATCTAAGCTTTATACTTAACAAAAGTTTCATCAGTAAGTGCTAGAATATTTTATCCTGAAAGGCTACTTATTTAACTGTCTGCCTGCCACTTCAGAAGAAAAAGCTATTTTTGCACTTTCCAGGTTGTGGTGTTACTTTCTCTTCCAACATGACTAAGGTTAATTGCTTTAAATATTTCCTTGCCTTGAGAGTAAAAATGGGATTGTAACATTTCTGGTAAAAGAACGCAGTAATGAAGTGCACCAGATTTGAACCTGAGCAGATAATATTACAAATAGTCTCTGTGCAAAGTGGATCAGTTTAACCTTAGTATTCATATGACAAAAATAACATTTCTTCTCTAAAGTCAAGATTTCTTACTCAGAAGCTTGCTAATGTTGATGTATGAATACAGCACCTAGGGATAAACTCCCTCAGAACAGTCTGAGAGGTAATACAAACTAAGACACTGATTTGTTATGAAAAGTTTGTTATATAACATATATGAAGTGCTTTAGTATCTACACACCTGTTGCAATGCTAGCTTACAAGACTTGAAAGTCTTCAACTGTAACCAAGTAACTGCATTTTATGTTACAGGTTATTTTTGTATTTTTTTGTGTAAAATATTTGTAACTTAAATTTTTGACTTCTCATTGTTTAAGGATATCCATGTAGATATGTAGATACATTTACACTGTAAAAGCATTAGAGGAAAAGTATGTGTGCCTTTTTAAAACACAGTCTAAAGCTATACTTGTCAATGTTAACGTCAGTAACGTGATCCTAAAAGCTTAAAATCCTTAAACCTATGTTTTGTTGAGTGTCTGAGATCCAAGTTACTCAGTAAACTATAATTCAGTCTATTGACTTAATGAAATTGAGCAAAGTTTACAGTTTGTATTGTATATATTAATATTCTTGCTTTGCTGTCCAAATACACTGTGAATGTGCTGGAGCTATTCAGATGTCAAACTAGTTTCTTTCTTTTTTTAAAAAAACAAATACAGTTATTGATCTTTTTGCAAGTCAGCCATAAAGAAGTCATCTGAAAAATTTTGGCTTCAATAGTGAACAAATTTCTTTACCTCCAAGTCCAGAACACTCACCGATGTTTGCGATTAAGTTTACAGGTGAAGGAAGGAAGGATTGGTTGCTTTAGTACTCATTCTAGGTAAAAAAAATACTTGTAATCTATAGTTTTCTAGATTTTTATCATAAAGATTATTTATACAGATACACAAATTAGACTGGGGGGAGGGGGAGGGTGGAAATCAGTTTTGCTGGTTACTTAAAATGACCCCCAAATCTCACCATCTTGAATTTTTTTTTATTTATAATGCAATAGCTTGCCCATTAAGACCAGAAATTTGAATAGGCCACTCCATGCTTGTTATATAGCTGCCTCAGTTTGTTTCAAAACAAAACAGAACTTTTTCACATGTTTGTTTTGTTAATATTGGAGAGGAGTAATTCTCTAATCTATGCACTAATAAATTTGTCTAAGTATCTTGTGGCTGTTATTGTGACCTTTGTGAATAGTTACGGTGAGTATTTGAATAAGACTGGCATGTTTTTACTACATAAAACAACAGCTGCCTAGGCCAGAAAAAGCAGTGTATTTCACAGTATCACTAAGGTTGGAAGAGACCTCGAAGTTCATCGAGTCCAACCTGTCACCATAGACCCCATGACTAGACCATAGCACCAAGTGCCACGTCCAATCCCCTCTTGAACGCCTCCAGGGATGGTGACTCCACCACCTCCCTGGGCAGCCCATTCCAATGGCGAATGACTCTCTCGGTGAAGAACTTTCGCCTCACCTTGAGCCTAAGCTTCCCCTGGCACAGCTTGAGACTGTGTCCCCTTGTTCTGGTGCTGGTTGCTAGAGAAAAGTGGTTTCCTGAAACTTTACCGAAAAAGACTAGTGCTCATCTCCTTCTGGACCGCCTTCTCTCTCGTCTTCCTTCTCTGTGTATCACATGGGAGGTACACGAGGCTTACTTCTTGTCAGTGCTCTAATAAATGCAATACAAGTGTCGGTACATCCGCATTCAGCAGTCCCGCAGGGCTCTCTTCTTCGAGGGTTCCCTAATGCTGAGGCACAAGGGGTGGGTGCAGGGCCAGGCATTCTTTGTTCCGCAGCCGGCCTGTGCCAAAAACCTTACCTGAGGAGCAGGTGTAGAGGTGGTGTCTGTATGTGGGTTTTCCTTCAGCTTAGCAGGGTGAAAGCCAGCAGCCCAGCTGGGGTCATGCTTATTGTGTAGTGTAAGAAGAGTAGCTGCCCCATCAGCCGCGGGAAAGAGCATCACTCGCCCCACCTACCGGAGCGGCACCGAGGCTGCTCCTCCGCCACCAGCGGACCCCGCAAGCACCGGCCTCCCGCAACCGCCCAAGCCCCGCAGCCCACCTGCCTTCCGGCTGGTTCTACTGCTGCAAAGAGCCAGCGCTGCACGACACTGCCGGAAAATAGGCAGGCGAGGGGCGGGTTAGGGCGGCGCCGGCGTGGAGCAGCTGTGGGAGGCAGTGCCCATAGCAGTGCGGTGGCATTGGTTCGTCTTGCGCCTCGCCGGGCTTCCCACTGCAGGCTTCCGAGTGCACTGCCTCCGCCTGCTCGCTCTCACTGAAGAAGGACATTGAGGGGCTGCAGCGGGTCCGGAGAAGGGCAACAAAGCCGGTGAAGGGTCTGGAGAGCATGGCTGGTGAGGAGCAGCTGAGAGCACTGGGCTTTTAGTCTGGGGAAGAGGAGGCTGAGGGGAGACCTCGTTGCTTTCTACACCTTGCTGAAAGGAGGTTGGAGCCAGGTTCCAGCATAGGTCCGTTCCATGTGTGCAGTCCTCCTAGCAACGGACTGCTCCACAGCGGTTCCCGCATGGGCACTTGAGTCCTGACAGCAAGCCTCCTTCAGCCCGGCCTTCTCTCCACCGTGAACGGGTCGTGTCAGGGTATTGCCCCAGCACACGCTTTCCACAGGGTCACAGACTCCTTTGGGTGCATCCACTTGCTCCAGCCTGAAGTCCTTCATAGGCTGCCGGGGGACAACCTGCCTTGCCGTGGTCTTCACCAGGGGCTACAGTGGAATATCTGCTCCAGCACCTGGAGCACTTCCTCCCTCTCCTTCACTGACGCTGGTGTCTGCAGGGCTTTTTCTCTCACAGATGCCCACTTCCCTCCATACCTGCAATTGCTGACATGCAGGGTTGTTTTGTTTTGTTTTGTTTTGTTTTGTTTTGTTTTGTTTTGTTTTCCACCTTCATAAAATACCTTATCTCAGAGGTGCTGCCACCATCTCGGATGAGCCTGAGCTTTGGCTGTTGACAGGAGCTGACGTAATTCTGGCATGCACATAGTCCCCTCCACTACCAAAACCTTGCCACTCAAACCCAACAGAATCACAGATACTGCAAGAGCTCTCTGAGTTCTTGAAATTTTATACACAGGATATCATCTGAAAATGCTGCTGGAGATGATACATACAACAAATACATAGTGCTGCATAAAAATTTGTAACCCTGAGGCCTGAGCCTGGTTTTGGTGTAATGGTGACTACATAAAGGGGTACATCCTCTCCATTATTGCTGGTTCTTCTGCACTGCTCTCTGACTAAAATTTGTTCATATTATCTCCCATCTGAAGTGAATCTATCCAGCTTGAACACCCAGTTGCTGTCCTCTAACGTAGTGATTTTTCAGAGCAATCTTCTATTTTGTCCAGGGTTTTTCAGGTTAATTAAGCAGCACAATATTTCTTCTGTGCTGGTGCGTATCAATGTAGCTAGAATAGAAAATAAGTTTCATGTTAGTCTCCATTTAGGATTATCTCTGATTTGTCAAACTGCTTTGAAAGTGCAACAGGAATAGAATAGAATAGAATAGAATAGAATAGAATAGAATAGAATAGAATAGAATAGAATAGACCAGACCAGGTTGGAAGAGACCTCCAAGATCATCACGTCCAACCTATCAACCAATCCAACCCAGCTAAGCAACTAAACCATGGCACCAAGCACCCCATAAAGTCTCCTCCTGAACACCTCCAATGATGGTGACTCCACTACCTCCCTGGGCAGCCCATTCCAATGGGCAATCACTCTCTCTGTATAGAACTTCTTCCTAACGTCCAGCCTAAACCTTCCCTGGTGCAGCCTGAGACTGTGTCTTCTTGTTCTGGTGCTGGCTGCCTGGGAGAAGAGACCTACCTCTGCCTGTCTACAACCTCCCTTCAGGTAGTTGTAGAGAGCAATAAGGCCACCCCTGAGTCTCCTCCAGGCTAAGCAACCCCAGCTCCCTCAGCCTTTCCTCATAGGGCTTGTGTTCCAAACCCCTCACCATTAATTGCTTTACAGCTGTGGATGAAGAGCATAGAAACATCACACAAATTCCCATCATTTAACAGGATTCCAGAGTGGTAGGGGACAAGTTGTCTTTCAGTTGGTGAGCCCAACTTTAAACAGTTCCAAATTTCCTAATAATCCCCACTGCTACAGTTTTTTTTAATGCTAATGCAGTTAATGATGTTGTCATGAATGCTTTTCACATAGAACAGTTGAATAAGAGATGCATTACTATTTTGCCTTTATTGTTGCTGTTCTTTTGTTTGAAAAACCATGACACTTTATTTGCATTTTGCAATAAACACATCAGCATCTAACAGAAAATTTATATTGTTATATACAGAAAATTCATGTTGCTATATACAACAAGGAGCCTGGACTTAGGGAAAAATAATTTTTAAAGAAAAGTAAAAAGCTTTGTTAGTATTGATTAGGGAGTTTGACAGGCTGGAGAGGTGGGCACAAGCCAACCTCATCAGGTTCAACAAGACCAAGTGCAGGGTCCTGCATCTGGGTTGAGGCAATCCCAGGCACAAATACAGTCTGGGCAGTTACTGGCTGGAGAGCAGCCTGGAGGACAGAGGCTTGGAGGTGCTGGTGGACGAGAAGCTCAACATGAGCTCTCAATGTGCGCTTGCAGCCCGGAAAGCCAATCAGATCCTGGGCTGCATCAAGAGAAGTGTGGCCAGCAGGTCAAGGGAGATGATTCTCCCCCTCTACTCAGCTCTGGTGAGACCCCACCTGGAGTACTGCATCCAGTTCTGGAGTCCCTATTACAAGAGGGATATGGAGGTGCTGGAAGGTGTCCAGAGAAGGGCCACGAGGATGATCAGAGGACTGGAGCACCTCTCCTATGAGGACAGACTGAAGGAGTTGGGGCTGTTCAGTCTGGAGAAGAGAAGGCTCCGAGGTGACCTCATTGTGGCCTTCCAGTATCTGAAGGGGGCCTACAAGAAGGCTGGGGAGGGACTTCCCAGGATATCAGGGAGTGATAGGACTAGGGGGAATGGAATGAAGCTGGAGGTGGGGAGATTCAGGCTGGACATGAGGAGGAAGTTCTTCACCATGAGAGTGGTGAAGCCCTGGAATGGGTTGTCCAGGGAGGTGGTTGAGGCCCCATCCCTGGAGGTGTTTAAAACCAGGCTGGATGAGGCTCTGGCCAGCCTGATCTAGTGTGGGGCGTCCTTGCCCAAGGCAGGGGGTTGGAACTAGATGATCCTTGTGGTCCCTTCCAACCCTGAGTGATTCTATGATGTAGAGAATTATTTTTAAAGTTCTTCTTTAGCCATAGTGTTTCTGCACCTCAGTCATGTGTCTAGTCTGATCTGTGCTTGCATAATTTCAAGATGACTGCACTGTGTGTCATGTTTTGTGAATTTGCATTGACATATTTGCCAGCTCTGTATCAAAGGAGAGTGAAAGAGAAAAAGACAGTAATCCCTGAATGGAAACATCATTTTGTTGTGAACATGAAACAAACATTTCTGTGGGAAGGGAAGGGGAGGGGAGAGGAGGGGAGTGAACTAAAGTTGTTTCAAAAAATGTACCTGTCTATTCGACTTCTTTTTGCTCTGCAGTGTGAAACACAGAATGTATTTTGAAGCAGTGGAGGAATTTTGATGAATACAAGGCTGATAATAAAATTGAATAAATTTAAATAACATTTAGAAGACCAAGGGAAATGAAGAAACTTGCCTCTGAAGAAGGATGTTCTGTGTAAAAATGGTATTATTTTAAACCCACACCCTTTCAGACAGTTGTGCTTAGTGTAACTTTGAGAGAAGAGTCTTCATCTGGGGTTGGGTTTGGGTATTTTTTGGGGGGATGGTGGTGAATGAGGGCTAAAGTCTTAGGTTACCCAATGTTAAATTTGATTTGATGTGTTCATGTGGCCTGTATGCAACTTCTGAAAATAACCATGGCATTCTTTTTCGTGCTGCAGTCAGTGGGGCAGCCCTTGCACCTGTGGATCAGCTCAGTCCCTTCTGTCATGTACAGTAATTGGCTGCTAGGTTATATAGTACCATTTGCAGCCTCTTTTAGCCACCTCTGTCAAACATGCTGAGTCTTTCTGTCTGTAGTAAAGAACTTACAAATGATCATTTGGGAATAAAAAGAGCATTTTATAAACACTGGTAATTAGGTTCTGAAGAACAAAAGTACTTCTGGAATAAAGGTTTTTTACAAAGGAAAATACATAGATATGGTAAGTACAAAATAATTGTTTCTTTTTTGTAAAGGATGATTACTTTTACTGGCTCTGTTTGAATCCATTTTACTGGAAATATGGGGGCAAGAAGGATTGGGATGTTCAAGAGTAAATAGTTCTTAAAAAATGTCTAAGTTACAATGCAAATAGCTAACAATGTATAGCAGACTTCATGGGCTGGGAAAACAGGAAGGATTATTTTGCATACAAATGACATTTCTTATATCCCTACATTAGAGAGAACATGAGACTTCTGGGTCAGCCCATACCAGTTCTTGTCAGTTGAAAGTAAATGGGCAACTTGGTTTAGAGAATATGCCAGAATGAGCGTGGACTCTACAGAGGTGCTGTTTATGTAACACTTCGTAGGCTTTTCATGGAGTCTTGAATAGACAACTTCAGCAGCCACTTGACAGGGTTATTTTGTTGTTAGGTTATTCGTATTTCACAGGACTGTTAACTTTCTGCAGTTTCAAGGTTTTTTTTTCTGAGTCTGTCACAGTATCACAGTGTCACAGTATCACCAAGGTTGGAAGAGACCTCAAAGATCATGGAGTCCAACCTGTCACCACAGACCTCATGACTAGACCATGGCACCAAGTGCCACGTCCAGTCCCCTCTTTAACACCTCTAGGGATGGTGACTCCACCACCTCCCTGGGCAGCCCATTCCAATGACGAATGACTCTCTCGGTGAAGAACTTTCTCCTCACCCGGAGCCTAAACTTCCCCTGGTGCAGCTTGAGACTGTGTCCCCTTGTTCCGGTGCTGGTTGCTAGAGAGAGGAGACCAACCTCTTCCTGGCTACAATCACCTTTCAGGTAGTTGTAGAGAGCAATGAGGTCGCCCCTGAGCCTCCTCCTCTCCAGGCTAAACAATCCCAGCTCCCTCAGCCTCTCCTCATAGGGCTTGTGGGAAAAAAAAAATTTTGAGCTGTGACATGTCACATTTATTGTCCCACACAGGTAAGAGGACAGGGTGGGTGTCCTTTGTGACCCCTTTCTGGGGTGGTAATGTGTCAGGGTCCCACCACATCTTCAGCACGAGTAGCAGGGGGCAGGTTGTGGTGCTCCACCACAGTGGGGCTGGGGCCACAGGGCAGCAGGTGAAGCATGGGAGCATCCAGAGTTGGGATCTGCAGCATCACTACCTGATACCCTGAGAAGTCCCTCCATGGGATGTATGTTGTAGCCAGGTGGGGGTTGGTCTCTTCTCCCAGGCAACCTGTGACAGGATGAGAGGACACAGTCTCAAGCTGTGCCAGGGGAGGTTTAGGCCAGATGTTAGGAAGAAATTCTTCCCAGAATGCTTTGCCATTGGAATGTGCTGCCCAAGGAGGTGGTGGAGTCACCATCATTGGAAGTGTTTAAAAAGAGCCTGGATGAGGCGCTTGGTGCCATGGTTTAATCCAGGATGGAGGTTTGGAGAAGGGGAAGGGGATCCTGTCAAGCACTGCATTGTTCCCAGGGATCCCCATGACAGGGACCCAGGGATCTGCTGGTGTGGTGGAGTTGGGTGGTAGGAGCTCTTGGGGGACTGTTAGAGGGTCTCACCCAATGTTCAAAACACTGAAGTCTGTTAAGGGAATTATATATAAAACTCCTGAATTGAGATGTGGAGGCTTGTAGATGAGAAGCTATAGACAAATTAGTATATGTATGATAATATTTACAGCTTGTTGTAAAGAAACCTTTGACGCCTTTTTTAAGCTCCCTCTTTTCCTGGGTTGTGATGTGGGCCTATGGTGAACATCTACACACCACAGAATAAGAGAATTCGGTTGAGTGTTCTCTCTGCAGGTATCTGCTATGAGCATCTTTGAGTGATAGTCTGAGTTCCTTAGAAATGTAGCCTATTGTTGCTGTAGACCGAAGTGGAACACAAGCTCTCCGATGGAAGGATTCAAGTCTTGTGTTTAGCTAAACACAAGGTGGGGAAGAAGAACTTAGTTGTCCTGGTGTGTTAGATTTCAGCTGTAAAGTACTGACAGCTGAAGGTACCACATGAAGATGCATCTGCAGGTAGGTATCTTTGGTTGAAGTGTTTTTACTTCACAAACAAGGAAGCCAATGGGGAGTTAACAGTCAAATCCTCTTGTTCTAACTGAAATAAAGAGGAAACTGGCTTAAGTTGTGCCAAGGGAGGTTTAGATTGAATATTAGGAAAAAATTATTGACCAAAAGAGTGGCCAGGCATTGGAACAGGCTGCCCAGGGAGGTGGTGGAGTCACCATCCCTGGAGGTGTTCAAGAAGCTGTAGGTAGAGAAGAAACTTCAGGATATAGTTTAGTGGTCATGGTAGCTGGGTTACAGTTGGACTCATTGATCTTAAAGTTCTTTTCCAACCTTAAAGATTCTATGATTCTTTGAAATATATTTACTTGTAAACCATAATGATTAGAATACAGTTTAGTAAAGACTAGTAAGTTCACAGTGTTGATGTCTTGTGAGTTCACTGCAGGAGTACCACAGTCTCTTATTAGGTGGTCCACAGTGTACTAAAGCAGGAAAGGAAAAGAACTGGAAATTTCAGGAAAGCAAGTCAACACTTCCCAGTCTCCCATGGGGATGGACTCCTGCAGGGTTACTGCTCAGTCTAGAATGTGCCACCGTGTGGAAACGACTTGTAAAAGCTGACATGGCAGAAAAAAATGGATAGTGTAGAATGCTTCATTGGATTTGAGTATTTGGGTTTTTTTCCATGTAACCTAATTAGCAGCACTCAGCTTCTGAGAGTGACTGAAAAAACCCCAGAGAGACAAGACTCCTTTCCTCTATACTATTTACTGGATGGCTGTTTGTTTTTCCTTTAAAAAATGCCAATTACAGTAGGATTTGGAATACAATTTCTAAGATGCTTTTTTTTTCCTAGTCTTTTTGGTGGCAACTGATTTATGCATAGCAACATCTCTAAGACAGGCTTTTGGATTTTTCACTAATACAACCAGCACCAGAACAAGGGGACACAGTCTCAAGCTGCACCAGGGGAAGTTTAGGCTCAAGGTGAGGAGAAAGTTCTTCACTGAGAGAGTGATTCGCCATTGGAATGGGCTGCCCGGGGAGGTGGTTGAGTCGCCATCCCTGGAGGCGTTCAAGAGGGGACTGGATGTGGCACTTGGTGCCATGGTCTAGCTGTGAGGTTTGTGGTTACAGGTTGGACTCGATGATCTTCGAGGTCTCTTCCAACCTTGGTAATACTGTGATACTGTGATACAATCTATTTGATGCATATTACTTCCATCTTTATACCCCACAGCACCTATCAGTCTAGTCATGCATATTTACCTACACTTAACTTTCTAGCCTCAAATAATGTTTATACAGTGTCCATTAATTTAAATATTTTCACTGTCTCTCAGTTGCCTCTTTGAAGAGGAACTTAAGTGCTCTAAAACTTGCTTTTTTCATCTAACATCATTTGGTTTGGGTTGGTTTGTTTTGGTTTTGAAGTTTGTATCTCTGCAATGCATCTCATTCTTTCTAGGCTTTGTGGTTGCTGCTGATCTCCTTTTTCAACATTTCAGTAATCCCTTTTGTGAATTAATTCTCTTTTCTGAACTTCAAATGTTGCTGATTTGCCTACTGTGCCTTTTCTGTCTAAAGGATTGGATGATTGCTGAATTTTCCATTTTCTTCTTGCTACTTCATTTATTTAATGGACTTTTGGCAAAGCTCTTTTAAAATATTGTGACCTGTGAGCATAACCCTTCTGCAGTGCTACAGAGTGACTTGGGAAAATATCTGCTTTTTCATGCCATTGCTTTAACTACTGGCAGTACTAACAGAATGCTGTTGCAAAAAGCTATTCACTTTTCCAAATGCAGACTTTCTTTGCTATTGAGCCATCTAATTGCAGGTCTTTGATTTTCTGCCCATTTATTCTTTTGGTCTTTGTCTTTCCTTTTGTTTAGGCGCTTGCTTTTAGAGTCATAGTCTCTTCTAATACTGAGTCTAGCTCATGGTATTTGTAGTGAAGAAAAATGGCAGTTTGTGTGTTTAGTTAAGAAAGACAGTTTTCCATGATATATGGAGTCATCTTGTTTCTATCCACACTGCTGTCAACCATCTTTAAATGGATAAATATAGCCACTAGCAAAAGAATCTAACTGAATCAGAAAGCACTGTGAAGAAAAAAATAACTTGCAAAAAAAACCTCCACACAAACTCCTTTAACCTTCTGAAGTGTTGAAAAACAAACAACAACAAGAGCAAACAACAACCATTTCAAAGCATCCTGGGTTTAAATCAGTTCATACCACAAGGACACATTACATTTCCAGTTTGCATACTTGCTCTGCTTTTGGTTTTCCCTTTTGGCAATTTATTCAGAGTAGAATTAGTGCATGGAATCTCAGAGGAGAATAAAAGCCAGTGTTTTGAGAACTAATGAAGTAATTATCCAAAGCATTATTTACAATGATTATTTACAAGATAATGAGACCCTTTAATTATGTTTGTTCTGCACAGCTAGCCTTTCAATAACTCAGGGTGTTGCCATACAATTTCCCCTATATTTACTTTGCACGTTTTTACTTAGACAAAATGTCACAGCTGTCTGAAATGCACAAATATGGTCCCTCATTCTGGGTGTCATGTGTCACACGAGAACCACCACCTCCTTTCGGTTGGAGTAGGAGGCTTTTAGATTCAGGCTTCTTCAATGAGATGTGGAACAAAATCAATCATGGGTGAAGTAAAGCTGAGCCTATTAAAGGCAGTCACAGCTTTATAGGAGCACGAATATGGAATTAGCACACATGCATTAAGCAAGTAACGTTTCTGTTAGTGTTTATCTTTCAGGAGGTGAAGGTTGGCTCAGTTTGCTTTCTTTTTAGAAGCCCTGTTAATTTCGTTTCCAAATGTAATTCTAAAAGGGCCTCATTCCTTTGTGAATAAGAGATTCAGAGTTTCAGTAGGCTCTTCATTTTCACATACATCTGTGAACTTGCTGCTAAAATAGACAATTCTACTTAAGCACATCATTAGCAATGCCTAAATAGTATATAGTCCCTGAGGAGGATGCATTGTTTGGCTGCATATTCACTTGATACACCAATGAAGCATTGCTTCATTGACTGCAGTGATGATGCTCTTGGTTACAATGGCTGATGATGTAGTCCTTGATGATTAGAAATTGATATGAAAAACTTTAATCTCAGAGAGGGTCTGCAGACTTGCAGTTTCTGTGCCAGTATGACTGGCTCGCTATTTAGTCTCCAATCAGCTTCTGTAGGAATCTTTCCACTCACTTTGAGAGAAGCTGCAAAGGGTAGCTGATCTCCTACCTACCTTCTGTTCCTTTGAGGCAAGGAGGCAGCATCAGGAGAATATTTCAATTTTGCTGGGATCTATTTAAATTATATAACACAGGGCTGTTCCAGAGTATGGCAGAAGTTAAAAGTTCAAAAGGCTTATTAAGCAGTATAGTCTTGGGTTTGCCAAGGTTGCTATGAAATAAAAGCTAAAACTAATGTGTTTAAATAGTAGGGAGGACTGCAAGTCCTTCTGAATAAGATACAGCTACATGAGCTTCTGAAATACCTGTACATGATGAGCTGCATCAATCTAGTTTATCTGCTGGACTTTTTATCTGCTAAAGGAGAGACAACCTCTGTTATTGACACTCACAGCAGTGCTCCTGTGAGCTTCAAAGGGTCTTGGTTCAGGCCTGCATGTGAAGTGGTCTTAAACCTGTAATTCCTGAAATGAAAAATTTGTGCATTAATCTGTTGTGCCAGTAAGCACAATTCTAATTTAAATCTACTAATTCCCCCAAATGTTTTCTTTCTGATAACCACAGAAAGCACATCTTTTGCCCTCTGAAGCATGCAATATGAGTACAGACTGCTGATGAATGCCAGGAAGGGTATTCACACCATCATTAAACAAGCAATACAAGCTTAGCAAACTTGCATCTTCAGTCTGAATCCTTTAGTTTATATCCTGTAGACATCAGCTTTTCAGCCCCAGCTGGACAACTTGGAATACATTAGACAGAAAGCTGTGTCTGGTGCTCAGCAGGAGAGGAGCAGTCACACTTCTGATTGTTTTCTCTCTTCAGCCGAGGTAGGAAGGTTAGATTTAATTCCTCTATACAAATGTTACCAGAATAACTTCTATGAATGTGGGTGTTAGCTGTTACTTAAATATAATGGTCATAACTGGACATACATGGCTCAGTGGCTCGATTCCTGACTCATGATTCTAGGTAAGGGAATTGATTTTACTTTTGGAATTGAATCATTGATTCTGAACTGAATTGCTGGAAGGTGTAACTGGTTTGGTGCTCCAGGAAAGACACCTTGTTTCTTCTTTTTCAAATGTCAGCTTCCCCATGCACTTTCCTGTGGTTTTGCTTATGTTTTCACAAGAAAATAACTGAATTTCCAGAGTCAGTCTTGTTTGTATGTTTTCCATACAGTTTGCAGATACACTTTCAAATACTTTTTGATTTATTTTTAAATAGTCTTTTGAAAAATGCTGTTGAAACTGAGCAGTCTATGAATCCACTGCAGTGAAAGCTAGCTATTGGCTTTTCATCATATAAATGCACCTCTCTTCCCTCATCCAGGTCATTGATGAATATACTGAATAGTGCTGATCCCAGTACCAACCCCCAAGGGACTCCACTAGATACGGGCCTCCAATTAGATTCTGTCCCATTGACCACAACTCTGATTTCTTTCCTTCAACCATTTTACATCCACCTCACTACCCGATTGTCCAGACCACGCTTCCTCACGCTTCCTCACACTTCCTCAGTTCATCTTTGAGAATGCTTTAAGGTGTAACTACTGAAATGATGCTGAGTGACTTTATTAAAAGTCAGAAGTCCTGGAAGTCAATTTAGGCTTCCCTCTAGAGAGTTTAAATGCTCTCAAGCTACATTTCCCTCTATTACAGAAGGCGGCTATCAGTCGTATTCTGGATCATGGCCGCTCCGTACTGGACTCCCCCAAGGAAAATCAATCATTCTCAAATGTGGATAAGCCCTTGACTAAGGAACAAGAGGAAGACAATGTGGTGAGTAACCATTTCCAATCCAGGAGGTGCCAGAATATGCCTGTCTATCTATCTGTCTGTCTTTCTCTCTCATATATATATATATACACATATATATACATATATATACACATATATAAATCTTGCCATATGAAGGAGCTACATGAAGCCTTGTGAATCCAAAGCTTTATGTTGTAAGATGAACCTCTAATATGCAAAATAATTAAAAAAAAAAACCCTGTGATTTGGGAGACAGCTTAGAAAGTAAAGACTTCTTTTAAGCAGAAAGTACATGGACAACAAGCCCAAAATGCAGCTTCTTTACGAGCTACACGGTCGCAGCACTTTCACAGCTCCTTTGGCTACAAAGATGGTGTGTTTTGATTGTGCTGTGGCTGTAATTTTGATGCCAATTCTATCAAAGAAGAGCTTCTCTGGAGCTTGTGAAACTTTTGCTAGCAGGTAAATTTTGATGCCCTGGTAACTGTGAAGTGAGTTGTAGATTCAGGTTTTTGAAACCAACACTGATAGTCCCAGAAGGCCATGGCTTCTCTTTCAGTCTGTCCCTAGACCTTGCACTTGCACTTCTGCTGAGGAAATATTTTTATCCCTTTAACAAATAATTCACATAAGAATTCTAGTTTAATATGTGCCTCCATCTCTCCTGGCCTTGCCACAAGACATAAAAATAATGGTTTATATAAAATGCTTGCCTGGTTTGTCCTCAACTCTATGGCCCACATGTGATATCAAGGTTTGTGGTGAACAGCTGCTCTTGTCCCTGATGCATACATTTTAGGCATTCATTGTTAAAGTAATTGTAGCTCTTTTTCATGTTCCCACATACACACAAGTCTCTGCTTCCTAAGCTGCCTACCCAGTGGTACACTTATTTTTAAATAAATTAATTTGCATGCACAGAAGAATATATTTAGTCTACTCCTACAACATAAAGCTCTTTTTCACCACGTATTTGCACAGTTCCTCAATACTTACTGATGGCAAGATTTAAAAGCAGTTCACCTAAAATTAGAGCCATGGTAAGAACTATGGCAAGTTTCTACAAAAGGCTTTCAAAGTGCTTAGCAGAATATTGTGTGATTGGCATTTCTGAAATGAAGTTGGATAGTTGACAGCCTATGTTATGAATTTAGGAGGCTAATTTTAGGTTACAGTAATCTTGCCCTGTGCCTGAAGACTTGATCCACCCTGGAGAGTCACCCACTCTGGCTGCCAGGACAAGCTGACAAAAAAGCCCTGATGTTCTGCTTGGACCCAGAGGATGACAGCTGGGCACGCTTGTGCTCACTTGACTTTGAAGCTATTTATAAGGCTTTGTCAGAGTTCCCATTTATATAGTTTCCCCTAGAGTATTTTTGGGTCTGATTTACTTCTAATATGAGGCAAATAAAACCATGGGGCAAATCAGTCTTAGAAAGAAAACAGGTAAAACCACAGGGTGATAAAATTCAGCAAGTGCTGACATACATTTTTTAATTACAGAAGATGTATTTATTTCACTTAAGCCCTAGAAATGTCATAAATTACTGTGAACTTCAACTAAGTGTGAAGAAAACAAAGACAATGCCTCTGTTTCCCTGAAATCTAACTATATTCACATATCCATATAGAAGAGTTGTCATCTAAGTTTTAGGTGACATATATGCTCTCAATGCTTTTTCTCATCTAGGTTGGTTGCTAAGCTATAGGCAAGCATGTGCAATACAGAATGACTCACAGACTTGTAGGCCAGAATGCTTTTCTTGGTTTTTCCATTGAGCATTCTTTTTATCCTACACAGATATAAATAAGTGCCCTCATTGACTTCCCTATCATTCTGGAATTATTTTAATTGCATTAAAGAATGTTTTCTGTGATTAAAGGGGACCTATTTCATTACCATCTGTTACAACCTTAAAAGTTCTCTTCTTACATACTGGTATACACAGTGCCACAACACACTATAGTAACATAAAGAAGGAGAAAAAGAATAACCTGAACTGAATTTCTGCAAAATAGTGGCTGTTTAAAGAAAAGAAAATTAATGTGTATGTAATCTCTTATTGAGAGAAATCAGCTTTGGGAGGAGGCAGTGAGGTTTCACAGACTTCAGTGGTTTGGGGAGAGCTTAGAAGGGAAAAGGTTTTCCCTTTTCTTTCTCTACTCTTGGGACATGAGATTTGCTATAGGAACAGAAAGAGGAGAAAGAAGCTATGAGCAAGGCCAGGAAATAGAAGGTCCATCTGAGCAAGCCTGCACTTTTGTTTTTTGTAGGGATAGTAGTTTATGGCATCAGTGCCAACTGCTGCTGCGGTGGAGATTGCTTCTGTTGGCAATAAGCAACATCTTCCTTCTGCACTCACCATCATCAATTGCAATGAGCTTTGCTGACTTTATCTACACCTGGAGCCAGCTCAGGTTCCAGCCAAGAGCTCATTCAGATTTGTTTATATTTTAATCTGGTTTTATTATCCAGATACAGTAGTCAACTAAATAAAAGGTATTCATATTTGTCCACTCTACTAACTGGGCTCACAGAGATGATTTTGTTCAGGGTCCAGCATAACAATCTTCATTTTATTTATTTAATGTCTAATTCACATCAAAACAATTGGATGATTATTTCACACGTGGTAAGTTTCTTTGCATATAGCAGTCTGTGCTCTTCCCTCTCAAGTACGTTTTCATGTGTTGTGTGTATTTTTTACCCCTCCAGCTGCAGCATCACCTTAGATGTCACAGGTTGCCATCAGTGGTGCATCAAATGAAAACAGGAAAAATTCAGAGAACATGGGGCAGGGGACACTGTGTTAATTTTTCAGAAAAGACTTCTGGATTCCTCCCAAGCATCCTGGCCTGTAGCAGAAATGATCACAGCTAAAAGAGTGACAGATGGTTTGTGTTTGTAGTCTGAGCAGTTCTAATGACCACCTTTGGTTCCTAGACAGTGACTGCAGAACAGCTACACGAAAGGTTTCTTCTCAATTCCAAGCAGCTATCTACTTTAATAGAACAGATTCACTTTTTCTTTCTACTTGGTTTGTTTTATTGTTCTTTCCTCCTACCATTTTCTGCTGGTGGGTAATTAGATAATTTTGAGGGCTGATGAGAAAAGAATAGACTCCAAACTTCCTTTTCCAAATAAAGCTTCTTGCTTGGTGCTGCAAGGTTTAGCTTTTCTCCAGTATGAAATGCACACCTCAAATGGTACAGAATACCACATCTTGCTGGCCAAATAGAGACAGCCTGACTCAGCAGCAGCAGAGAATGGGTGAAAATAAGGGTAGTCATGTTTTGAAAACCAGAGATCTCAGTCACTTTGTTTACCCACTGGGAGTGGTCATAGTTACCCAAGATTAAATGTTACGTAAAGTAAGAAAAACAGCTGCTTTGCCAGTGCTTGTAGACAGCACAGAGTGAGGGGCAACGGGAAACTATTACAAAATTTAGCTCAAACATCCATGAACAGAGGAAAGAGGGATAAACCTTCCTAAAAGAAGGAGGCTTGAGTTCCCTTGAACTGAGCAGGATGGTCTGAGGCCAATTCCCTAGCTGTTTCCTGCTGTTTATTTAGATTTGTAAGATCTAGGACGCAAGACTGCCTTATACTGAATGTAACACACTATAAAATTGACAAGTGGTTTCAGCAATACCTTGACATTTACAAAAGGAATCAATGCTGAAGTCTCTAGCATGCTTAAAATGATACTGCATATTTAGTCTATACCCTGTCATTCTGTTTTGGGTAACAGCAGAAGGAACAAAGGTTCTGCTTTGTGAGCTTCTTTATCCCACTTAATTCCAGGGATGTAGCAGAAAGTGTCACTTACCATTTAACCACATGCTACTTAGATCCCTGCTGTTTTATCCATCTTCCACATAAACCTAGTAAGAAATTCTCCCCAAGATTAACAAAGAGACAAAATGTCATGCAAGGAACAAATTACTCTTAATAGTATTCCTTATTATTTGGATTGCAGTGGTATCTAGTCTCCCATTTTGCAGCACTAGCACAATTCACAGCATGCTAAACACTGCACAGCCCCAGGACTGGCAGCTAGGATCTGATGGTTACCAGTTAATGTCCTCTGTTACATGTCACGTCCTCTGCTGCTGACTGAATGCCTCATCCAATTTGTTCTATTAACCCTCTTGAATTTCAGGGCTATACTTTGAAACTTGTGCTTTATCATGCAAGAAAAAAAATAATACTGAAGACCCACAGAATCCCTTAGACAGTTTAGCTACACTGTAATGTATTTTAATAAACTATTGATTCATTTTCTTCCACAGTCCAAAAAGGGTAACAAGAAACCCAAACAAACCTCTGAGAAGTCTCCACACTGCAGATCTGAGGGCAGAAGTAAACAGAAAAGTAGATCAATAAATGTTAAGAAGAGCAAGGTGAGTGTTTCATGCTCAGAAATCTTCCAGTGCCTTTACTGCCAATTGCTGACACATCTGTCACAGCATTGGCATGAATCAGAAATGACCACATTGGGTAAAACAACTGTCTGCACCCTCCCTGGCACCTGACAGACTGAGCTTTAGTTTTATGGTCCAGCACAAATTTCTTAACTCTCTGCAGTTTCAGGAGTTATGCTGTGTGTGCTAACAAGTTATAGAACTACACCACTGTGGTTGATTGGTTTTTGGTTTGGTTTGGTTTAAACATTTCTCATTGCAGTTATATACTACTTTCATTATAAAATACCCTATTTAAAACATTGGTCAATTTGAAGTTATCCCACAGTAAAAAAAAATTACATACTAATGACAAACCACTCTACATCTCCCTGAAAGGAGGTTGTAGTGATATGGGGGTCAGTCTCTTTTCCCTAGAATCAAGTGAAAGAATGAGGCCAAATGGCCTGAAATTGCACCAAGTTTCAATTAGATATTAGGAAGAATTTCTTTACTGAAGGAGTAGTCAGGCATTGGAACAAGCTGCCCAGGGAGGTGGTGGAGTTGCTGTCCCTTGAGGTGCTCAAGAAATATGTTGATATGGCACTTTGCATTAACAGCACTCCAAAAAGCACTGAGTGTGAGGTTGGCATGAGAAAACAAAGCAGTGAGGATAACATGAGGATGCCCTTGTGGAGACAGAGCACCCTCTTTGTCACAGAGGAGCTGCTTTTCCAGTGACATTGGCTTGCATTAGCAATAAGGAACTTTATCTGATGTTTGCTCTGATTCATCTTTTCTATTCACTAATGGATTTGTTCTCAAGAGCTTTCCCATGCATCTCTCTTCAGCAGATACAAACACGATAAAAATGGCTTTAAAAAAATCAATAAACACTTAAGTGTTTGGCAACTTCTCAGACTTTTTACTGTATCATTTACTCAACAGTTTAGTGCTTATTAGGAGAAACTTGCCTGTTAAATATTCATGTGCAGATTTAGCAGATCTAACACAGCACAGTTGGATTCAGTTTTTCTGGTTCTTTTCTATCATTCATAACAAAAGCAATTGTTTCAGAGCATGGAGATTGCCTTTAGTGGAGTGTAACACCTGACTTATTTGCTTGAGGTCAGCGTCAGGATCTGTTTGGGAGAATCTGCCTGTGTTTCAGTTTGGGGTGTTGGAAGTTTTCATCATTCAAAATTTGGAGCTTTTTTGGCTTTAAAAATGACACATCAGCTCAAGCTGACCTAGCTTACACAGCTGTATGTCCTTTATGTTCTTTCCTGCCCCCTCATCCTGAGAGACTGGCTCTGTGCTGGGGATCTGCTTGTCAGAGGATGTGAAGAACACTTGACTGTCTCAGCAATAAATTCATTTAATTTTCTCAAGTTGAACCAGTTTTGCCTGTGACACTAAACAATGATTTCTTTGTCTTACCTCGACCCACAAGCTTTCTCATCTTATTTTCTCCTCCCCAACCTGTTGAGGAGGGTGAGTGAAAGAGCAGCTGGGTGGGTATCTGGCAGTCAGCCAAGGTAAATACATCCCACTGCAGGGGAAAGCAATAATAAAACTGTTTGAACAAATCCAACTTAAAATACAGACGTTGACAGCTCTAGCAGTATTTCATGCTGCTGCTAAAAAAAAGGAGAATATCTGCTGATATGACTCACTTGGAGGCATATTTGTATTTTTATGAAATGCATATGGCCATATCCTTCCATTTGATTAATATTTGAGCAATTATTGATTTTTAAAATTTATTTCAATATGGTGTCCCACTGCAGCATGGTCAAACACACCTTTTGGGATACAGCACCTCAGATGTAGCTGGATCACAGCTTCCAAGTGAGGTGCATGCTCAGCTGCAAAGCTAAGTTCATAATTAGCTATGAGACACAATGCTGAGTGAAGGACCAGAAAGAGTGGCTGAGCAGCAGCACTATGTTGCCATCAAGTGGTAAATGCATTGATATCTGTGTAGTCAGAGTGATCATGGGTGTCTGACATCCACTGAATGAAGGGGGGAAATATACATGAAAAGAAACAGTCTGCTTTTCATTTCTTTGTGTTATCCCTATCTCTTCACTGGTGATTGATCAAGTGAGATTGTTTCTTGCTCACTTACTCTTTGAATGAAAGATCTGAAGAAGTAAATTTTCAAGCAGTGCACTTAAGGTATGATGTTTGACAGAATCCCTCAGACAAAGCTTTAGCAAAGATGACAGGAAAAATGTATTTTTCTCTTTACCAGGATGTCAGCCCTTCAACTTCATTGACGTTGTCATCTAATAACACTGCTGTCATCACAAAAACAATTACCAAAATGCTTCCTCTAAAGCAGAAAATGGGCATTGTGAATCTTAAGGCCCAGCAGCTGCAAAATACCCACAAACAGTCCAAAAGCATAAAAGATCTGGAGACCCAACTGCTGCAAGTAGAGTGTGAAGAACTCAAAAATCAGCTGGGATGTCTGAGGGTAGGTAGAAATCCAATCCCATTCTCACTTTCTACACTGTGCTGACAAATAGTTACATTGAAAAATAGTTTATTCATAGAGGTGTCCAAATCAAGTTTTAAAAATTTCTAAACCCAGGCTTTTTCTGTTCAGTTTTCATCCAAACTGCTCATTGCTATTAGGTATTGTGCAAATTATGGTCTGTAGAAGAGATTTTGGGTCTGAATTCACAGTACTTCTGGTTTAGCCTCAAGTTAAGAATTTCAATAAGGAGATAAACTTGTCCTGAGTGGAACTCCTACAGTTTGTAATGAAGGTACTAGCATCAAACTCTTCTCACTTGTGCTTGTGTTAGCTTGTACGAAGCTTACTCCCTGCCAACAGCATCTCTAAGCCCTTTGTTACCACAGCCTACCATGTAAGAGGAAGTTCTTCCAGTTTCCAAAGTTACAAATTGTCCATGTTTTTTCCCACCTTGACCTAACCTGGCTAGACTAATAGCCAGAGGAAGTATTAGGGTACTCTAAGTGTAGGATGCTGATGCTATGAAGAGACATCTTACTTTTCAGGTGGGAGAGGATTACCAAAGCAAGCACAAAAAGTCCCATGCAGAAATCTAGACTGCTATAGGAGATGTTCTTTAGTTAGAAAAGCAGTTATGACAAATCATGTTACTGTCGCCGCAGATTTGAGAAACTGAAATTTTCCTGTCGTGCAGGAAGGGCTGATGGGGCAGAAGCCAGGTGACACGGAGGAGTTACTGAAACAA
Source organism: Picus viridis (assembly GCA_033816785.1). NCBI lineage: Eukaryota > Metazoa > Chordata > Aves > Piciformes > Picidae > Picus > Picus viridis. The sequence goes on from CM066595.1 coordinate 6,080,308, forward strand.
TCTCAGAAAGAGCTCCTGTGGCTTCAGAGACAGCTGTCCTTTATCTCCACAGGAGGCATGGTGGGTGCTTTGGCAGCTAGGAAGGTGAGTTCCTGTTTTACTTTTTTCAGTCTATCTCACTGTACGAAGTGGAATTGTTTTGAATTGTTTAATCATCTTTTGAATTGTTTCATTGAAACAAACCCACTGCAGGATTTTTTTTTTTTTTTGTACTAAGAGGAAGATTCATCTTTTAGGATTCATTTGAAAGAATTGCTTCATGTAATTCAGAAAGAGCAGAAAGAATATGGAATTTGTTATGGCCTGTGAAAGGTTGCAGAGTTGAAATGGCTTTTCATAGAGTCCTATGGAAAGGGCTCATAGAGTCTCATTGGGGAAAAAAAAGATCTCATGTTCTCTCTCTTTTTCTGCCTGTCAGAGGGTAGGATTGTTATATTGGGATTGTTATTCTGGTGGGATTTTTGGCCTGACATACAGGACAGTAATTCCCTTTCTTATCTTAGCAGCACTGTTTTAGATGCATTCCTAGTTACCAGCAGCCCGCCACCAGCCTAGCTGCACCCTGACCTGAACAGACAAAAGTGACTGTCAAGTTTGATGCTGATATTTGGCCATATAAACTATGAAATATTTTCAAGTATCAAGATGGCTTAGCTAACTTTTGGGTTGTCTGTATGACTGCACACAAAGTAACAGATATCTTCAGGCAGACTCCAGCCTAGACAGGGCAGATTTAAAAAAGGTGTCACCTGGAATCTTCTGGGTATCATTTTGCATCACACACAGCAGATGTGTATTTTTTGCTGAAGCACAGTATGTTAAGTGCTGATATAGTCATAGTCAGAATATTTGGTTTTGAAGCTTGCATGTAGCTCAACTCAGGAAAGAAAGAAAAAAAACCACCTAACTTAAAATAAGACATAATTTATGCCACAAACTGGTTATAAAAGCAAAAGTGCACTTGCCTGATGATGAAACCGTAATCTAATCTGGGAAGGAACATATGATCCTGAGTAGGAACAGCTTTTCTCTCTGAAAATACCAGAGCTTTGCTGGTTGCATTACAGTTATGAGTTATCCATGGAAGATCACTGGGGGCTGAATTTGCACAAAGGACCATTCTTGGGTACCTAATTTTTAGATGTTGGATCTTTCATTCAGAAAACTGTAGTCTCCCTAGAATGTGCCAAGGCAGGCTTTGAAGGAAGAAAGCACACATTGTCTATAAACATTTTCCTAATTTTAATATTCTTTTCCCCCAGTATCACATAACCAAGGATCATTTTTTTAGCTGTTTTGTTCATATAATAAGGGACAGATTTTTTTTCAGAAGCAAGCAGTTACTTTGATGATCCCACTGTAATACTCTGCACCTTCCTGTAATTCTAAACCTCTGAGGATAAATGCTTTCAATCCAAGTGACAGTGGTAGTGCCCAGTGTTGCTGGCAGTTTTGGGAGTAACCATATCACTAAGGTGCTCAAATAGACTCACGCTTGGCAGCTGGACTAGCCAGAAATACAGGTAATGCCATTTTGGAAGGATTCCTTAGCTCTTTAGTGAACACCATGGTTCAAGGTTCAAATTTATTACAAACTGGAAATCTGGGCAAGACAAAGTTGAGAAAGACATCATCTGCTAAGTCCCTCTTCCATGGCTCTTAATACCTTCCAGTGAAACATTTGATGCTGACAGTTCCTGAAGATCAGGGTACTCTCCACGAACTTCTACTTCGTAAAGATTAGGCTTTGGGGAAATCTGGTTCCTTTTGGAATGTCAAACCTTTATGAAAATTCTCCTCCTTTTCTTCATTATGCCTGTCAGTAAAACTGTGGGAGGAAGACTGATATTTGAAAAGGAACTGTAAATTAATGTAGGGAGATATTATTAAGCAGAGAGGTGTATTTCTGCAGACACTTTAAGAGAATTTAATAAAATAGTGACTTGAGAGTGCAATATTTCCTTCCCCTGTTAAATTCTGAAAGGAAAATGTGGAAGTTCCATTCAGCCTAACTTCCTAAGTTTTCTTGGTAATATAACCTTCATCTGCCTTGAGAATTCAGTTATGTTCTAGGGAATGCACTGCCAAAGTGGTCAGATCCTGTAAGTCAGATCACCTCTGCTGAGGGAAGACAAAAGAAAAACAACCAAAACAAACCACAGAAACCCCAAAACCAAACTCAAACAAAAAACCCAAAACCAAACAGAAAAAAACCCAACAGCCCAGGAAGAGAAGCAGATTAAAGCCAGATTTTAAAATATTGGTTTATTTAAAACCTTTCCCTATATTCCCTCAAAGTGTTTTTCTTGCTGCTGGAGAGATGGTTTCAGATGGTTGCTGCATACTTAGAATAATAGAATCATAGAATTGCTTTGGTTGGAAAGGAATTCTAAGATCATCAAGTCCAACTGTTGATGTAACACCAGCACCATAATGCAATATTCTGCATTTCCATGAAACTGTAAAGAAAGGGTAACACAGGAATAGTACTTCTTGATAAGTGGTACCTCACACAATTTTTAACAGAGTTTTTTAAAAAGGGGAAAAAAGGCAACAAGTTAAATTCAAGAGTAGCCAAAAGAATTATTTTCACACCATTTTTGATAAAACTTTTTGTGATTTATTACCAAGATTATGAAATAAAAACAGGACACCCAGTTTTGTACGAGTCCTGATAAATGCACATGCAGAGGAAAAAAAAAAAAAGTACTTTTCAACATCTGTTGCAGATGAGTTCAGAGCACAATGCAGTACTTCAGTCTGCATCCAAGCTAATACCCAGACAGGAGGCAAGCTAGGAATGGATTTCATATTCCACTAGAAATTACCTGCATAAAGTACTGATTCCAGAGAACTTAGAAGTTTGTGTGGATATATTGTGTACAGTTTTCTTGAGAAGAGGCAGGGGGAACGGTTAGGATGCTCCAGGTAATCTGCCTTAATACCCTTCTGCATTTGAGTTTCTAAGCCTTCCATTGGGCAGGCTTGGGAGTGGAAAAAAAAATGCAGCTGACATTTACAGTTCATTGGTTCGTGCCAGTAGGCCACAGATGACCTACTGAGAAGATCCTGTGATAGCATTACTTGGAGGTAAAATAAAATCTCCCAACACCCGCCTCCCCGCTTACCTCCCTCCCCCCCCAACACATCCTTGCTACCATCCCACTTGCTGCTTGTCAGCTCCCGTCCGTGCTCCCTGCTGCTGTGCCGGGGTTAAGACGATGTGAAAGAGAAACTGGCAAATAGGGAAAGCCATCTTTGTGTGCGTATGTGTGTGCGAGCGCTGCTGTTTCATAGGCTCTGGCAGCTGCTGCATGGCCGATGATGCTTGCTCTCTCTTTTTCACCCTGCCTCCCTGCAGACAGCTAATGAATCATTTCTAGCCTGAATGCTAGCAGTGCAAACACACCAATGCTGCTGCTGCCGCCGCCGCCGCTGCCGCTGCCGTTGCCGTTCCCTACCAGGCTGTAATTTGACACAGTAGACTGCAGCTCGCTCGCTCTCTCGGCAATGATCTTGCTGAACATCGGAAGCACTTGATTTGAAGGTACGCTGAGATTTCACCCTTTCTAAAAATAGCTATTTCTCTTAAATGCGTGATGAGCCGAATGAGGGTGGGAGGGTTGAAGATCTGTAGGTGTGTGTGCGGGAGCGTCCTCTTTTTGGTTAGCAGTAATGCAGCAGGAACTCTTGTCGGAGGCACGCAAACTTTATTATTCTGCTGCAATTTGATGATGCCCTTCACTGGATCTTTTCTTCTAGGTGCTGCTTAGAATAATAAAATGTGTTAGTGTTGTGCACAAGCACTAGGTAAAGGGATTAAACTCTTGCTAGATTATTCCATCCTCCCTCCTACTGATGTTTAATCTGATGTCATTTTCCAGTCACTTTTAAGGTTTCCAGTGAAATAAATACTATACTGACAGGTTCGACGTTGCCATCTTTCTTTCCCAGTGTCTGTGGGCAAAGTTAGTAATCATACTGGCTAGCAGCTCCCCCTCCCAGCCCCCAAGCACGGTGCATATTCACAGTATCTGTTTGCTTTGCAGCTGTATATTGTCATGTCATGGCAAAGTCATCAGTGTGCCTACTCTTCCATGCAGATAACGTTAATGAAATTATATGTGGAATTTGTCTGGCATCTAATGCTAAATTAGCCCAATTGCAAATAAATAATGCATCCCTCCCTTTCTTTTTTTTTTTTTTTTTGGTAGAGAGGAGAAATCTTCTGCAGCTATAGATATATGTGGATATGGATACACTGGGCATAGCAGTATTTGTGGGCAGTATGTTATGGACGTGATTATGTAGAAGAGAATAGTAACATTTTATTATAGCATATGCATATAAGCACCGGTTAATTAGCACATTCCAGTGTGCTGTGCTCAGTGTTATAGGGGAGACTGCAGGGTGTTTTTATTAACCTCTTTTCAAAACTGGCTGCTGCCTGTAGCATGGGGCAGAGAAGGCATGCCTTTCCAGGACTGATGGGATGGTCGGCATTACACTTGTTCATGCTCTTAGTACAATTTTAACTGAGGAGAATGTCAGTACATATGAAGGCTTCAGGCAGTGGTTTGGGTTTTTCTTTATCAAAGCTGCTGCTGCTGCCTGTTATTTCAGTGGTAAAACACTGTCTGGGCTTTTTTTTTTTTTTTTTTTCTGTCCAGTGCAGGTAGTGATTCAGAGTTTATATACAAATTAACTCAGCAAATAACTTAATAATGAGTCATGTCCCTGCGTTTAATAAATACAGAGTCTGCTCCTTAAGTGATCAGATATATTTTGAAGAAATACCTAAAATCACAGCCATTGATTTTAACATTGAGAATTGTACCCAGTGTGCTGAGGCTGGGAAAGAATACTGTGATTGCCATCATCAAAATACAAATAAGGACTTTTGCTTAGCAAGACAGATGAGCTGCCTTAAGAAAGCTGCATGAAATATTGAAACACAGACCAAGCAGAACAATGGAAATTAAAACATCTCCAAAAACCCCAATACTATAAAACCCAGCAGTCTACATGAACTGATAGGAAAGTTACTGTAGTCAGTTTATATTTCAGCTTTTTTGATCAGGATGTGTTACATTTTTATTAGAGAAGAGCTACCCAGCTAACAAATAAGGAAAGCAATTCAGATCAAATCTTACAGATGTCTGGTAGGATTCACCACTGTAGACAGCTCTTGAAATACATATACATTCTTCACTCTCTTATTATTGTTGAAGAAGTCTGATGGTCCTGAACAGTGCTTTGTGCTTTTAAGTAGGAAAAAAACCTACTCTGAATAAAGCTAGTGAAGTGGTCATGCTGCCTGCAGCCTAGAGGGCAACCCTGATTTTTCATACCTATATATCTGAGTGGGTTCAAGCCTGTGAGCAGACAGCATGACTGTATATTCGAGGCAGTGAGCAGAGGTAATGTTATTACACACAACTTTACAGATTTGAGTGTACCTGGAGCACCTTTTTGAGAGAGGTAATGTGTTGAATTTTCTAGAACTACAACCAAATTGCAGCTTTAAAATGGCACATGATTTTTGAGTGTAAGAGGGGTGAGATGGAACAAACTATGGGACAGATTTCTGCATGGAAGTGATTAGAATAGCTGGTACAGGCTACTTAAAGTCAGCTGACAATTGCAAGCTCAGAAATCCTAAGCATCTCTATATGTGGCCAATTTCACATTGATACAAGCTGGGTGTGTATTATTGCTTATGTACAAAATATGTACCTCTGAAAGTCATCTTACTCTATTTTAGACATACTAGAGGTGCATACTCATTGTAGTTTAGTCAGGTGTGTGATACTGAGTATGTAGTGAGTGTATGTACACAGCAGTGTTCATTCTGGTAATGGCTCATTACAAAAGTCAGAGCCTTTCTGGATTGCCAGGAGTAGAAATAAGATGCCTGTGATCACTGGATAGTTAGTATCCTCTGGTATAAGAGCTTTCCCTTTGTTTGTCAAATGCCTCACCACATACCAAAATTCAGTGTTCAAAATCACACTGACTTTATTCTGCAATAATAATAATCAAACCAAAACCACCACCACCACCAAAAACCCCACAAAGAAACAAACAAAAAACCCCACCACAAAACCAACAAAAACCAGAACTAGCTGGTCATGCATCACTGTCCTCTCCTTTCAATATTTATGTTGCATGAAGTATACTTGGAGAATCAAGGCTATCTTTCATTTAATTAGAGGCCCTTGTCACTATTACAAAATATGCCAGAGAGCCGACTGTTGATGTTCTAAACTGAGTCTCCACCACAGATGAGAACTGTTGAAGCAGCTGAAGCATTGCTGACAGCAGCATTTACCTATTGCCATTAGAATAGAAAACTGTATACCAATATCATGATTAAAAATAGAATTGGAATGTAGCCACAGCGCTGGGAAAATGCAGCATCTTCAAAGCAACATGTCATGAAACCAGTTCTGTTCACCAATGAAAAAGAGGGCTTTCATCAAGCTTATTTTGAACAGAAAATGGGAAATGCAGTGACAGCATTACACTGGAAGAACAGCTCAGGATCTTCCCAAACAGGGAGTCAGAGGGGGAATAGCACAACCAGAAAGCCAAAGCAGAGCAAGCAGCCCAGAGCAAGCAGGCAAAAAGAAGAGCCAAACAAACTCTGCTGAAAGATATAAGGTTTTCAATGCACCAACAGAATTAGATTAACCCAACTATTGTTATCATTTTGCATCCAATCCCTTATTATTTAAACCACTACACTGGATGATGCTGAAGTTTGAGTGTGGTCACTGAGAGTTTCTTTGCTGGTGGTAGCCAACCTGTTTAGTACCATGTGGGAGTCATGTTCAATCTGTAAAGCCACCAGAGGTTGGCATTTTGGTGAGGAAATTAGAGTGGCTTCTAGGCTTGTGGTTCAGCACTTTGGCTTATGCTTGTGATGTAGCACTTGATGAGGAAATCATAGATTCATAGAATCAATAAGGTTGGAAAAGACCTCAGAGATGATCAAGTCCAGCTTATCACCCAACACCTCATGAGTAACTAAACCATGGCTTCAAGTGCCACGTCCAATCCTTTTTTGAACATGTCCAGGGATGGGGACTCCACCAGCTCCCTGGGCAGCACATTCCAATGGCAAATAACTCTTTCTGTGAAGAAATTTCTCCTCACCTCGAGACTAAACTTCCCCTGGCACAGCTTGAGACTGTGTCCTCTTCTTCTGCTACTGGTTGCCTGGGAGAAGAGACCAACCTCCACCTGTCTACAGCCTCCTTTCAGGTAGTTGTAGAGAGCAATAAGGTCTCCCTTGCACCTCCTCTTCTCCAGGCTAAGCAGCCCCAGCTCCCTCAGCCTCTCCTCATAGGGCTTGTGCGCAAGACCTCTCACCAGCTTTGTTGCCCTTCTCTGGACACGCTCCAGCAAGTCAACATCTTTCCTAAACTGAGGGGCCCAGAGCTGGACATAGGACTCAAGGTGTGGCCTAACCAGTGCTGAGTACTCGGGCAGAATGACCTCCCTGCTCCTGCTGGCCACACTGTTTCTGATGCAGGCCAGGATGCCATTGGCCCTCTTGGCCCCCTGGGCACACTGCTAGCTCATGTTCAGTCTACTATCAACCAGTACCCCCAGGTCCCTCTCTGCCTGGCTGCTCTCCAGCCACTCTGACCCCAGCCTGTAGCACTGCATGGGGTTGTTGTGACCAAAGGGCAGCACCCAGCACTTGGACTTGTTAAATGACATCATGTTGGACTCTGCCAATCTGTCCAGCCTGTCAAGGTCCCTCTTCAGAGCCCTTCTACCCTCTAACAGATCAACACCTGCTCCCAGCTTGGTGTTGTGTGCAAACTTACTGATGGTGCACTCAATCCCCTCATCTACATCATCAGTAAAGATACTGAATAGGATTGGACCCAGCACTGATCCCTGGGGGCACCACTAGTGACTGGCTGCCAGTTGGATGTGGCACCATTCACCACCACTCTCTGGGCTTGGCTCACCAGCCAGTTCCTAACCCAGTGCAGAGTGCTGCTGTCCAAGCCACAAGCTGACAGCTTGGCCAGGAATTTACTGTGGGAGATGGAGTCAAATACCTTACTGAAGTCCAGATAGACTACATCCACAGCCTGCCCCACATCCACCAGGCAAATCAGAGTGGGACTTCCAGCTCTACCATAGATTCTGTGAATGATCTTGGGCAAAGCACTTGCTATCTCTTGAGTTCTGTTCTCTCTCTGTAAATGGGAATAATAATGAAGCCTTTCCATACATTCTACTTATCTGCTCAGAAACATCTTCAGACCAAAGACTTTTCTCCATTGGGATGCTACATCTTGATGCTACTTACACATCACTTGATGGTCTGTATTGTGTGCTCTTGGCCTGTAGGAAAATATTTCCAAGTATCAGTAGAATCTGAACTGATTCTGAGCTTTTTGGAATAATTTTTAATTTGCTGAACTTTCTCCTGTGCTCATAGACACATTTGGTTTGGAGTGAGATCCTAGTTCTGCTGGTAGTGGCAGTGGTTCGGTAGGAGCCCGTACAGTATAAAAGCCAAGACAGAGAAGGTGGGACTGTAGGTCTCATTTAAAAAAAGAAAACAAAAAAAGTCATGAAGTTTGATATTTTCACTGTTAACAAACAGACTTGGTTTCTAAGGCAATAAGTATTACTGTGCCAAATGTTTGATGCTGATTATCAAGCAGCAGCAGTGCATGGTATTACTGTGAGGAATTGAAGGGAAGGCATTGACAATATAACAGTATGGCACAGTCTCTCTTCTCTGCTCTCATCTAATGACAACTAGAAGCTGTCTTCTATTTTTCTTTTAGAGACCATCCTATAGGAAGCTCTTTAGTGTGGTATCTTCCTTGGGGCCTGATCTAGGCAGAGTAGGCTTGCAGGCAGTCAGCATATGCAGCCCTTTCTGTCCATGCACCACCTCCATAAGCATAAATCGTTTTTTGTAGACAGCTTCAGTTAAGTTTTTACGCTGTATTTTTGGGGGGGTAAAATTAAAATAACACCCCCTCTTGGCAATTTTTTGTAAAGAAGATAAGCCATTTTTAAGCCAGGTTAACTTGTTTGGGGTTGGCTTAGATAAATGTTAAATTGAGACTATATTCTTCCAGTATTGGGAAGTTGTTCTGAGGCTTCACCATTTAGCTCCTGACGGATATGTCTGTACCTCCTTCTTAGCTGAAAAAATACTATTTGTTACTCCTGTATGGTAGTATCATGGTGCCTTTTCACCAGCACAGAAAGGGCATCTTTAGTGAGTGCATTGTCCAAGTTGCTTAAAAATACACTCTGATACCGATCAGCAGGGATTTTTATAGATCTGTGCCAGTTTACACCAGGAAGGATTGCTCAGCACAGTGTCCCTGGGAGCGTGCTAATGAGCTAAACTCTTACTGGGGGATGGAGAGAGTTGATGGTGCTTAGAGTGCAGCTGGATGAAGCTCACAGTTGTCACTCTGAGAAGTGATCCATGGCTGAATCTGTCCCCTGTTCACTGCGATTTCTCTCGTGTGTGACAGTCAGTTTTACCTATTGGTTAAATCCTCATTTCTGTTCTCCCCACTTCCCTCCTCCCGTTTCTGCATGCAGTTTGGAACGTTAAGAATATTCCCTGTCAGTATATTTCTTCCATTCTCTCTTGTTTACTGCTTGCTAATTGAGTTTTTGTAGGTGGCAGTTTGAAATCTTAGTGGGATGTGTCATGTGACTGCTAAAGCTCTGCAGATCTCTATTACATAACCTTTAAGTAGTTGGGGAAAATGTGCTTGTGTCATACTGGGCCCGACATAAGGCTCTGTCTGAAGCCAACAGTCTGAGCAGGGCTTTTTCTCTCTTTTTTTTTTTTTTTTCCATGTAGGATGACTGTAGAAATCTTGTGGATGGTTTGTTCTGGCACAAGATTTGTGCCCTCGGTTGTCAGGCCAATTGTCTTATTTCCCTGAAATGCTGTGCAGTCTGCACTGCCTGCCTTTCCTGCAGGGCAGGAGAGGGGAGGGCTTAGATTTAAACACTCTGACATGCCAGGTAATGATCAAGTGAATATGAAATGCAGCATGCCAGGATCCCTTCTGTTTGCCTGGTGGCTTTGCTCGCTTTAGTTTTGAAGTGACCAGAGTACAGAGGAAACAGAGGAGAGCTCTCAGTCTGTCCCCCCCATCACTTCACCTCTTATAGATCTTAACAGGGCTCTGCTACATTGTGCAAAATGAAAACATAAATCAATACAGGCATTTAAGAAAATGCTGCATAGGCATAATCAATTTTTAATGCATGGTAATTCATTAGGTTTTGCAAAAGGAGCACTTTTATGAGTGACAGCAATGTGTCCACTCATAGATTAATAGCTCCTGTCACTTTTTTTCCCTGAACCAGCACCACCTTTTTGGCCAAATTCACATAAAGTTTCACATTTTTATTGCCTGAAACATACTTCCACACTATCAGGTGCAGCTTAAGCACTTCGTTATTGATGGATCAGCTCTGTGCCCTGAAGAAAGTTCAGTCTCTTTTTGGTTTCCTGGCCTGGATATGGGTCTTGGAGTCTGTGTCTTGGCTGTGGCTCTGACATTAGACACGCTGTGTGCTCTGGTAAATCACTGGAGATCTTTCTGCCTCAGTTTCTTCATCTGCTGGGAAGGCCCAGTGGCAATGACTTGCTGTAGCCTTGCCACAAAAGTTGCAGTTAGTAACTAGGAACAGCTGGATGAAAATTTGGGTGTTTGTTGCTATTTTTGTATTTTTTTAAAATGAAGTTAGATTTTCAAGTTTATAACTTTTTATTTTAATCTGTGCTTGTGTGAATCTGAATTTTGTTCTAGAGTAGTGCTTGGTTTGTAACAGCAAATTTCAGCGCAGGCTTTTTAGACAGTGCCTAGGAATGAAGGATTATGCTCATTTTGCAGATGAGAAACTTTCAATGTGCTTCAGGTTTATTTGCCCAAGATCATTCAGCAGGGTCAAGGCAAATCTATGGACATTGTTTGCAAAGTCCTGTCCCACGTGTTATGGTATTGGTTCGCTTAATTAAATGTTGTTTAAGAGAGGAGGAGGGGGAACTATTGATCTAAACCAGGCTTTCTTTCATTTCAATTAGATTAACTGACTGTATGCCTATGTGCTACTAATACTAAAGAGTTTGCATTATCTTTTAGTTTTTAGTTACTGCTCATAAATTATGCTGGTTAGAGTCAGTTTATCTATTCTAATGGCTGCCTGCTTGCCTGCTGGCTTTGCAGAGACTACAAATGTTTCATTGCTGGAAGGGATCTTTGTTGCTGAACAGTCTTATAGCATCTATACAAATGTATGCAGCATACATGCCCTGCAATTTGGCTTATTTGAATATTAAGTGGGTACAGTTATTGCTGCTGTCTTGTGATAGTTGTCGGCTGCTGGATGAATCAGGATGAGAGGAAGCAACTATTAAGCAGTTTTGTGTTTGTGTGGTAGGGCAGGTGGGTACAGCTACTGCTTTTGTATTTTAAAGGAAACCTGTCAATAAGGCAGTTGTTTCTGTTAGTAAAGTTCATAGATGAGCTCTTCGGGGTCCAGACCTTCTCCAGTTTTACAGTCATAGAGTGAGAAAAGAGCTGTCACCCTGGCGAGCTCCATCCTGAATCAGTTCTGGATGCAACAAGTCTCTGATCCAAACCAATGAAGGTATGAAACATGAAGATTTAGAGCAGAAGATCTTTTCTTGCACTATCAGCACTAATCCAATGTTTGTCTTGTCTGAACTGCCTGTGCTCTGTGCTACCTTGCTGGTGATGGGTGTTAAGGAGCGGCATATGTGACAGTATTTTCTTGGGGAAACACAAGCATGAATTCTGTCAGCTTTGGAGTCACATCCTGTATAAACACTGTTGGTAAGACAGAGGGGATTTAGAAGGAAGTGTAGATCTTTCATGTTATATCAACTGCAATAGCTCTGATGCTTCAAATGGACTTATTTCCTACAATGGTGGTAGGTCACACTGGTGTTTCAGAGTTCCAAAGGTTGAATCATCATGCAGCCTGAGTAAAGCAACTCTGCTCAGTCACTTCTTTGTAGGTATTGATCCCAGCTGTTAGATGTAAATGAGAGTTTTGGCAGCTTTGGTACTCATAGGTACTAATTATCATAAACTGTAAAACTTATGCTTAGCTTGCAACCTTTCTAGCTTTCCTTTTGGAAAAATTCTATTTAATTTCACTAACTACTCTGAAAAGGAAACGAAATACAAAGACCTCCAAGCTGCTGTTATTTCTATGATCTAATGACAGAAATTTTGTAAATACAAAATGATTATTTTTATGTAAGAATTATGGAAAATATCTTAAGAATTTAGAAAGCAGAACAAGACACCAAAAAAAACTATGTAGGATGATAAGAGCTAAAAGAATCAGCTAGTGAATGAGATCATTGTTCTGCTGACACCAATGGCATAACACACTTGTGTCTACAGAGTTCATGTGGTTTTATTGATTCTTAATGAAAAACTGTTCTGTGTAGGGGGCAGTAAACATTCCTGTAAATATGTAACTTTCAGCTTGGTTGCAACAAGTGTGTGTCACTAGAAGTGTCACTGAACTGCTGGAGGATTTCCTATTTTTGATCTGCAGGAAGAGCTGCTGAACAGGTCCCAAGTATCAGCTTCATTGTGCGAGGCACTGAATGCTTCTCAAAGTGCTGTCAGTCCAAATACACAACTGGTCGCAGCAGAGTGATTCAGCACTTCAGGAAACAGAAAGGAGAGGCCACCTCCTCATTCCCCCTTACTCCCCTTCTTAGCCACTTTCTGATTTTATTTCTTTCCCCTCCATCCCCATATTCTGGTTTGTCTAACTATAGTTTAGTCCATGAGGTGAAAAGTTACCATCACATTTAGACCAAAAAAATTGTTGATTTTTTTGGATGCAATTTTAGTTAATAGCATTTGGGAGACTCTGCTGCTGTTGAAATCGACACTTTCTCAGCTCTGATTTCCTGTAACTAAGTAACAGGAAATATTCCCTAACATGATTGAGTTATATACTGTTATCTGTGGATGGAACTGCACTGCAGTTGAATTTGTGGGGCTATTAAACCCTGTGTGCTTTGTTCCATTAGTATTTAGCACATCTTATGCCAGACCCTTTAAGGGACTAGAGATTATACTGCAGGAATTTACTGTGGGTTTCTTGTGCCTTGCTATTAAGCACCGTCCCTGGAGGTGTTCAAGGCGGGGTTGGATGTGGCACTTGAAGTTTAGTAGTCACGAGGTGTTGGGTGACAGGTTGGACTTGATGATCCTTGAGGTCTCTTCCAATCTTATTGACTCTATGATTCTATGATTCTATGATTCTCTACCTGATAGCCAGTTTTCCCTGGACTGCACAATGTCTGGAATCTGATATAGTATGGCTCTTTTCCTTACAGTCCCAAGGAATGAGGGTCAGAAAAGAATCTTGATGATTACTGTTTGAGTAGGGTATGGAATGAATTATTTTTGTTTAACGGGAGAAACTATGTAGCCACAGGTAGCAAAACCCCAATTCAGAAATTAATTTTTCAGTTTGCTTTCAGGACCTGGAGGTAGTGGATTGGTGGTTCTGGGAAGGTTATAATGATATGGTTGGGTTTTAGTCCCCTCGGCTACAAGAAATTACTGTGCAGAAGATAAAATGTCATGCAACCCCTTTGGAGAAATTACTAGTAATATATGAGTTTCATTCTGCAAAGGAGAGAGGTCTTTTGTACACAATAAAAGGTGTCTGGAGCAAAGCATTCACTTGCACCAAGGTTTTTGGGGGTTGAATCAGCCTAATTTGCCTCCTTTGTAGCTCTGTTTACTAGCTCTTTGTAGCAGTTAGATCAGGTGTTGTAGGATTTCCCAGGCAAGTTAGATCAGGTGCTGTAGGATTTCCTAGGCAAGTTATGTCAGGTGCTGTAGGATTTGCCAGGCAACTGAATGAAGAAGGAAGAAGTAGAGAGGCTTTAGAAAAAAAAATCCACAGTGAGAAGGCAGAGTGGATGATGTAGGGAGTGAAGTAAACAGGAAATATTGAGGATCAACCTACAGAATGAGAAGGTAACATCCATTTATTTTCCATATGTATAAAAAGATTCTCCTGGTGTCTGTAAAGACTTGAATATTATGATTTCATATACATGATAGCTTGGTTGGTTTAATACTGGGTTCAGAAATGCTCTTTATGAAATGCTGATAAATGAGAATATCTTCCTTAATTCCTTCTCATTGCCCTGCCTTTCTCCTCAATAATGAGTACAATTTGGCATTTTTGTAATTGTATCATTTGTGGACTGCTGCCCCTTCAAAACAAAAATTCACAAGTAAGCAAAATGGGACTTATCCTTGACATCATATGTGCCTTGAGGATGAAAATGATCTGTTCTTTGTGTGCTGTATAATAACTGCCAAGAGGACAGAATTTTCATAGCAAGCATGGCTCTTAAGACCATACAGATTTGAGGGGTGTGGTGCTACTTATTTTATTATTTGCAACATTGATTAAAAGCAGAACTGCTGACATCAACTAGTAAGAATAATACATGCCAATGAGGTGCAATGCTTTTAAAGGTCCATGTTGTTCTTGTTATCAGAATTTCTTAATTCATTGGAGTAAGTCATGGGCTGAAAAGGTTTTCTGCCATAATGGGTCAGTACAGTACTGTCTTTTCTAGATAAGTGGTAAATCTTTTCTTGTGTGCATTAAGCCCCACTGTTGTAATCCAGTACAAGTGTGCATGGGAAGAAATACATTTGAGTGTTTATAGTCCCATCAAACATACTTTATGGAAGAAAGCCTGTGAGGTCCCACAGGAACATTTGACTCACTATCCATCATTATTGGATTGATTGATGTAATGCTATTACATAAATAATACAAACATGAAGTAAATACTTCAGGGGGATGATCACAATATCCTACTCTGTGTTGCATTTCTCTTAAAATGATCACACATGTTTAAAAAGGAAGAAATGTAAGAAATGAGCCATATTATTTCTGTCATGAATAACTGAAACAATTTACATGTATGGTGTGATACTTAAAATACATTTTACCTTTTTGTGTCAGTGTGGGGTGTGTTGGTTCAGAAAGATGAACTGAAGCATGGAAAAAGAAAGTGCCATATGAATAAACAAGGAATTTGAGGAGCTTATGCTAAGAAGGAACACAAAAGGAGCTGCTTCTTTGTAGTTTGATAGGGACTAAACAGCTAATAGTCTGGTTTGGTCACTAATATTGCTTATTACCATTTTGAAAGTTAAGCAAATACTTAGCTCATAGTGCTCCAAGCATCATAAGATTGTCAAGATGATGTGCTCAAAAAATGTTATGAAGCTGATCATTTTTAGTGTGATTTGTCACCAGTGTCTGTCCAAGGTTTAACCTAACTTCTGTTGTTACATTACCGAAGTACTTCATGGACTTGTTCAGTAATTCTCAGTGAATTTCTTCTTCAAAGTGCTCTGTGAATGGTATTTATGTAAGAAAAACTCTTTTAGTAGTCTTCACATGGTGCCTGTTTAGCTTTGTCCAGGTGACTGAATATTTTGAAATTTAAAGTTCCTAGTTAAAAGGTATGTCTGCTCTGGAAGCCCTAAGTGTCTCCTAATCTCTCACTGCCATAATATTTGCTGTATTATGAATAGTTCTGCTGTTCATTTTTAGGCTTTTCCCAAAGGTGTTTTCAATTTGTTATTCCTGTGGGGTCAAAATACATTGTTTGTACTGTCTCGGGATTTATGCCAAATGAAAGCCAAGAATGAAGATGGGAGGGAAAGTATGCAGGGAAATTTAACACCTTAATAGCAAGCCCAGAGGGGAACATCTGATATTAAACTGAAGAGATGGGGAAGTGATTTAAAGACTATAACAGTTGATAGAACCCACTAATAGCCATGTAAGGGTAATTTAAAACACAATATGTCTTCATGCCAACCAAATACAAGGCATCAGCAGCTTCTTCAGAAAAGGCAGTGGAAAACTTTTTAGTGCATCTCTCCACATACCTTAAGCTCACACAGTTTGTTTTTCTGGAAAGCTAGCAGCAAGAGTAGTAGAGGTTGTGCTCTGGCTTGTATGGCTTACCCATAGACTGCATCTTAAATTCAGGCCAGTTCTTGGATGCCCACATAAGCAGTACTCCTGATGATGAAGGTGTTTTGCCTCATCATTGTGGTGGGTTGTGCCTGGCATGGAGCAGTCCCAGCCTCTCCTCACAGAAGTCCCTGCATCCCTGCTCCTAGAGAGAAAACTCCTGCCTGTGAACGTATTTGCCAGCTTCTCCTAGTAATGTACCTTAATTTACTCTTCCTTGAAAAAAACTTCAGGACATTCTGAGTATGCTTGCAGGAAAATGACCGGCTAGAGAGGTGGATGGGGGTTGTTAATTGCAGGTTTTCTTCCTTTGATTCAGTTAAGCGAGAGCAAAGGGACTTTCACTCAGCTGATAACATGCAAATTCTCCTTTTTAGAGGGAATCTGGGCCTGATTCTGAAGCATGGAGTTTGAAGAGACCTCCAGTTAAATTAATCTCTAACTGTAAATCCCTGCTGATGACTTAGTCTCCTAGTTTGGATAGCACAGGTGGTATGCTTTTGGCCAAAAAAAAAAAAAAAGTCTTCTAACTGTAATCTATAGGGATGCTGTGATTGGGATCTGAATGGTGCAGGCTTCTGATGTATGATGGATAAGAATGTTACATCTGCTGCTACAACCATAAAAGTAAAGGGAAAAAATGTCTTTGGTTGCCAGAGGTTTCTAAGGAATGGTTCTTCCTGAGAAAATCGGGCTCAGATTTCCCTTTTTCATTTAGAAGAAAACCTGTATTCAAAGACTTCCCTCTCTTGCTCCATGAAGAGTAGAGTTTAGCATGCTCCCTGCACTGCAAGTTTATTAAGGTAATCACTCAAGCTGCAGATAGTTAAAACATTGAAGGAATCAGGCTGGCAGCGAGCCTAATCACTGTGCAAAACCAAGCCATACCACAGCAATATTAACCTTTACTGTCTGGAGCACTCTTAGTCTCTCTCTTGTGTGCTTATCTAAGCTTGCCAGCAGAATATGCAAGGTAAAGACTTAAAGAAGATGCAGTGTGGGGGTTTTGTGTGTTTATTTCAATTCACACATTCCAATCTTTGCACTGAGGGCTTTCATGCAGAAATGAACTTCGAATGTGCGTTGATCCGCTCTGCGGAAGGTAAAGAGGTGGAAGGTCGATGTAAAGATTGTTCCTCTGCATGTATTGTTCTCTTACTCCAGGAAGGAAATGGCAGTACAAGGCTCAGCAGCAAATCACGTAGAGATAGTGTGGTGCTCCCTTTAACATACCAGAGCTCTGTTCAAACAAGGGCTTTGAAACCTATTTACAGACCTCTCAAATCTGTCACAATGAAGTGAGACTTTCACAAGCTAACTCAGCCTCATTCTTTCCTCTTGCCTGTGGCTGTTTCTCTGTTGTTTACAGCATGATATGGTGTGTTTTGCTGATGTCATATGCTAAGTGTGTCTTGTCTGCCTGACCTGCTTCTTATTTCCTGCATTTGTGAGTGTCTTATGCATGAGGCTATGGAGCAGAGAAGGGTCTATGGTCAAAAAGGCAACTGGGAATATGGTAGCTTGGAAGCTTTTTCAGAGGAGTTACGCAGATTGTACATCAGCCAGCAGTAAGCAGCCTTGGACTTTGGCCTTTTTTGTGATGTGCCCTGGTTGTCTTGCTCTTGTCAGTAACTCTTGGAAAGAAGAGGGATCTTTCTGCATGGCATGCATACAGTCATGTCATGATTATGGAATCCATGTTCTTGTAGAGGAAGGGTGGTTTCCTGAACTACTTCAGTACTGACCTATCAGTTCAACCATTAACTTGATGAAGACTCCTTTTTAGCCATTTCAGCATGTGCAAGGTCACAGTTTAAATGTTTTCACCAGTAGTTAGAAACACATGAGGCTGGTGTATGAGAGAGAGAGCAGAAGAAAACCTTTTCTAGGAAAGTTCATATACAAATTCAAGGTGGAATTTAAGTTTGGGGAGCTCAGTCAGTCTCCATTGCTTTAGACAGGAGATTTATATTAACTTACACTGGCAGTGATAAAGAAATAAGATATCCTGGAGAAATAGAGTCTGGTTATGAGGAAAAATATTGTAAGCTTCAAGGAATCTTCAAAGTAACCACATTCCTTAAACGATGGAAAGCAGAGAATTGCAATGAATCTCAATTTCGTTAGCTGGATCAAAGAGGAAGATATATGTGGCCTGCATATGATAAATTCTGGCCTTTCATTTACACAGGACTGCAGATGGAGGATGGAGAAAAAGAAAATCCTTTAACTAATCTTCATATAACTTAATAGGAAAGTCAAAGTAAATTGATTCTGGGTTCCTGGGCTTAATTCTGGACCTGTGATAATATAGTTATTTAACTTGCCTTTATTTGAAGAGCTCCCCTCAGAAAGGGGCAAGTGCCAGTAGCTATTCGAGGCACAGTTTCATGTGAAATGAAGGTGTAAGCCCAGATGTGTGTGGGGTTCAGGTGATCTGTTAAATGACTCCTAAGAAAGGCAAGCAGGAGGTCGAGTTAAATTTGCTGTAAGTCTAGCCAGAGAAAGGACCAGTTACAGCAGCATCACAGAGAGAGACCGTGGCAAATGACTTGTGCTCAAGCACTATGGTACTTCAGTAATAAGTTATAAAAATTAGATGGAGAAAGAAAGCTTTCTACTTTTAGAAAGTGGACATAAATTATGCTTTAGAAGTGCCCATTTTGCCATGGGTAAGACTGTAAGAGGGCCCAGACATCCCAGTCAGGTGTAGGGGTTTAAATACCTCTAGCGATAAAGGAAATAATCCCATGAAGATTTACATACGCAATTTCATATACAAATTTGATTATTTTTTAATACTGAACACCTTTAATCTCTATAACTGGAATAAATTTTGAAACAAATTGCATTCTGATAGACATTGATTCATCGTTTCCATGTAGATGATCCAAAATTCTAACTACCTGAGAAGACGGTTGTGTTTCCTTTCTGCAGGAAGAAAGGCTAAGACCTAAAGGCTCAAGTCTGGTGTTGACACATCTCTCTCTGATTTTAGAGTGAAGCAGTCACACTTTATACTCCACAGGCTGAAAATCTCTTTTGATTAGCCCATTAGTGCATGGCCAGAATGACAGATTATTCACCTGTAGAGCTAAAGCTGTAGACTGCAGTGTTTTTGGAACGCAGGGGGAAGCCTGCAGTGCTCAGGTGGCTGTGCTGTAGGGCTAGTCTGTTTGCTAATGTGTTTGGCTGCATATGTAGGCACGGATCCAGAGAGGCTTATGTCAAAGACTTGCATTAGGAAAAAAAATGCTTTCTCTCTGCAGGTTCAGTTTCTGTTTTGGCAGATACATTTAAACTTGTTCATGAAATCATTTATAATTATCAACAGAGCCCTGATACCTAGTGATCAGAGAATTAGCAGTGGTACTGCTGTTTACCACGAGTTGTTGAAGGTACTACACATGGGAGAGGGTAGTAAAACTGTGGAGTTTGCAATATGGGTTCAAGAAGCTGTTTTAGTGATGGGAGATTCTATTTTTGCCAAAATGATACATTTGCTATTGCCAAAATAGGGATGTTAGATGATTTGGCTATTGAAAGATACCAGCTGTTATCAGATGCCTTCTGGGTTTCAGATTTCTTTATAGAGATAATTTTTCAGGTTTTGCCTTGTTATGTCAAAAGGAGTTAGACATTTTCCTGACTGCCATTTCCTCATCAAGTGCCACCTCAAATCCTTTTTAAGGGATTTACATTTTATGTCAATAATGCTTTGTGCTTGAAGGTCTGATTCTCCTTAGCCTTCTGGTAGTATCACTCAGGGATAATATCAGTGAGAAAGATAGTAGTTACATGTGTGCAGATGAAAGAAACATTTGTCTGGCTGATACACAACTCAAACTCTAAATAAAAATCAACAGCCTCATGGCAAATAAAGGTATTATTTTTGCTAGTGTGCAGTTTCAGCAGAATGATACAGTGGCTTGTTAATACAGGTGGCTAGAAACTGAGGGGATATAGTTGTGACAGCTCTGATCTCTTGTTTATCTCTTAATGTGTGGACCGTGGAATCCTTTTTACTTTCATAAAAACTGAGCGTGGGGCATGTATTAATACATGATGGTGTGAATTCTCATGGTAAAACAAATGCTTTGGAAGATTTAACATTAATGGATATCCACATTTCATAAAGACTTTTTTTTTTTTTTCCTTCTTAGGAAATTTTTGCAGGTCTGAGTTGATAGCTAATGCAGAGCTTCTTTAGAGTCTGTGAAAAATAGTTAGAGATTCACAGATTGCATGGGGTTGGAAGGGACCCTAAGAGTCATCCTATGCAACCCCTCTGCAGCGAGCAGGGACACCTCCAGCTAGACCAGTCTGATCTTGAATGTCTCCAGGAACGGGGCCTCAACCACATCTCTGGGCAACCTGTTCCAGTATTTCACCACTCTCATTGTAAAGATCTTCTTCCTTATGCCCAACCTGAAGCTGTCCTGCTCCAGTCCTCTTCAGATGTTGAACGGAACGGAATGAAGCTGGAGATAGGGAGATTCAGGCTAGATGTGAGGAAGAAGTTCTTCACCATGAGAGTGGTGAAGCCATGGAATGGGTTGTCCAGGGAGGTGCTTGAGGCCCCGTCCCTGGAGGTGTTTAAGACCAGGCTGGATGAGGCTCTGGCCAGCCTGATCTAGTGTGGGGTGTCCCTGCCCATGGCAGGGGGTTTGGAACTAGATGATCCTTGTGGTCCCTTCCAACCCTGACTGATTCTATGATTCTATGTAGCTATAATGTCTCCTGAAAGCCTTCTCTTCTCCAGGCTGAGCATTTATCAGAAAAGTGATTGCTGATGCCAGTTTTCCAATACACAAAGGTTGTCCACATTTGCAGCATAAACGAAATGTGACAACATTATCTTGTCTTATTCTCTAATTTGTAAATTATGTAAATTATTTGATATTCCTACTCCATGAAAGATTAGGTAGTATAGGATAAAGATACAAGTGATATCTTTAGTCTATGCTTGCAAGTTTTATCTCAGATGTTACAACAAATAACAGAGCAAAGATTTCACCTAGATAACCAGATTGGAATTTGTCCTGAGAATCACATTTCTTGCTCTTGCCATAGTATTTATTGACAAGTTCTGTGATACTCTGGTTGTTGAGACATGTGGTTACATGTGCTTTTTGGATGTAAGACACTAACACAAGTCATTTGCATCAGAACCTCATGTCCAAAAGGTACCAAAGTAAAGTGACTTTGAATTGATCATAACAACTTTGACAGCAGTCTCTTACATTGAATTTAGGGTAGATTTCTGCAGCTAGGGGTTTAACTAATTAAATTCAGAGCAATTTAGCACAGTAGCTAAAAAATATGGGAACCCTCAAGACTGCAGCACTGTGGAGAACTGATGTCAGCTAAAGCAAAACCCATTAAGAAAATTAGAGTGAGAATTTTTAAGTGGAAAGGTCAAACCAATGTAATATTGAATGCATAAAGAGGACTAAAATTAAGTCAAGGATACAAGAAGTAGTAAGAGGCTTTTGTAAATACAAGTTTGCTGAGTGAATCTTCCACTAGTGCTAGTTTTTGTGAAGAGTTAGCAGTTTGATGGAAGAAATGTTTGTGTGCTAAGAGGGTTACAGAATAAATGCTTCAAAAAGTGAAGAGAGAGCACAGAGTGGTTGTGATTATCAATAACACAAAGTGTGGAATAGTTGTTTGGGGATTGCTTTAATGCAGTTGTTGAAGACTTCATGCAGCATGTCCATTTCCTAGGGAAACAGCTGGTTTGTTTAAAATGGTCATTGCAATTTAAATGATTGGAAAGGCAGCCTACATAGTTGTTATGCTTGGGATGGACAGTAGAACAGGGAAAAGTACCACAGTCAGAGTGGAATTGTGCAAAGAGGTTTTGCATCTGATGGTCCTGATTCTGAAAGCTGGGGTGCACCATGTTCTGGGAAGAGTTTTTCAGGGAACACACTAACTCAGATCTTCAAAGGTCTTCAAGGGTATGTGTTTGAAGTGGCTAAGTGTCTACAGTTTGGTGCTGCTTTGCTGTTCAGGGACAGCTACACCACCTTTTTCACGAGCACTGAGCAGGTATCATGACTTCAGTGTCCTGAGCTTTTAGAAAAGAGAGCCAGAAACAGCTGGGGAGTTAAATATTGAAGGGGTATATTACACAGGGAATATTTCAGCTCTTACAAGTACATGTAATCATCCTGATGAAATTCAAGTCTCTCTTATTATCTCGGACAGTAAGATGTTAGTATTTTCCCCAGAGTAATAAAAAGCTGGAACCCTCCAGTGAGGATAATGTTACATGCTCGATGCACTGGCAAGGCTGTAAGTGGGAGGTGGGAGGTGAACTAACTGGAGGGAAATGCAGGCCAATTTCATATCACTATATGTCCCATGCACCTTTCCTTCTAACAACTGCCTGTGCTGCAAAGCATGCATAACCTTGAATGACAAGTGTCCTGTTTAGGAGAGGAAGGTCAAGCTAGTTTGTCAGAAACATGACCAGTGTGTGATTGCCTAGATTAGCATTATTTACCCACCATGTACCAGATGCATGAGATAAGAGTAACCTGTTGTTATAGATCCTATGATTATAGGCTGTTGAAATACAGCTTTGGGGCTTTGAATCAGCTTTTTGAAACAGATGAGTAGAAAAGAGCTCTCCCTCAAACATGTCATAGGAAGGATAAGTAAGGTAGGAATAGATTATAGGGCTCCTCTAATACCATACCTGGTGTCCTAAACTATACTAACTCACTGTTAATGTTGTGTGGTAGCTGTAAGGTTTTTTGGTATTTGTTGTTGGTTGGTTGGTGTTGTTTTTTCACAAAAGCTCCATCTTCAGCAAATCATCATTATGGTCATTTGAAAAGCCAGTTATTTATTTTGTACAATTGCTCTCAACTGATTGGGGTGTGTTTTCTGTTGCTTATCAAGTGGGGGTTTTTTGTGTCAGCTGCTTTTATTCTACCATTCTGGTGATATAGACCATGGGATGTTTCTGTTCCAGTGCTGTGATTGCAAGCCTGGATAGCCTCCAGTACAAGCTATTGTTCTTTCTTTCTTTGAGTTGCAAGTGACAAGTGGGCTCTAATTTTTAAATTTATTTATTAGAAACTCGAAACAACAATCTTTCCATTTGCAATCAGGGTCACCATTCATCCAAAGCCAGAGCTCTATAATTACCCTCAAGCTAAACTTAGCATTTTGACTAGTGTTTCCTATTTCCTATCATAATGGGAATTGTTCAGTCTGGCTAAGACTGGAAAGATATTTCAACAGAGATATAAGAAATCAAGCACCATCAGTGAGTGAATTTACTAATATGGATAATTAGGAATCACTTATCTGATTTATGTATCATGCCTGGGTTCTTTTTATAGATTCATAGATTGCACTGGGTTGGAAGGGACCCTCAAAGGTCATCTTGTCCAACCCCCTGCAGTGAGCAGGGACACCTCCAATTAGATCAGGCTGCCCAGGCCCACATCAAGTCTGATCTTAAATGTCTCCAGGGATGGGGCTTCAACCCCATCCCTGGGTAACCTGTTCCAGTATTTTACCACTCTCATTGTGAAGAACTTCCTCCTGATGTCCAACCTAAATCTACCCTCCTTCAGTTTAAAACCATTGCTCCCTGTCCTGTCATGACAAGCCCTTCTAAACAGCCCTTCTCCAGCCTTCCTGTAGGCCCCTGCTGAGACACTTGTGTAACCCATCATCACTCTGGTACTTCAGTGGTTCCATGTCAGTAATATGGTTTGTTCCCAAACTGCTTGGCTTAAGCACCTAAGTTTTCTATTTACAAAGAGGCTGAATGAATTTCCCAAGGTCAGAGGCTGAGTTTTTAGAGCCAAGTAGTAGATCTGCATCCCCTGAATTCTATTCTTGTGCGTTGATGACTAACATTTCTTACTCATTTATTCTTGGTCCCATGAAAGAGGTGAGAGTCACCAAAGTGCTTTTCATTAGCAATCCAAACTAGCATAGGAAGCAATATTCAGTATTATTAAAGGTTACAGCCTTGCCACAGCTAGGCCAGAAGATGAATCACTGATCATATTTTAAGCTAGGTTTTTGCATATCACCAGAGCTCATTTTTAAAAGCAAGAAGTGTGGGAGGTTCTAGCTAAAGTCAACAAGGTCTTCATGTTGTCAACTTCTTGAAAACTTTATTGTCACCAGTTTGAGGTCATTCTGCCTTGTCGTGGTTGTTACTCTTCTGTGCATCTTTATTGCATGGCAAGCACAAAAGTAAAATCTGAGCATGCTGCCTTAAAATATTCAAGAGCTGTAGAGTAGTTGCCAGTTTGCTGGTGACCCAGAGCAGCAGGGACTCCAGGGCATCTGTCCCGTTCTTAGCTCACCCAGAAGAGGGCAGTGGCAATACACCAGTCATCTCACAGTGCTCCTACAAAAACGCGCCAGGGCTTCCCTCAAGATGGTAGCCCTTGTGGAAGACCTGTCTGAAATACAGAGTACTGATTTGGATTTTATAACCATGTGTATTGGTAGGAGGTGGGTAGGTGTATTGGGACCAAAAGCTGGGCCAATGAGAAGCCCAGTGATTCATATGAAATGCAGATCCTACTCTGTGAAACCCAGCGTTACAAATTTTCTGGCACTAACATCAGCCCAAATACAAAAAGAATTCACTATTGATATAATCTAATTAGAGTCAGGTGAAATAGTGCCTTTTCCCTTCAATCTCATTATTAACAGATCTCATTCTCTCTGCAAAAGAAATAAAAAATGAGGTAATCTGGTGGCTTTACTTCAGTAATATTCTGAACTCCTTTTTTTGTTTGCTTTGAATGACTAATGACATGGGTCATATTTTATTGAAGGGAATGCTGGCATAAGAGAAGGTTTTACCTGTCTTTACATGAATGTCCTGTGAATGGATGTTCCTGATAGGAATGCTGAAATGGCAATCTTGAAAAATTCTCATGCTTCACAAACCTCAAACTGGAAAAAGAAACAATAGAAAAGAATCATGAATGTTCAGGTAATCATGGTAATGGTATGAGTGATAATGAGCCGGACCAGCAACAGAATATGTTTGATCTCAGCCTGGTGCTCATGAGGCTGCTTGTTTCTTAGGTCTAAGATAAATTCTCATTCTCTTCAGATGTTAAAGAAGTGATCCTGTCAAGCTCACTGTAGATATATTTGATAGAAACACTTTGTTACAATTTATCTTGCAACTGCATCCATTTGCAGCATCTGCTTTATTGCAAGGTAGTTCTTTAAGCATCTTTATGTCAAAACACAATCTCACCTGTATAAATATTTGAGATGCTGTCTTTTGGTGGCTGTGCTCTGCAGAGCCTCCTTTTGGAGTATTTCTGCCTTCATGTGACTGGAAGGTAATTTACTAAATGACTAAGCTGGAAGTAGTCTCTGTCCTGTGCTCAGAGCATATTTGGGCTTGTGAAAAGGAGGGGAGTGGAGCTAAAGGAATGCAGTGTGGGCCATAGGCATAGTGCATCTCACTGGTATGTTGTAGGCTGCTCACATTGACTTATATTATCTGGAGCTTTGTGTAGGAAGAATTAACTCTGTATTTTCTGAGCTTTCTTGCTTTTCTTATGGGTGACAAATAGAATAAATTGCTTGCAAATGATCTTCAGTGAAGTAGGCTTCAAACTAAAGGGGCAAGTATAAATTTAGTTTAATTAAAGGCACTAAAATCAGACAGGGAGAGAGATAATCTAGTAAGAACTCTTAATCTGCTGGGCAATAACTCTGTTGCTAGTAGCAAGCCCTGTTAACAGATGCAGCAGGGTCTGGAATGTTGTTGTTTGCTCTCTCAACTTTGACATTTATCAATTGTTTTTCCTCCCACATTTTTTCTTCTTTTACTTTATCTCATGAAAAAAGTATCCACAAAAATGAAACATGATTCCACTTACTGCTGGTTGTGCTGTCATAATTTGAAACTGGGTTTTGGTGTTTGTTTTTTTTTTTTCTTTTCCCACCATTTTTCAGTGGCTGGTGGGAGGCTCAATTTATCTTTTCTGCTTGTGTCCCATGACAGACCCCAAAAGTAACAGGTTTCAGGTCACCTTCTTACATATCTGGATTCAGCAATTATTAAAATTCTATGTTAGTACTCCTTTCCTTCACCCATTTTTTCCTTTAGTGGAGTGTCTCCCATGTCATGAATATTTTCAGCTTGCTGTATTGTACATGCAGAGCTCTCCCACAGCTCTCAACCTGCAATTACAGCTCTCCCTTATAAATATTTAAATGGCAGTTCAGCTTTCAGACAGAGTACACCAGTGACAAGGATCAAGCTTTCTGACCTTTTGTTAATTTGCTCAGTGGAATAGGATTCCCTTGGTCTAATTTTTTTGTATTTAAGAGAAGAAATTTGTGTGCATGGAGGGGTTGGCATTTCTTGGTTTTGTTGCTAATTTGCTTTTGCTACGTTTATTCTGATAGATTTTGAAGGGAAGACTCACTGGAAAGTTTTATCAGTTCTGCATGAGAATATGAAAGATAGAATTTAAGGAAAAAAGAAAATTTTGGTTCTTTATCCAGAAATTACAACAAATTTCTCTCATACCGTGATGGAAACAAAATTCAGAAAACAGAGAAAAAAGTGGAAATGTGTCTAGACCAAAAGGAAAATTTGCTATTCCAAATTTATTTGGTATTTCATTGCCTTTTGCATAGGGCTGTTTGGTGTTTCATAGCCCTTCCTGAAAGATCACTTCCTGCTTAGCACATCAAAAAACTAAAAAGTATCACAGTATCACCAAGGTTGGAAGAGCCCTCAAAGATCATCAAGTCCAGCCTGTCACCACAGACCTCATGACTAGACCATGGCACCAAGTGCCATGTCCAATCCCCTCTTCAACACCTCCAGGGACGGTGACTCCACTACCTCTTTGGGCAGCCCATTCCAATGGTGAATGACTCTCTCAGTGAAGAACTTTCTCCTCACCTTGAGCCTAAACCTCCCCTGGTGCAGCTTGAGACTGTGTCCTCTTGTTCTGGTGCTGGTTACCTGAAAGAAGAGACCAACTCCCTCCTGGCTACAACCACCCTTCAGGTAGTTGTAGACAGCAGTAAGGTCTCCCCTGAGCCTGAATTAATTTGCTAGTAAAGAGTACAGGAACAATAGCTGCTTACTTACAGATGGAAAAGAGCAAGTTGTTGTGTTTAGGATGGCAAAGATTTTGCCCTAATCAAGAAACAGTCTGATGAGAGCCTGGCAACAATTTTTGGGAATCACAGACACTTGAAGGGACAGGAGACAGGTTAAAAAGTCAGTATGTGTATAATTTAAAGTAGAAAGAAATGTCAAAAATAGCTCCCAAGTTGTAGAATCTAATGATCAGGAGGATATGGCTGTGCTATCTGTGGCATTGCAGTAAGGAAAGAACATAAATTAGCTTTTAGCTCTCTTCTTTGAGAGAGAGAGAAAGACATGAAATTAGTAGAGCTAGTTAAAGATAGGGCACAAGCTATTCCTAGTCATTCCAATCTCCTCTTTCACTGAAAGTCACTGAAGAACCATCACATTTCCCTTAGGCCCAGTTAACAAATGTCACTTAGAAGTTCATTTTCTTAGGAGACAGAGCCTCTGATGCCTCTGATCACATACCCACCAAAAAAGAAGGATTCTGCAGGTTAATGAAGAATGTTTTAGTTATTTCTTGAAATAGAACCATTGCTGCAAAAAGATTATTAAACTTTTCTATTAAAATGACAAACAATAAAAAAATGCATTCCACTATTGTTAATTATAGTATTAGGTATTGATGTTGAACAAGTCTCTACTGACTCACTGCTCTTTAGATCTATCTGGTGAGTATTTCTCACCACGAGAATGCTGATGTCTTCATGCATTTCTGGACTGAACACGTAGTGAACACCTCTATTGATAAGTCATTCAGAGACAGTGCTTTGTCTTGAAAAGAAGGCTGATGTTTGCTACTTATGTGCTTTTATATCCATGGGGGAAGA
This sequence comes from Picus viridis, assembly GCA_033816785.1. Classification (NCBI taxonomy): domain Eukaryota; kingdom Metazoa; phylum Chordata; class Aves; order Piciformes; family Picidae; genus Picus; species Picus viridis. The sequence continues at coordinate 6,108,352 of CM066595.1, forward strand.
CCTTGGAGTCGTAGTGGACAGAAGGTTATCCCTTGGACAGCAATGTGCCCTTGTGGCCAAGAGGGCCAATGGCATCCTTGGATGCATCAAGAAAAGTGTGCCCAGCAGGTGTAGAGAGGTTCTCCTCTCTCTGCTCTGGTGAGACCACACTTGGAATACTATGTCCAGATTTGGGCTCCCCAGTTCAAGAGAGACTGGTATCTGCTGGAGAGAGTCCAGCGGAGAGCTGTGAAGGTGACTGGGGGACTGGAACACCTCTTCTGTGAAGAAAGACTGAGAGCCCTGGGGCTGTTTAGTCTTGCAAAGAGAAGACTGAAAGGGGACCTTATCAACATCTATAAATGTATGAGGGGTGAGTGTCAGGATGAATAGAATAGAATTAACCAGGTTGGAAGAGACCTTTGAGATCGAGTCCAACCTATCATCCAACACTATCTAATCAACTAAAAGGTGCCAGTCTCTTATTGGTGGTGCCCAATGACAGCACAAGGAACAAGCTGGAAGACGGGAGGTTCCACCTCATCCTGAGGAGACCCTTTATGGTGAGGGTGACAGAGCATTGAACTGGCTGCCCAGAGATGTCATGGAGTCTCCTCTGGAGACTGACAAAACTCACTTGGATGCATTCCTGTGTGGCGTACCCAAGGTGGTCCTGCTATGGCAAGGGTGGTTGGACTCAATGATCTCTGGAGGTTTCTTCCAACCCCTAACATTCTGTGATTCAAGGGAAGTGTAGTTAGCAACTATTAGCAGAGAGACATCTCTTAAAAAATGAAATCTGATTTGAGAAGTGTGAGCAATGATTTTGTTTGAGTCAGAATACTGTCCTTTTTATCTGAAACAGTAATGTGCTAAAAAAGAATACTTCTCCTTCTGTAGATGTAGAGATATGAGGGTCTGCTGAAAATGAGATTAAATTTGGGCTTTCAAAGTCAAAATATTGAGGTCAGGATTTATATACAGCAGCATGATTTTCAGAGTGCATCTGAAATAGGTTTGAAATATCAGAAACATTAAGAATAGCAAATATCTGTAAGCCAACATATTTTGGACGCTTTAAGTGTCTAAGTTTTTGTGCCTGAAACAGGCAAAGGCATATGCAAAGGCAAAATCTTCTGAACTTCCAGGAGTGTTCATAGAATCATAGAATTGACAAGGTTGGAAAAGACCTCAAAGATCATCAAGTCCAACCTGTCACCACAGACCTCAGGACTAAACCATGGCACCAAGTGCCAAGTCCAGTCCCCTCTTGAACACCTCCAGGGACAGTGACTCCACCACCTCCCTGGGCAGCACATTCCAATGGCTAGCAACTCTCTTTGTGAAGAACTTTCTCCTCACCTCAAGCCTAAACTTCCTCTGGCACAGCTTGAGACTCTGTCCTCTCGTTCTGGTGCTGGTTGCCTGGGAGAAGAGACCAACCCCCTCCTGGCTACAACCACCCTTCAGGTAGTTGCATACAGCAAGGTCTCCCCTTGTCCTCCTCTTCTCCAGGCATCATATTGAACAGAAACTCATGTAAGACGTATGTTGGCATATTTTTGAGCTACTTCTGAAAACTACAATTGTGTTTTACTGCAAACCATGTAAAGGGAAAGTATTTCTTTTAATTCACTAATAACTTTTATATATGTATTGACACTTCTGTGATTTAATAATATAAACAGGAATAAAATCTCCAATGCAAATGTGTGCATCTTTCTGTGTAGAATATGTTGCTAAGCGGTGTGAATGACTCTGAATGGCTTCCACATTTTCCCAGTGCAGAAAGGTTTAAAAGGGCAGCTTTCAAAGAAAGCAGAGTATTCATTTTGTGGCTAAAATCCCTTCATTTGAAAGCACTTTGCTCTGGAATGAACCACAAATTATTTATGATAATAATAAAGCGTGATGTTGGAAAATTTTCAATTATTGCTTTGCAAATGAAATAATCTATTCAGAAAAATGTAGCAGCTGCATAGCCGGAAAAGTTAGTGTTTAAACTGTAAAATTTATGCAGAAACACAGGGTGGACTTTCTGCAGCCATTGAAACAAATTGGTGAAAATAAATTTCAGGGGGGGAAACAATAATAATTATTTGTGTGTATGGCCACAGCTCCTTCAGTGAGAAATGGAGAGCCTTCTGTAAAGAATAGAATAGAATAGAATAGAATAGAATAGAATAGAATAGAATAGAATAGAATAGAATAGAATAGACCAGGTTGGAAGAGAGCTTCAAGATCCTCATGTCCAACCTATCATCCAACACCACCTAATCAACTAAACCATTTAACCAAGCACCCTATCAAGTCTCCTCCTGAACACCTCCGGTGATGGTGACTCCACCTCCTCAGGCAGCCCATTCAAATGGGCAATCACTCTGTGTAGAACTTCCTCCTCACCTCCAGCCTAAATCTCCCCTGGTGCAGCTTGAGACTGTGTCCTCTTGTTCTGGTGCTGGTTGCCTGGGAGAAAAGACCAACCTCTGCCTGTCTACAACCTCCCTTCAGGTGGTTGTAGAGAGCAATAAGGTCACCCCTGAATCTCCTCTTCTCCAGGCTAAGCAGCCCCAGCTCCCTTAGCCTCTCCTCATAGGGCTTGTGTTCCAAGCCCCTCACCAACTTTGTTGCCCTTCTCTGGACATGTTCCAGCAAGTCAACCTCCTTCCTAAACTGAGGGGCCCAGAACTGGACGCAGGACTGGTTAGGTGTGGCCTAACCAGTGCAGTGTACAGGGACAGAATGACCTTCCTGCTTCTGCTGGCCACACTGTTCCTGATGCAGGCCAGGATGCCATTGGCCCTCCTGGCTGCCTGGGCACACTGCAGGCTCATGTTCAGCCTACTATTGACCAGTACCCTCAGGTCCCTCTCTGCCTGGCCGCTCTCCAGCCACTCTGACCCCAGACCCCAGCCTGTAGCACTGCATGGGGTTGCTGTGGCCAATGTGCAGAACCCAGCACTTGGACTTGTTAAATCTCATGCCGTTGGATTCTGCCCATCTGTCCAGCCTGCCTATCTTTTATATATAGAAGTAAAAAGAGGTAATACATCTGAACAGTTTGCAACACTTCTTTGCCAGAGAGCTCCCAATGATTGATTCAGCTGTAGATTTGTATGAATGAAATTGAACTTGGAGACATCCTAAAAATAGTTTTGCTGACCTAACTGCACTGCTCTGATCAGGTTACCTTAATCAGCTAAGCTTCCTAGAATACATCACCTGTTTCCAATTGACACTCCTTGTCTCAGTATTGATTCATGTTTTCCATGTCAGGACAGGATGTCCAAGTGTGTGATAGAAGTGTGAGGTAAAAATACCAATGTGTTCTCACAGGGTATAGATCAAAGTCCTGCCATCTGAACTTAGCTTTGGGAGTAGCTGCAAAACTGTGACCAAGTTAATTATTCTTAAAATTGACATGAAACAAAGCAAATATTCCCTGATTAATTGCATTTTCAGGAACTGTAAGATCAAAAATATATCAGTGGTGATTTTGTAAAGCCTAGCAATAAAAGTTGTGTTTCTCTCTATTCATTGTGAGTTTATTATGGATATTTAAAAGGAAATAGCCTGTTCTTGGAGCAGAGGTTAAGGCCAGCCAAATACTGTGTAGACTCTTGTGCTGGCTTTATTGTTTTGCAAGTTGCTCTTTGTTTCTTAATTTATATGCAGCCATAAATGAATGGACATAGCTATAAAGATGATTAAAGAAGGGTCTTAATTAAGAATTGTAATTAAACTTATGGAGGAAATTACAATGGAATTGAAAATTCAAAATGAGCCTGTGTGATGTAAAGGCTAATGGTGTTAGGCAGTAATCTCTATGAAATAATTGATTCTGTAGCCATTAGTCTTCTCTAATGAGATTAAGGACGAGGTGGCATGATCTTGCTAATTAATTTGTTTTATGACTTCAAAATATGAAATAATAGTGCAAAACTGGGGATTGTTAAATATACCAGGAAGCTCTCAAATAGTAGGACAAATGCCATCAAAGTGTTTGTGTTGTCAGTTGTAATAAGGATGGAGGATCATATCTGGCATTTAGACTCAAAGATGGAAACAAACGTATATTGCAGTTGTAATTTTACAAGGGACTAAAAGTTGGGTTTTTTCTTCCTCACACAGCAGTTTTCATAATTTCTCAGTGCTTGCTTCCTAGAAAGTATTACTATTTAAAAGCTTTTTGGTGGTGTAGAAAGCTTCTTACTTCTCCATTCTCTCCCTTGTTTGTGGACATATAATTTATAGACAAATTCATATTCCTCTGTCAGAGGCGCTGTAGATCAGCTCATTTGGATAAGAGTTGGTGGTGGTGTGCAGTTGTTTTGTTTCTCTTTGGTTTTGCTCAGAGTAAAAGTAAAACATGAAATAAGATTTCAAAGCACATGTGAATTAGTTCTTCTGCTGGCAGAACTATATGGAGAGGAAAACATGTTTATGTGTGTCATGTGTGAAGGTGGTTGCCGGCACTGTGCCGTGACCCTGTAGGATGCTGTAAACTACACAATGTCAGACATGGGCTAGTGATGTGGTATGAAAATAAGAACTATCTCTGGAAGTTGCAGGCAGTTGTATTGAAAAAAGATTGTATCATTTTATGTTTTTTGAATCAGATCTTCGTTCCAGATCTAGGGGAACTGTTGTGTGGGGATGTCTAGAAGTAGTGGCAATGATGCCTTTTGGGTAAGATGCAATACCCATTCCTCCCCCTCCCCCACTTTGTTTGTTTTCCTTTTTGTTTTCCTTTTTTTTATGGTCAAAAAGTTCACACTGTTTTTTACAGGTAATGCAGTGCTGTTTCAGTCTCACAGTAAGTTCAGTTTTGGTTGGTGAGAATATGTGGGCAGATGTAAAATTTCAAAACTGCCGTCATCAGCATGCCATATGTGACCTGCTGTAGACGATAGAGACCATGAGCTCCTTGAGCAATGCAATATTTTTCTGTGTTGTGGGTAGCACAGTCTGCTGCATACCTTGACTGACACTCTGCAATATTACAGTATCACAGTATTACAGTATCACCAAGGTTGGAAGAGACCTCAAAGATCATCAAGTCCAACCTGTCACCACAGACCTCATGACTAGACCATGGCACCAAGTGCCACGTCCAATCCCCTCTTGAACACCTCCAGGGACGGTGACTCCACCACCTCCCTGTGCAGCACATTCCAATGGCGAATGACTCTCAGTGAAGAACTTTCTCCTTACCTCGAGCCTAAACTTCCCCTGGTGCAGCTTGAGACTGCTTTGCAACAAGACAGATAATTAATTTGTTCTCTGTGATATTTCTAATATAAAAAATTAAGGGGCATTTCCACAGTGCTGTTAGTCCAGGCTTTGCCTTGTTGTTACCTATTTAGACTTAATAGGACAGTAATAATTTGTAATAAATTAATCATAGACAGTAAATAAAATATATTGTCTTACTTGGCATGTGTATTAAATATATCTTTCTCTGTACACATGCATACACCCACACAGTGCAGAGCTGTGTAATTATTATCCATTGTAATACGACTGATTATTTCATTGGTACTGAATATTTCTCTGATAGAGAAGAAAAAGGCCATGTGTTAAAAGCAGAGGTAGGTCAGGATAACCCAGTTTAAGAGGAAAGATGGAAACATGTTTTGCACAGTATTTACTGAAGTGTCTTACTTTACAAATACAACATCTAAGAACAGCTTCAGCAGACTGGTAACTTTATGATTGCTGACATTTTGCCTTCCATTTTGAATGTTATTGTCTCAAGTAACTTGGCTACTGATTCTACATTCACAATGCATTTGTCATTTGCAATAGAAGATCAAACTTGATTGCCAAATGATTTTTCATATAGAGCTAGAGAGTGTAAGATATATGACATGATGACAGCATAATTTCTAAACCACTGTTCACACCCTGTCAAGTAAGCAATATTGATGTAATTTGATTGTGTAGCTCTATTGTTTTATCTTCAAAGTTGGTAAAGCATTTATACCTCACCAATCAGAAAAGCTTCAGCTGTGATAAAATACATTGGCTGTTGTAATCTGCATGAAATACTAGTTTGGACTCCAATGTGACTTACAAATTTAAGAAACCTTTAATGAAGGTATGACTTTATAGATGCTCCTTAGAATCTCAGTATTCAGATTTAGGCCTCTGCCTTTTGCTGACATTGGCAACTTGCTGATTTCAGCATGAAAGGAAATACGTGATCAGATAAAGGCTTTGATCTATAATGGACCATGAAAAAAAGTCTCTTAATGCTGCACCTTTATGTAGCAATGCTTTGTATCATGTGTTATGAAACAACATAAAAGCTGAGTAATGTTAAAGTTTAAGGTATCTCAATGCAGTTTTTGGTTCTCAGACATTGATTTTTGCCTGTTACTCCTCTCTGGAGGTCAGTCACCCTGAAACATTATGGCTTTGGGTCTGTTTCTTGTGATAAAGTTTGCTTTTGGTTAATAGCCAGTATTGAGCCATATGTATTTAATACCTTTCAGATTACATAATGAATAAGTATAATAAAAAAATAATTCATAGGGATGGGGTGAGGAAGAAGATTAATTAGTTAAGATTGCTAAAATATTTGCAGAAAGGTCGGTTATAAAAGCAACACCAAGAAAGATAAAATGAAAGATAAATGAGGGTAATAAAGGAAATGTTGGAAGGCAATATCCCTACAGAAATGTTTGTCAGGAAAGTGTCAGATAGTCCAGTCCACTGAACACGAGGAGAAGTAATTTCTTACCTGCATTTATAGCAATACTGTAGATATTAGATCTGCAGACTTGTGAAAGTCCTGTTGACTCCTTGTCCTTTACACTCAGCCCTTTGCAAAGATGAGAGGAATGGGAACAGCTCTGCTTGAAAAGCTATCTGCAAATCCTGTGCTTGAAAACCCGGCCTTGAGCACTTAGAAACTGTTCTGTTCCAGTGTGCCTGCAGCTCTGAGCTTGCATTTTCAATGCCTGTGCCTATAAAGCATCCTACTGCCCTTAGACACAATCCTTGTAGCAAAATGTCACTGTCACGGGTGTGAATGTGCTTCACTGAATTTATCTTTTAAGAACTAAGGCTATTTCTCCACAACAAACTTGGATAAACTCACACTGCAGAAAGTGGCTTCACAAAACTTATCTTCCCCTAACAAAAGGCTCTGTTATTATGAAACAGAGTTCTTTAGCAGTCGGCTTGTGCCTTAATGAGTCATTCAGATAAACAGGTTCCACTGAAGATTGAATTACGATCCTATTCATCTGACACAAAGCAACCACTAGTTCTTCTCAGGAAAGTGATGAATAAATAAAAGATCCTGTGCTTCCAGGCCTAAGCCTAACAGAAATGTAAGGATGCATGTTTTCAGTGTGATTTCCCTTGTCCTACAAGTACAGCCTTGATGTTGCCATCAGAATTAGGTTGGTGCTGATGAAGACATCAAACATTATGTAAGTAAAGACACTTAAAAATAGATGCAAACGTGGGGGGATGAGTGGAAGTATCTATCATTAACTCTGAACAATCTGTTAGACAATAACCTCTGATATTTAGCTTGTGCCTATAGGATGTAATTCATATGCCTCGCCGTTGTGTGTGTGGAGGGGCACTATCCAAAGTTATTTTTAGAATTCCATTTTAGTGACAAAGATGATTTTTAAAGTCTTTGCTAGAACATATTCATGCTTATCATCTGCTGAGGCCAATAAATGTCAGCTCTTCTCTGTTGTTATATTATGGGTTTGAACACAAATTCACACTGAAAAGAGTGTTGTGCTACAGACACCTAACAAGGGTGAGATCTCTGATAGTTTCCCAGGTTAGCAGGTGATATAAGATTAATAAGAAGGAAAAAGGGGGTGGGAAGAAGTCATGGATCATGACTGATGGGCATGAGAGTAACCTTGGTGTGTCACCTGGCTTAGTGTTACTTCATTTTCATAGGTACTGAAGCAGCTGTGAATTTTAAGGACAGTTAGATACCTCTGACAAATGCAGCTCTTCTTGAGCACCGGGAGGAGGCACAGAGATGCTAATGTGAAAATAGGGCTTTTGAGGGATGAAAGGTGGAAATGTTGGCTGAACAGAGGTTAGAACTGATACCTTGATAGATCTTGTCTGGTCTGCGTCCTGTTAAAAACTAAGTGCTGTTTACTTTGCCAGTATTAGTGGGAATTTTTCTGTTGGCTTCTGTAACTTTGGATTGTGCTGATGGTCCCCATAGCATCATTTTGCAGATGGTGTTTGATTGTTGGCCAGAAGAGAAAATGCTAAGCAAAGGGTTAAGTAGTTTTGAACTATTCCAAATTCAGGATCTTTTAAGGTTCCTCAGAAACATGCGCTTTTGAAATTATAATTACATGAAAATGTAGCATATTGGAACAAGGAATTTGAGTATATTGATGTTGCTGTCTCCAGCCAATAAAAAAACAAAGGAGTGAAATACTAGAAACTAATGTTCAGTTTTAAGCTGTGGAGCACTGTGAACTGTGTGGGTGAGCTAACAAAGAACCTCCAGGATTGCGAACGGTACTTTGTGTAAGCTTTGTTGGAACATTTTTGTGAGTATAAAGAGGCATTCTGACAAACTTCCAGACTTCTAATGCTAAATTTTAGGCAGAATTTTTCTGCTTAGTTCTGTGTCCCTACATTTTATGGGGGAAAAAAATACTGAAACCAATTTTTTTTCTTTTACCTTCTGAAACTGATTAGCTGCAGGGGACCAGCGACCACACTAGTTACGGTCTTAGTTTGGAATGTTACGTTAGACTTCAGTCTTATTGCCTGTCCTGACAAAATGTTTGTTCATCAAGACTGAATGTGTTCATTTAGATTGACTTCTATTGTACATAATGTATATTATCATTTTGAAGCATCTTTTATGGACACATGCAATGAAAAACCTGATAATAAAACATTCTGTGTTGTAGGAAGAGTAAGTGCTAGTCAGCTAGTACCAATGCAGTTTTGACAGACTGGTCACTTGTTTCATGGTTTTTTTTCTACAGTTTGGAAATGATCCATCATGTCTTCAGCCTGCAACATCACAGAAAATATTTGATCAGACCCAGTTTTTAGAAGAGACCCAGATTTCCAAGTCTGATGTCACCACCTTAAATCAAGAGCATTATCATTGGCAGTTTTTAGTAAGTCCTGGTTTTGTTTTTACTATTTTATGCTAATTGGTGAATTTAAAGACAAATTCAGTATTACAGTCCATGCTGCATCTTTTGGTTGGTTGGGTTTTTATTGTTTGCATGTCTACTAACATCAGAGTACTGGGGTTTCTTGGGGGAGAGGGTGTGGACTTGGGGGGAGGGTTTAGTTCCTCAATCTTACAGCAAAAGATTTTGTATTGATTTCCTAGGCTGTTGTAGAGAGGCAGTAACATTTCAATAATACACATACGTACTTGGAATGTAGTCTAAGCAGAATTGAAGTTATATCTGCATTTAAAATCAAGAGCAAATCCAATGACCAGACCTGCATGTTGGTATATTTGCTACTACAGGATGTGCTGTCATTTTAAAAATGAGCTCTTGTGCCAGCCTAAAAGCATGTGTGTCCATACCTGTGTGAAGAATATGTGATCCTCTGAGTCCTTTAGCTCCTTCAGGACTGGCAAGTGTTATGAAAAATAAGATACTGTGATCTATTTTCCGAAGTTAATAAGTTCTCAGGAGCATATATGTTGGTCACTTACTTGATCCACATTTCTTGGTGACAGTTATAAGATGTAGCTCATATATCACCTTTGATCTTCAAAGCACAATTTAACTAATAACTAACAGAATAATTTAAAGAAAATTCACATAAAGATACCATTTTTCAATCTAATGTTCTCACTATTCTTGTATTGAATTGAACTGAAAGTAAAGGCTTAAAGCTTTTCTTTAAGAGCCTGATATTTGAAGCTTGAGGTTCTAAATTTGGGGCTGGATTTATCCATTTGAAGGATATGGGTTTGATTGCATCAGAAGTAATTATATTTAATATGACAAGAGAAAAGTGCATAAATGTGATATTTTGAACAGCTGCTAATGCCTTCTTTGCATCTCTGCTTCTGGAAAGAATAATTACATAGCTGTGATGTGAACTGAATATTAAGGTCTGGTAAAGAAAAAAAGTCAAGTTGATCTTCCAATGTGTGTGCAGAAATTCCTTCAACAGAAGAGAAGGCATTTGAGAAGTTAGGTAGTTCTTTGTAGACCCAGAGCTGTTATCCTTGCAAAAGACTAACTTGAGGCAAAATGGGATGGTATTAAATTCAGTAGGAATTTTGTTGTTAATTTCATTCACCAAATAATTTGTGCTTTCAGGAAGCATAAAGTTGAGTCACAAAACAAGCTTTAGGGTCTGAGATTGAATAAAGAGTTGGTGATTATTAGCAGCAGCTCGTTTCAGTCCAGTGCAGGCTGTATCTTTTCATCCATTGCTCAGTTTGTCAGCGTTTCAGGGGAACACAAGAAATGTAAATGATTGTTGGGCAGTAGCAGCCCTCCAGATAAAGGTAAGCTTTGGACCCCCAAACCAGCTTCTCCTTAAACCAATGTTGTTTACATAGTGTTATAGTGTGGACATTGAGAACAAGATACTCTGATGTCAGGATAAAAAATTCCTGTAGTTATAGTACTTTGGGGCTAAATTTCATATTACTGTTCTCTCCTTTCTGAATTAATGTTGTGTCATTAACAATAACTTTTAATCGTTTACACTGACAATCAGAAGAAATAAGTGCAATTTTTCATTCTGGTACTGTGTGTTTCAGCAATGGTTTTACTGCAAGAGGAAAATCCTGTGTGGTAGTAAACAGAGACCAAATTTTTATCTACAGATGAATGTTCCCTTCGTCTTCTGTCATTAGCTTTCTGGGTACATAAATATAACAGACTTGCACCAGTTACCTGTTAGTTACCAGGCAACAGCAGCATTTGACACTGCCTGCAGCTGCACTGAATGACGTGCAGCTCCCTGATTGTAAATTAAAGTGCTCTGAATTTTGAACTGAGGTTGATAAAAAGGACATTAGTGCAAGCGTAATGCCATGTTCACCATAGTAGCAACATGTCAGCAGAGTTTCTATAACAACAGCAGTTTGCTGAGACATAACCCCCTATCACACGTTCATGATGGAAAAACTATTATTGCTTTAGTCTTTTGTGATACATAGTTTTCTCTAAAACAAACACTGTCCTCCATTTATGCTTGCTTTCATTTATTTTTTTTTGCCACTCTGCAAAGCTGGATTCTCATTCTTCCCAAACATATTGACTTGGATTCATTGTTTGCTATGGTCGGAGCACCAGATGTTTACAATAATAGGCAAGAACTGGGCTGAAAGAAAAAAATATTTGTTTTAATGTATACATATTTTGAGTATTGCTTCCTATTCACAGGTGTTTTGCAGTCTCTAAATAATGACAGAGCAGTGAGGCTGGATGTTAGTATAATAAATATAGGAACATTTCTGATTATAACGCAGTGATATTTAGCTTGGATATCCGGCTCTACAAAGGAGCTCCTTATGGCTACCCGTCTTTCCTGTGCTCAGTACATGGTTGAGAATTTTAGCAATGAAAGCATCAATATCCATGGCCAAACCCAGTATCTGGATTTTGAGAAATGCTGAAATAGATTCAGTCCTAATGTATTTGCATTTTTATCGTTTGGGCTCTCTTT